>CM029127.1:13486609-13616609 GCA_016859345.1 Istiophorus platypterus | reverse complement strand
AATATAGGGGGTTGTGTTAAATCACACTATCATCATATCATTTGGTCTTCTCTTAAAGAGTTTTTCTTTATACGGAATAAATGTCTTAAACATCCCTGTGCCCCAAGTAATACGGTCTCAGCTTTGCCACATGATGTTTTCAACTTGCTGCTGCAGTTTTCTGGAGGTAATTTACTGTATATCCCCAACAAACAAAGGAAGCAATAGGCTATTCTAAGTACTCAGTGTCCAAATGCCTGGTAGAGGTTGAGCTGAAATGAGTTTCTGAGATCAAAAGAAACAGGACGATAAAAGGGACTGAAAGATAAAAGGATCTGATGCGCTGGATCAGAATTGCGCCTTTATAGAACAGAAATCAACAAAATTAAAATCCATTGGACCACAAGGAACACCGGACCCCACATATGTCATGAAGGTCGCTCTTTCCAAAAGACATTTCTCTCCACTTCACATAACTGATCAGGTCCCGTTTCACAAAGGCTATCAAAGCCAGGGTCCACAAATCATCTCTGCCGCTTTTTTCTTTCATTTTAATGTAACACAGATGACAGAGAAAGTGGTGATGATGTCAGGAAAAAAAAAAACCCGGAGCAACACAGGGAGGTTGATGAACTTGATTTAATGATATTTCTTAAGTCATTATCTTTTATTATTTATGAACCTAGGTTATATGGACTATTTGTTATGCATGCCAACTGACATGAAATGTTTGAAGGCAACATTAGCTAAGATTCAAATGTGAGTAAATTCTGCCTGCAGATGGGAAACAAGCCAGGGTCTGCCTGACCAGTTTATTCTGATCTGAAAGCCACTTCAGCTGTAAATTAAACAGGCTTGGAACATTTAGAAAACCCCAGCGACCAAGGTTTAAATATTAATTTGATGCCCTTTGCGTATGCATGCAGTATTTAACTTGAATGGCTGTACACATTTAAGCACTCATGTTGCTCTTGTTAAGCAGTTTACCTAGGTCAGTCATTTATTTTGTGATTTACATTTGAAAATAAAGGCCAACTGTTGTCCCACATACAGAAATTGAGGAGGATTATGGATTATATGGATTACATCCATTAATTTGTTCATTAGACATTTGTCCAAATGTTTCTGAGATACTGTTAATTGGAGTTTTGTGAGAAGGACGCATCTTAAAATTTTTAAAGATGGTGCAAGCAAGTGCTAAAGGTCAAAACTGAAGTCATCTGATGGTTACTGCTGCTGTCAATTATTGAGATTATGTGTTGATTAATGGCTTGTGTTAGATGCAAATGAATTATCCAGCCACAAATGTAATAGTTTTTATTCATGATGAGGAGAGAATAAGTCTATTCTCGCCATAAGAAAGCAGAGCATATGTATTTATATGTCAGCTCTATAGTTTTTACAGACCTGTCTACTTCAGTCATGAGGGGTAATAACTCATATTAATAACACATCTTATCTTGAGACAGCACTTAGAATTTTTACAGTGGAACAGAAGGACTTGTAGGTTATAGGTTAGTACCACACGTTACAATTTTACTTTTTCACAGATGGAGTAAACCTTTTAATTGTGCTCGTTGACAAAATTTTACCTAAACACCAGACAATAATTGTAAATGGAACTGCTGGGCAACTCTATATCTCTCCTATGCCTTTCGTATGTAGAGTACAATATATCTACAGAAGAAAAAAGTATAGTAGAAAACCTGAATGGACATCAGATTTTTCTTAAATTTACAACAGTGATTGCATTTTTTGTCTCTACGCATAATGGGAACATAAAAACAGTTATTTACATTTTGAAAAAGCATGGAAATAAAAAGAAAAAAAAAATCTACAATAGGTGATACAAGGTGAGACAAAATGATAAAATTTAGAATGAGGTTAGACAAACTGATATTTGCATAAACGCTCTCTTTAGATTTCATCATGACCATTAAAAAAAGAAAAAACAAGTTAATTGTTAGGCAGTTCTGTGCAGCTGAGTGAAGCAGTGTGGAGAAAACTGAAGATCGCTGGGGCTCAAGTTCCCATGTTAGCAAGCACCCTGTCTGCTTAAGGCTACTTGACCAAGATACTCAAGTTTGGTAGGGAAACCGAGTGACAACAATGTCAGCAGCAATGATAATGATCGAATAATGTGACTTAATGTGAACAGCGAGTGAACCTTGTGAAATGCTGTCTTATCATCTTGCAAGCCTTTAGCAGTAGTCAGCTCGAGTTGTCACATTCGGTTTTACGCAGAAGGTATTTCTTTGCTTTTGGAAATGTTATGTTGCTGCTGATGTGCAGCCACTCAACTTAATGCGCCATGATGTAGTGTCAACCGAGTGTGAGCTGTAGACTATCTGTGCTTGAACTGCAGGCTTTTCATCTTCAAGCTGGATAGTTTGCGCAACACAGAGAGGTGAAGGGTTTAATTCAATCGCTTATGAACCAAAAACTCATTTAGATGTGTGATTGACAAACAGATCCCTAGTGGACAAGGTGCAGACACGCATGCCCACCCACCTGTTGACTCCAACATTTATTGCTGTGTTTAAACATAAAGCGAGTTGTCAAGTTGGGTCTGCTGGCTTTTCATAGTTGTTCTTTAATGATGTGCTGAGCATTAAAAAATAGGTCTCACTCACCCTCATAGTACTGTTATATACAGATAGTGTCATTACAGGTAGTATCTAAAGATCATCATGAAAAGTCAGTCTTGCACTCTAACTTTTAGTTTGTAAGAGTGTAGGAAAAAAGTCAAAAATACCCTTTTTATGAGACAGTATCATACTCTCAGTAGGTATATCCTGTCTCCATAGTTTTCCATGTATTTATGTTCACTCAACTGATCTCACCCTTTTCATTTTGACACAGCGAAAGGCTTTGTAAGAAAACCCCAGAAAACCGAACGATCCAGAAATCCCCTTTGAGATGGATCTTTCTCTTAACTCTTAAATTAATTGGTTCAGTTGAACATTCTGAAAAACCAAAGTCAATATAAAAAAACCAAAGGCTTCCACCCTCTCATTGCATAGTATGTACAGAAACCTTTCTGCAGTCCTGAAAAGCCCCGTGACACAGGAGGAGAAATCCCAATGTAGGAATACTGCATCAACAGCTGGTAAGATGACAATAACAGAAGTAAGAGCACTTAAAATTGTAGTGGTAATATAAGAGGTGGCTGTACTGCAAATTTACAGCCCTCATTTTGAAATTTTAGGAAAATAAAAATTCAGTGAATGAAAAGCACTTCCTGTGCACTCGCTGATTGCAGTGCTTGTCCCCACTTTAATTTGGTCGAGATGGAAGTAAATTGTCCCCTGACTCTGCTGTCTGTGCCCCTGGAAGGAGGAGTTATGAGCAAGAGGAACAGGGTAAATAGGTGTAGCGGGTACTAAGTACCAATATGAACGCGGTGGAAACAGTGGGGTGCTGAAATTATAATCGCACCTCCTCTTCATGGCTCAGCAGGCTTTCGGGAACCTGCCAAGATCATGTTTAACACGCGCAGAAAGACAGACACGCTCAGACGCTCATACACACAAACACAAGTAGAGAGCGGCAGACTGTCTGCCTGGAACACCAACAAATAATCTGCATCCAAACCCCCACACAAACAGACATAATATTCGGGCATTGCCCTTTTTCTTCTGCGATTTGATACGAAATTGTCAATGGGAGTCAGTATTGAATATAATGTGTTTGTTCGTAAGGTGATGCTGATTATCAATGCAGAGGGAATTAATTCCATTCAAGCATTCATGCAACTGTTGCCAATATTGTGATTAAGGCACTACTGTGATTACTGTAAGATGATACATTCATAAATCCTCCATAATAAACCTGTTTATTCTGATAATCTGAGCCATAAAATGTAGGTGGAATTTTTTTGAACCATTATATTCCTCATATCCATATGCCCTCTGTAATTGCAAAATACTATTAATCAGAAGCTGCTATATACATTTTAGAAAGCTGTTGGAGACCGTGAATGCAGCTGTTGCACTCTCAGCAGCTACAAGCATTTGGTTTTTGGCCTAACGTTAAGTGTCGATTGGTGAGAACAGGGGGTCTTAAATGTTGACTCAACTTTCTCAAGTCCTTTTATTTAACCTTTTATCTAAACTATGACAAAACTATTTGGTTTTTATAATTGTGTCCTTCGCATCAGGCTTATGGAAATAACCTCGTAATTAATACTTTATGTTAACACAAAAAATTTACTGATAAGAGGTATGAGAGGGTGACAGCAAACAGGGCACGCTCTTATTGTGAAGGCGCTCTCTCAATATTGGAACAAGTCTCGGCTTAAATGCATATCATGGAAGCACATTTCTTACATAAATTATCCTCTTAATTGTGTGTTTTGTTAATACGAAACTACCGTGATCTGTTAGAAAATTTCATGAAACCCAAGGATTGCCTGAAGAAAAAGATTACCTGAAGTTATTTACATCTGAAAAATAGATTAAGTTGCACTACTTGCTGCTATGCCTCTTCTAATATGGTGTGTGTGCCAAAGACGGGGTTGAGTATTGATATGTGTATATATTTTTTTTCTGTGAAAGTTGAGTGTGTGTTTCTGCATGAATGACTACTGAATGTGTATGTGCTATATGTCTTTGGAAGCACGTGATGTTGGTGTGTGTCGTTCAGGTGGTTTTATCTCTTCGCAAGAGAGGCAGAAAATCTCCCTGTAATTACAATCTGAACAACCATGACATTTCACCACGACTCCCCCAGGTGTGTGCATGTGCACGTGTTTGTGTCAGTGTGTGCACGTGTGTATGCATGTGTGCTGTAGGCCTTTTGTCTTACGGGGCTGAAACAGCTGGGTGCTCCATGCTAATTAACAAGAAACCTCGTAATTACTGTTAACTGGCCTACTATAGCTGACAGAGCGAGAGAGACACCAAAAAGAGAGCAGCACTAGGGAGGAATGTTAAAGTAGGAAATATTTCTTCAGCATCAGCTTACTTAAAAAGCTGTCGCTGCTCAGCATGCTAGAGTAGAAGAACCGTAAAAATAAAATGCCAAGTTCAAAAATTACTGGCAGCAAATAATAACATGTAAAACCGAGTCCATGAAAAAACAAAATGTGCTCAAAGGATTAGGATTCAAGTTTCTAAAACTCTGGTGACATAGCAATTTAGTAATGGTTTCCCCTACAAGATAATTCCTGATCTGCCTTGGTTTATGATAACGTTGTACTCAAATGAAGTAATTAGTGAGATGTGGTAACACATCACTACGACGTCAGGACAAGAAATGAGCGTACAGATGACGAGAAAGTGGGTAAGCAAGCCAAGAGGCTGCTCATATTATCTACAGCTTTATTTTGATGTGTAACAGATAGTGAGCACACCTAAAGTGTTGCTAAAATCCCTCACGAGCAGGTAAACTATGTACTGTATGTGCAAATCAGCAAGTACGGCCGGTGAGAGTCGAATAAGAAAGTCAGTCTGTGAACTGTGAAGGATTTTTACAGCGAACAGTTGGGTTTTTTACAGTTGACTTTCGTTCTCTCCTCCAAATAAGTTTTGAAACCAGGGAGGTTTGTTTAAAAGGTTAGTTTGAAAGAGAGTAACATCCCGCGGTTCTCTGCTGGTTGCCTGACAACCTCGCGGTGATGACAAGACTCCAGGATGGCCCTGCCTCTGGCCGCGAAATAATCTGACACATCAACCAGCTCAACTTTGTTATATTGTGTTACTTTGTGAGCTTAAGAGGTTAAAGTGTAGTTGATTTTTTATTTTTTCTTTAAACAAACCTAGCCCTTTCCTTTTTAGAGAGATGTCGTATCGTGCTTTGGTGAAAGAGCACTATATAAATGCAGTCCTTTCTATGGCCCTGACGTCTAAAACAAGTATATATGAGTCAGATTTCAGAAAAAAAATCTTTTTTTTGTTTTCCTTTACTTAGACTTCATTAGATTATGTTAAAATAATATTGCCCATTCATATAGAACATGCTATGTCTCTGGCTGTTTGTTTGTATGGCTAACCAGTGAATCCTGATTTCATTAGAGCGTCAACATAAATAGCAGAATGATCAAATATCAAGAAAATCAGGAATGAATTATTGAGTTATTGCAAAAATCACATTTTGGTAGGTCACAGTGACCTTTGATCTTTAATCACCAAGCATCCAAATGGATATTTGTGCCAAGTTTGAAGAGATTCCCCCCAGGTGTTCCTGAGATTTCGATGCACAAGAATCGGATGGATGAGCTGAAAAGATAATGCCTCCAGCCACGGCCGTGGCCGGCGCGGAGGCATAAAATCTCTACCATGATGAAGCCCAGCGAGTATTATCATCGGGAACTACCCAGTGAATTACAGTTGTTGTGTACAAGCGTGTGCGGAACTAAAACCTGATGAAAACATGGATGAAACATCACATCAGAGCAAAAATATCCCACAGTTATTGCTGCTGGGAGATTTTATAAGGGGCAAGCGCACAGCAGCAGTGCAGCAGAGAGAGACAGTAGAAGAGACATATCAAAAGCAGAGGGAGGCCAATATGAACCTAGAGATGAGAGACGAACAAAGACAGGAAGGGTTGTTGTTTCTCCCTGGGCTAAATGTCACTGCTGCCATGTTGTTTTGGTCACTTAGAGCCGCAAAGCTATATTAAGTGTGTATGTGCGTGCGTTTGTGTGCATGCTTGCGATGAACATGTAATATCAGGTATATCTATGGCTCTATTTAGTTGCCTCTGGAAGATTCTTGAGTCTACCTTAAAAGGTCAAGTAGATCAGTTGAGACACACACACGCACACACACACACACACACACACACACACACACACACACACACACACACACACACACACATACACACACACACACATTGGCATTACATGACACAGAACAAAAAAATAATATCACGTTCGATTTTTTTTTTTTGTTGCGATGATGTTCAAACAGATATAGACAGCCACATCTGAAAGCAAGGGTAATTTTCCTACAAAATAAGAGACCTATTTTTAAAGGTTCCCGACGGACAACGCCGTGTAGATGACGTTCGTTTTTCTCCACCAGACACTGTGCACTGCAAAAGGGGCAAACTTGCACACAAATAAAAGCACACGAATTTCAAGCATGTGCTGTCCTGAATGCCTAAGTGTGTAAGCTACATATGTCAGTGTGTTTGTGTCTGTGTGTGCTTTTTTTTTTTTTTTCCAAATAATTTGCTGGGGTTCTAAGCAGTCAGCTATTGATTTGTTTGTATGTGATTGTGTCTGTGTGTGTGTGTGTGTGTGTGTGTGTGTGTGTGTATAATGGTCATGTCACGCTGTGTTGACTTTCATGTCAGACAGCAGCGTTCTCTCCTCACTCCATTACTTCCCATTCTGTCACTGTGTGTGTGTGTGTGCGTGCCTGTGAATGTCTGTCTATCTGCGTCTGTAATTTCATGCCCAGAACAGTTTTTGTGCTTTTTTTTTTTTCTTCCAGGTGTTCAGCTGTTTAATCGGTCCTTTACCCGAATTCACGCACACATAGTGTGCACGCACAAAAACACTGCTCCGCATCATTATGCAACCAGACTTCAGACTCTCACAAAAAAGTTCTCAAAACTGCTGAATTAAGATGTTTCCAAAATAAAAATGAGCAACTCTGTACAAAACCTGACAGTCATTAATGGCAGATTGAGCCTGCTGCACTGTATCTAAATACGGGAGCATAGCCATGTAAAATCTCATAATGCAGCTTAGTTGTGTGTTAAACAACCGCAACTTTATTTGTTTGATTTTCCCTTCAGGATGCAACACTACGCTGCCGTTATGATCCATCATGATGCCAAGTTGAAGATTTCCACAGATCTGTTTTCTTGTTTGAGTTGTTAGAATCTACAAAGTATGAAATGTTTTTAATGAAGGGAAGAGAGAAACTGATGGATTCAAGTACAAAAAGAATTAAAAAATAATGAAGTTTAAATTGTATGGCTGTTTTAAGAAGTAGCCAATTTAGGGCTTTTAAATACGGTGTTGATGTTGTTCCAAGGGGATAAAAAATAGCAAACTTCTGAGTAAACGGCACCTAACTTTTCACACTTTGACTATTCCATGAAAATCATTACAAAATCCTTCATAGTTTACGTAATATATTTCAAATAAGCACAGGGAAGTGAGAAGGTATAACACGTGAAGCATGTAAAATGAGATTGTCAGCGTGTGTTTAAGATGCTCCCAGATGGCGAGTGGTTAACACTGACACCTGGAGAAGCCGAAGCTTTGTTTGAATTGGCAGCAGCAGGGCACAGCTACCTCTGATCCTACTCAAGACCTTTACCACACACCACATTTTGATGGCCTCTGCAAAATCCAATCTAATCACATTGCCAAATAAAGCCAGCTGTAGTTTAAAATAGCAGGGAATGGAAAGTTAGCATTATGAGGTGGTTAATACAGCAAGTTTTACTAATACCATAAACTTTATTTACTTCGATTGCTGGAAAATCAAACTTTGAAACTGACGTTGCTCCAAGGCTGATTTGTTTGTCCCCTTCGGGAACTAAGATACCAGTAAAGTCATCTCTTTTAATGATTCTCTCAGTCTGGCGTTTGTAGTTGACGCGGTCACAGCGAACTGCGGCGGCAACTTGAAAAAAGTTTAACAGTTGTCAACTCCAATGCCAGTATGTGCGTTCACAAGAGCAGCGGCTGCCCCCTCTCTCTACTGCTGCCGTTGTCGAGTTTATATTAGAATAGATGGAGGCAGCGGCTGCAACCAAGCGCCATCTGAAAGATGACTTTAATTGACCGGGTCAACAGGTGACACTATAGTCCCAAAAACATTAGGGACTGGCTCCGTGTGCTGATAGAGTTTTAGTGTAAGACTCTATATCCGAAATGAGTTTTATTTGAACGTACAGCGCGGCTTCCCACCGTGACTCAGAAAACGTCCACGCGTGCCGGTAAAACCTCCACAGGTGCTGTCATCGAGTCCGAGGAGTTGATCCATTATTCACCGTCTCTGGAGCAAGCTCCATGATTTGTCTCAGGATGACATCATCGCCGCAGTCGCTCTCTTTGCGAACTCCACTTTCGTGGCGTACCTCCTTCCCTTTTCCGGCCTTGTCTGCTTCCACATCACTTAGTGATTGCCTACACAGAATGCCTTTCAACAGTCCCTAGTCAGTAGCCTGAACTTCTTCTATTCAGCTGAGGGTTAGACCTGTAAGTGGAGAGAATAGTAGCAAGAGACTGAAAGTATCACGGTTTTATTACATTCAGATCTACAGATGTAAATGTTGATGGAGAATTGTTTCTGTTTACCTCTATGATTCTTGAAATTTAATACAAATAATGATAATTCAAGCTAGAATACAAAATGACTGTCCCCCTAACCCTTGATTTTTTTTTTTTTCCCAATAGTTGACTTCTGTTTACCCTTTAAACTCTAGTATGGTTGTGCTGAGAATTCAAATTTATTTATATATCAGTGGGAATAAAATTAAAAAAAGAAACCCCTTAAAACAAAATGGATTTCGGAAAGGTGAACTGCTTCACCCAAAGATGCTGTAATGGCCCCTAAAATATTTTAGGCAATATTATCCTCTATAATAACCTTATATAAAGGGTCTTACCTATCATTCAATTCAAAATACCTAGTCCTCTAAAACCCTTTCAGTCACTAGACTCCTAAAAGGGAAATATATAGTCATTGGTCAGAAAATCAAATACTCTGGACATATGTTTTTTTTTTTTTATCTTGCAGCATTGACGCCCATTAGGCTTTTGTTGCTCCTTGGCCCAGCAGTAAAATCTGGTTCTAGTGCATCTAATACCTTAAAATTGAGATGGATGGGTTTCAGACAAACATACAGTAATATGAGTATCTTAATATTAGAATTCAGAATTGCTGATGAGCCCCACACCTACGTATTATCTGTCTTGCGCCGCAATTAAAGTAGGATCTTGCACTTAACATCTATAGCCGTTTTATTCACTGGCTTTCTGACAGCTGTAAGGGATCCTGAGGACCTGGACTAGTATCTATACACAAAGCACTGCTAATATATAGTGATCCCTTTGCTAAGCCTTTTATCGCGGCAATTAGCTGGATGTCTGCTAACGGCCGGAGGAGAAAAGGGCTTTAGAGGGGCCAGGACAGGTGTGAGAGCAAGGCAGGATTGAAGAATGGATTTGGGAACTGATTCATTTACTGGCTGACTGGCTGAGTCGCTGGATGCCAGACTGAATGAGTGACACACAGGCTTTTCTGCCTGCTGACTGACCGACTGACTGGCCAGTGTAATCAGAGATTGGCTGGTCCGGGTCTTCTGTGATGCATAGAGGATTTGATCCTTCAGAGTAAGATACAAGGCTTTTGCCAATGGGAAAATCTGCCTTTTAAGATAATAAAGATGCTTCTCTTCTCTTCTCTTCTCTTCTCTTCTCTTCTCTTCTCTTCTCTTCTCTTCTCTTCTCTTCTCTTCTCTTCTCTTCTCTCCTCTCCTCTCCTCTCCTCTCCTCTCCTCTCCTCTCCTCTCCTCTCCTTTCTCCTCTCCTTTCTCCTCTTCTCTCTCTGCAGGACACAGTATAGGATGTAAACATCAGCAGTTTTTTTTGATTACTATTTAAGGCAGAGAAATCCACCGTGTACATAAAATAAAGAAAAGCTTTTAGACATAACCATGAATGTACATGTACAATTACATCTTCACACGTACTTTAACTCTTGTCAGCTAATTTCCATTTCAGCTTACGTACCATTTCCGATAACATTTTAAAGGTTTTTGCTATTGTGTGTGTGGGTCTGAGCTTTTGGTCCTGAATCAGGATGTGTGGTGGAGCCTAGGATAGCTGTTTTCTGAGCGAAAGGATCCATAAATGCTTTAAAACACACACAAACACAATCATTTGGTACACCATAGGACTGTACTTTATAAAGGAAAAACATTTTTTTCCCACGTTTGACACCGCAACCTGTTTTTGTTCGAACATGTCTTTCAATCATTGTTTAGATAAATTTTGGTTCAAAATCATTGTTGCAAGAACATTTATCCGATCCTCACAGCTTCAAAGGGCTGTTTGAGCGCTAAGGTTGAGGTTAGTACCCACATATATACACAGAACCTCGAATTGTGGATTTGGAGTGATTTCTTTTCACTCCAATTCTTTAACACAGACATCACAGACACACATCCACTCAGCGAGACAGAAAAACGGACAGAGAGAAAGACGATAACTTGGACTTAAAAGACAGACACAAACAGAGAGAGACAGAGTTAGGCAGGGAGAAGAAAGGCGAGACAGACAAAGATGTATGTGTGTTGTTAAATGAAAGAGGTTGGGGGGGGGTTATATTTGTGCAACGGTTGCAAAGTCGCTGAGGAGATACAAACACCAAACATAAAAGATAAGAGGGGTGGTTGACTGGTTATCTGCTGTGAGAAAGAACTCTTAAGACAAAGAGAGAGAATCACACTGCTATGTATGGTGCCTTCAGGTTGCATCCGGCAGTGTTTGTCATAAATTACCAGCACTTCCAGAGGGACATGACACCACGCTAGCAGGCTAAATTAGGGTCTTAGAGTCTGTTGTGAGTGAGTTTACTTCTGTACGACTTTTTTTATGGTTTTTTTGTAAATGCAAATACACTTTTTGTGTTTGGAGTCACGATGAAATTTTTCCGTACTAAACCAGGCCGCAGTCTACTCCTAACCTTTCGCAGGCGCTTTGAATCCTTTAAACATGACCATAAAAAGGTTAAATTATACTTGTGTTTTCTCAAAAACATATTTGCTGTTTCAAATTGGTCGTATAATACTTTGTATAATGCTTTAGTCTCTACAAATGCATTTTGTTCTGTAAAAAGTAACATTTTGGTGGAAAACAAATATTTTTGTCTGTGAAGATGGTATGTTCAGTTTCAACATATTTGTGACATGCCAAATGCTTAGATTAACAACATATCCTCATTACATTAATAGAAATTGTAATCCTGTTACAATAATGTTTCCTTCAAATCGTATTTGCTGTTGCAGCTTGGTTTCATATAAAGTCAATTTATTAAAAAATTTATTTTTATTCACTCTAATACCACTTAATTGAAACAACAATATTTTATAAACCAAAGTCCCTCAGGTGCCCAATCCTAACTACACAGATAACTTAAGATGTGAACCTCCTTCTCCAGTGTCAAAATCCTGCATTTCAAATGGCCACCATCCACTCTGACCACGGTAAGACTTACAAATATACAACTTCATTCACTCCACAAAATGCTGCCCGTGAACATAATCCAGGAAGCAGTTACAATTCACATTAGAGTGTAACTTGCAAGACAAATTACTATTATATGAAGTCAACTTTTAGGAGACGAGGTTGAGCTTCCAGGGGCGAAGAAACGAGGCTTGGGAGCACATGATTTTGTTTCGGGAAAAGACAGGTTTATACCCACCAACCTTCATCCGCGCCTAAGCCAATGGCAGAGCAGCAGCCCCGGGAAGATCATGCGTACTCCAGACGGCAAGGCAGCAGATGGTTCAGGTTCCAGCCCAGGACCCTCTTTGCTGTGAGGCAACGTCGTGCTAACCGCGGAGTTACCATGAATAATACGATCTGATCATGTCATATTACATTATAAAGCTGAGACACTGACACCCTATCAGTGCTTTGAAGATAAAAGCAACATATTTAAGTGCTACAAGAAACCCCCTATTATAACACTATCTCCCTGCTACTGGCATTGTTTACATTGCAACTGATTGGATTGTCTTTCAATCGATTGTCTCATCTGATGCAATCTGACACAAGGTCTTGTGAGAACAGTCTACATTGATTTTGAGGCCGAGTAACCTCTGACTTTGTCAAGTTTGGAACCTCTGGGTTGAAATGGATATCCCTTTTGTGCTCCGATGCATTGCAAACATGTCCAGGGGCTTTGTTAGATATTTCGAGAACATTCATGAATATACCTAAGATTCACACTGCATAATCCTGAATTTTCTAATTAACCCGTGCTATAAACACACAGTCAGTGCTCCTGTTTTTCTCTCTGTCCATCTGTCGACTGGACTTTCCAGTTTTAAACTTGACCAAAGTCACTTCAATAACACCAAAATACACACACACATACACACACTGACTCCCCAGTTACATCTTATGCCTCCTGCAATACACTGATAAGGCTCTCTCTGTCTCTCTCTCTCCCCCTGTCTCTCTCATTTTCGTTGTCTCTTTTTTTTTTTTGCTTTTTCTGTCTCCTTTCCATTTTATTTGTTTTATTCATCTATCTCCCTTGTTCCCTGTCTGTCCCTCTGTATCTCTATCTTTGTGTCTCCCCATCTCCATCCTTATCTCTCTGCTGTGCCACCTCTCCTCTCTCATTCTCCCATCTTTCTCTCTCTCTCCATCTTTTCATCCCCACTGTACTCTTTGTCCTTTCATCATTTTTTTTCCTATCAGCTCTCTTCCCCAAATTCACTTTCCACATTTCTGTCTTTTTCTGTCTATTTTGAAAATCCTCCAATATGTTTTCATATATTTATGTTTTTCTCTAAGAACTTTTTGGTCTAGAATCCTGAAATCTTTGTTTGAAATTCATTTGGGCTTGGGCATGACAGTTTTATGTCCAGTAACAACCCACAATTTTAACATTATCTAAAGGATTATTCTTTGAATAGAACTGAATCTTGTGGGTTTGCAAAAATATGCTGAGTGCTGTAGATTTATCAGAATGCCCTGAAGCAATGTATTTTAATGGTGTGTTACACCATAAAGGGGAAAGTATATCAGCTCAAGTGCTGATATTTACATTTCAAAATGGTCATTCAGTATTTACACCAGAGCTTTTTGATAAAGAAGGATCCTCTAGGGATATAAAGTCAACTCTCTTCTCTTGTGGGCTTTTATCAGGCTTTCTGTAATGTCCGGTACATTACAGAAAACCTGATAAAAGCACACTATCATGTCAAGATCAAACTCACATAATATGAAGTCATATTTACCCAGTAGGTTACTTCAACAAAGGACGCCATTTATCTGTAGACTTTAGTTGTGTCAGTGATGGAAGAAACGTCTTACAAGAACATTGTGAAATATTTATTTAACCTCTGCAGTCGTTTACACTTATTACACTGCACTGTTTTGGGTTAAGGTGAGATACTGTTACTGTCAGTATGAAAGAACACTTTGAACCTAGCTTTTCAGTCAGTATGCAAAAATTGGCAACACTCATATGAATGCAGTAATACCCACGATTGTTCTATGAGCCATATTCTAGGTATTTTGTTGTTCCATCCTTTGCACCACCATAATACCTATAATCACGGCGAACATACACTATCTTGGGAATTATTGTTGAAATATCATTCAGCTTGATTTCAGGGGACTTGCTGGAGATAACTTTAAAATTTACATCCGTCAAGTGTAAAACGCATCATTTGCTGAAGCTCTCGCCTCAAAGATGGCTTAAATTATGTTGACTACTGTGATTATTTTGTCTGTGGTGGGAAAATTGCTGGATCAAATCAAGCCTGTAATGGGGAAAACCAACAGCTTGTAAGTTTGATCACCACCACAATTTAGACAGTGTAGTATATTCTAGACTATGAGAGGAGAACCTCTTTGCTCTAAGTTGAATCCTGTCACTATCACATTCAGCCAAATTTCTACATCTGAAACACCTTTATGTAAAAACTACTGGGTAAATTATGGTACTATGGTTAAATTTCAGTATATTGTTGGGCATTTCAATTGAAAGTTACATAATAGAATGATCTTGGCAATGTTAGTAAGAGTATGGGGCTTTAAGGATGTTAGTGTCAGGGGTCACCCAGTCAGGTTGGTTCAGATTACTTTGGTGATGTAAAGTCATCAGTTTTAAGCTCCTGTTATTTTGTTTATGCTTTTCTTTTTTTGACATTTCTGCTTTTATTCACTCAAGAGGCAGAAAGGAATTATGGGAGGAGAGGCAAGGTTACATGGTATTTGTCTTCGACTACTTTTTGCCAGCATAACACCCTGTAAACCTGTCCGGGTTTGTCATGAGGTAAAAACCCAGACAGATTTAGAGAAAAACAGCTCTTACAAACAGCTGCTAGTCAGACTCTTGAGGTATTGTTGTCATGAAACTTTTGATGCACTGTCAGTACTAGGGAGACAGAAAAGTATAAGAAACTTTTACCTGGAGACATTTGAGGGATGGGGAAGAATTGATGTAGAGTACTATGAAAAATAAACACACTACGATATCTTGTTTTAATTGGACATAGAAAAACTTAGTTACTGGTATCACATCTGGATCTTACAGTAAATAAAAATAGTTCATTAATTAATTTCACAGTAGTGAAATCCGATAATCAGGACACAGAACAGAAAACAAAATTTGTGGCCTCTTTCAATATTACAATCTAATATCACTCTAATTTTTTTCCCCCAGTAATTTCAGACTAATTATCTAAGCCATTACAAACCTGTAATGGTGTGATATTAGGTGGGTAGCTATTAGGACAGAATAACCACCATTATAAGTCTTCGAGTCCTATTAGCTCTTACTTTGCAAACACTATTTGTGTTTGAATTGTTATGTATCATTGGAACAATGTAGATGGGTTGATCGGTGATGATTATACCTTCTAGCATACCCTTGTTTCCCATTGACCATGATAATTACGCTAACCTTTGCTATGGGAAGACACCTGGTTGTATATGTTTGCGTCTGTGTG
Organism: Istiophorus platypterus; assembly: GCA_016859345.1. Classification (NCBI taxonomy): domain Eukaryota; kingdom Metazoa; phylum Chordata; class Actinopteri; order Istiophoriformes; family Istiophoridae; genus Istiophorus; species Istiophorus platypterus. The sequence continues at coordinate 13,600,964 of CM029127.1, read as the reverse complement.
TCCCCATGTTCACCAAACTCCGTTCATGCCGATCGTTCTAGAGAACCTGTTTAAGTTTAACGCGAGAAGTTCATTCAGCTGTCACATCTCATTGGCTGCTTGTGCCCCTCTAAATGGTCCTGCGAGCCAATAAAGTTTACTCAAGGTTACGATGTCACGGCAGCTGTTTCCTGAAGAGATGGAGTAAATTAAATGGGCCGGATGACTCAGCAAAATGTTCTCACAGACAGGCCGTCACACACCTACACACAAACACGTGCATGCTGATGTATCGCCATGCCCACATGGATTTTGCACACCAACACTTAACACATACATATTGTTGATGTGTCATTCAGCAACCTACCAGGCATCTTCTCTATCTCACTATCTCCCTTTCTCTCCCCCTCTCTTCCTCTCTCTCTAAAACACACACACACACACACACACACACACACACACACACACACTAACACACAGACATTAACACGCACACACTAACACACACACACTAACACACACTCTTCTGCACTCAATATGGCTCATGGCACTGAGAACAAGTGAGTGGTATGTACAGCTTAACTTGGGCTTTGGTTTGTGTGTTTGTGTGTGTGTGAGTGTGTGTGTGTGTGAGAGAGAGAATATCTCTGTGTGTGAGCGTATTTGATGTCAGCAGGGTTGATTCACACTCACTTACCCCCCGACAACTGGAATAATACCACCCGCCTCTTGACGAGCTCACATCAACACACACAGACTCGTACACACACACACAAAGCTAATTAGGAGTCTTCATTATTGTTGGATTATGCTGCTCAGCTCTGCAGCTACAGGCTTTTCTTTATGGGTAGAAACGAGGTAAGGGCTCTTAAGTATATTTAGCAGACTGCTAGTTTGTCTTAAATAATGGATTTGTGTACAAGAATAACTAATTAGTCAGAGCAGTGTCACCCATATCCAATGCTCCAGTCCTCTTCGTGGTTTTGTATGCTGCCGTGATATGTTTTGTTTCCTTCATATTATTTTGTAAAGACTGCGTCTTTTTAGAGAGAACTAGGGTTTCACATTATCTCTTTTGGGCAAGGGTAAAGTTGTTGTTGTTTTTCTAACCATCATCCAGATTCTGCAAATAAGCAGAAAGGAAAGAGCAGTTGGGAAATCACACAGGTTGTAAACAAACCAGATTAGCCAGATTTTTCTGGAAGAGAAAACTAAAGGCATGAACTACTATTATTAACCAGAATGTCCTTTGTAAATATCTATTAGAGTTTATAGAGAGTCAGTGGTTCAGTTTTGGTGTACTCCACTCACAGTAGCTGTGTGCACATAGATTCCCTGTGTAGTGAAGGATTATTACATCTTCGGTACACTCACTTTCACTTAACATCTGAATAAAGTCCGTCCATCCATTTTCTGAGTTTAACCAGGTCCCGGTTGTTGTGGCAGTGAGCTAAGCAAATGGTTGCACTGATAGTGTATAGTGCTTTCCTGCCTTAATGGACAAAGCTCTTTACCGTTTGCCTCTGATTCACCTATTCACATTCACACACTGATGGCATCAGAAGTGCCACGAAAGGCGCCGGCTTGCCATAGGGAGCAGTCAGCGTTCAGCAACCTGCTCAGGACTACTTGGATTATGTTGACAGCAGGAGCTGGGGATGGGACTGCCGGCCCTGCGATTAGTGGACAACCCACTGTACCTCCTGAGCCACAGTAAAATGCCCAATGGTCCCCTTCCCCAGCCAGGTCCTCCAGCTCTCCCCGGGGCAACCTGAGGCATTTCCGAACCAGATTAGATACAATTTATCTTATATTCCCTCCAGTGGGGTTTTGGGTCTTCCCGTGGTCTCCTCCCAGTTGGATTCAGAAAGCCTCAAAAGGGAGGCACACAGGAAGCATCCTATTCTGATGCCCAAACCACCTCAACTGACTCTGTTCAATGCAAAGAGCCACTAGCTTGTCCCCAGGCTCCTACCAGATGTCCAGTCCCCTAACCCTGCTCCTAAGTTTGAGCACCCAAGCTGTCAAGGAAACTTAATACAGCTTCGTACGCAAAAAGGGATTTGGATATCTGCCTAGACATTTGCAATATTTACAACTTGCCTGATTATCTGAACACTTTTATTGCTTTGTCTGACAATCTTGAAGTCATTTTAGCAATTATCTTGATGAGTACAGTTGTATAACCAATTGAACTGATGGCCAAAACTACAGAAATAAGACCTAAGTTAAAACAAGGATTTTCTTTTAATGGTTAAAAACAATACGATCCTCACCTGTCAAATGGAAATTTAATTAGAAAGTGTCCTTGTGCTTGTACCAGATTGGTACATACTGTCAGGTTATTATGCCGTTAGGTGTCATTGCTCGAGGGCACTTTGGTAATATTTGGAACTGAACCTTTTTTTTTATAATGTTGGTACTTGTAGCCAGTCTGTCACACTCAACCAATCCTCTCATTGGCTCTCCTTCCCGTCTTAAAATCTTCACTCCTCTTCTCTGCACCTCTCTAATAAAAATGAATGAAACATATTGCGGTTTGTGACGACAGTGTGCATCTGTGTTTCTTTGTGTGTGTGCACATGTGACAGTACGTATTAGTGCCAATGTGCCTGCCTCTGCTCATGGCCGCCTGGCTTTGCGTTTGCGTGGGTGGATTTTTTGTTTATGTATTTATTACTCTTGGTCACAGCTCTCCTCTCTGCTGGCTTCTTACTGCCTCCTTACATCATCGTCCAAAAGATCTAAAAATCTCTACTTCTCACTACTTTTGATTAAAAACTGCAATTCATTTGGTAATATATTACAAAGGTTTCTCCAGATATATACATTGTGGATATGTATTTGAAAACAGTTGGCCTGGCAGACGGAAAAGAGGGAAAGTTTAGTCCAGCACTCACTGAAAGATGTACTCCAGCTTTGAACAGGAGGTTGGGTGGTATTACACCTACAATGCTTAGTATTCCTCCCAAAGTGCCCTTGAACAGGGTGTTAAAACTTTGTAAAGTGGCCATACACTGTGGGCCACCTTTCTCTCTGACACAGAGATCTCTCCAAACTCACCTCTATGCCAAACAAGAGGCAGGATTAAAAGCTGAACAGTCCGGACTTTGCGTAACTGCGTGACTAACAAAACAGCTATGTTAATCTCATACTGGCTATGATGACAATCAAGCTGTGAGAGAATGACAGCCATGATTTGCAGTGTCCAGCACAACTCTCCTGATGTGAGCAAAATTAGCATTAATGGCAATAATGGCAACAGCCACATGTGATTATGACTGTAATCTTGCCAGCATGATATCTTCTGGTGAAATACTTTATGTATGCTGAAGTTTTGCTAGCGGTCATGGTAGATAGGAAGGGTTTGAGGAGCTGGCTGCTCAGCCAGATTTAATTTCGAGAACTCGGTGACTTGAATAAAAATGTCTTAATGTCACTCCAATCAGTGAACTGATCAGTCATTTTTCGTGCCAGATTCTGAGTTTCTCGTGTTAGTGCTGTCCCAGCACCCTGTTCATTTTGGTATCCAAGTGGCACAAGTCTTGACACAAGTTTGCTTTGTCAAGAAGCAATAGCAAATTCATGTCATGCACAGTATATGGTTTTAATTGTTTGAAAGGCTGGAGTTGTGGGGCAGAGATCAGACATGCTATATGTGATGCTGCATTACAGGGCTTAGCTTGCATCTTGCATGATGTATTGAATGCGGATTCAACCTATAAGATAGCTGCATCCTTTTGGAAAACAGCATAAGGGATTGCTTTCCACTGCAGTGTGGATTAAATTTTCAAGATATTCACAGCTGCTTTAAACTTGTGGGGAAAAAAGGAAAATAAAACCCTCCCTACATGTAGAAGTCATTTATAATCATATAAGATATGGAGTGTAGAGGGATACTGAATCCCAAGATAAGCTTATACTATACAGCTCTGATGCAGAAATGAAACACTTTCCTTCAAGTATGTGTGCGTACACACACGTGTGTGTACGTTTGTGTGTGAGAGTGTGTGAGAGTGAGTGTGTGAGAGTGTGTGAGAGTGTGAGAGAGTGTGAGTTTTAGCCCCTCGGGTTTCAGCTAGCCTAGTTTAAGGTGTGACGTGCACACACACTCACACCCACTCAGTGAGATAACATCATTCCTGAGGGCCAAAGTTGTGCTGACCAGATGACTTGTTTTTCTTTCATCCAAAGTCTGTGTGGCTGGTTGAGGTTTTGGAAGAGATTTGAGCTGTGTAAGTATCATTTTATTTTTTTTGCTCCGTGTGTGGGGCTTTTTGTTTCATGGTTCTTACAGGGTCATGAAACTGACCCAGCACTTTAAGAACTTTCATGCAAACTTTGTTGCTGTGAGAATATGAACAAGAGCTAGAACGGACCTCCTAGATTTCTTAAATTAGGATGAAAGGAATTTTCTTAATTTCAGAAACGGGGTCGCCTTTCAAATTATGATGCTCAACTGTCTCATTTCACTTAAACAGCTCAATCAATTTTTTTTAATAAGACCTGCTTCACAGTTATCTCCACAAATCAATTTGAAACTGTTTTTCGATTATTTTTCCATTTTCAGAGGCATTTTTGCAAATGAATTTAAACTGTATAGTTCTATAGTCATTTTCCCATTTCACTGTGATGAATTTCTTTTTGGCAGAAAGGCATCGATCAAAGATGCTTTTATTATCAAAAGTGTCAATCCTTAGTTTCTTTTAAACTGACTTTGTCATGTTTTTTCCAATCTGTTTTTTATGAATCGATATTTTGTAATCCTTTCCTGCAATGAAAAATTTACTGAGTAATTACATTTTATTGTTCCCTTGTTATTTTAAGTCCACTTTATCTGTTAAAAAAATCCTCTGGGTCCTGTGCAGAATTGCATATTAAATTGAGAATAATTAAGGATTATATAAGAATATTTAATTTCTATTCAATTTACTAAGAAGAATAGGCATTTGAAATTAGGATCTGTGTATTTTTGAATGATCGTAGGTGTGTGTGCACCGTATTTGTGCAGATGTCCACGTAACTGTGTGTCTTGCTCTCTTGGAGTCTCAACTGCAACTGAGATGAAAGTAGAAAAGAGATGGAAGAGAAATATTCATTTAGTTCTTTCTCCCACAATCCCTCTGTTTATTTCAGGCGAAATGCCAGCTCTCTCTCTCTCTCTCTCTCTCTCTCTCTCTCTCTCTCTCTCTGTTTCTCTCTGTTCAAGCTCTTTGTGTCTTCAAGGTAAAAAGCTGCTCCCTCTCTCATTACTTGCGTGAATCTTTTTTGTGTGTGGGTAGGTGTGTGTGTGTGTGTGTGTGTGTGTGTGTGTGTGTGTGTGTGTGTGTGTGTGTGTGTGTGTGTGTGTGTGTGTGAGTGAGTGAGCGACAGAGAGAAAGAAAAACAGTTTGAGATTGTGACTCAGTCTTGCTGACCACATGCAGTTATGCAGTTTCTCATTTTTTTGCTCAATCCGCTGGCTGTGATACACGCTCACTCACTCACACACTCATAAACATTCACATTTACAATCTCAGATGCACAAACAGGTCTCAAATTAGTCTTTGTCTTGACTTAGCAAGAAAATACATACAGTAAACACAAATAAATCTTGGTAAATGTTAAGCTTATGTTCGAAAGGGACTTATGTTTTGAATTATTGAATTCTTATTGATAAAATGGACAAGGACATGCAAATGAGGGGTGTTTTTTTGCATGTGACTGCTTTACATAAAAATCCCTATTAACCTTCCTTTTTAGTAATATAAAAAATTGACTGAAGTGCCTCTGGAGCATTTTTAGATGTGAGAAAAGAATGAGAGGCGAGAGGCTAATGTGACTCATAACTGTAATATATTACATTGTGGAGCAAACTTTGGTGTGACGCATTTAATGGAAGCAGGAAAAGCGCAAAGGATTCTTATGATATAAAAAAGGAAAAACAGAAAAGGCTGGGATGAGAGAGCCGAACTGGGTGTACTCAGGAGAGGAAGACTGAAAAAGACAGCACAGTATGGTATACTCAAGAGAAAAAGAAGAGGAAGTGATAGAGAAACGAGAGGGAGAAAGGGAGACCACAGTATACGCATGGGACAGAGGAGAGGAAAATGAGGAAGCAAAATGAAATGCTTTGATTTACACTTTTAAACATTAATAGCAGTCTTCACCAGGGAATAAAAAAAAACATCACTGTACTCTTAACGTGTTGCTTGAGAGGAGAGAAGAGAGAAGCCAGATCTTGCAACATGCCTCTTGCTAGAAGCCTATAGTGGCTAAGCACAGTTTCCACACAGGAAATAAACCGAGTAGCTACAGGCTAAAGGACTGATTACAACAGCTCTGTTCATCAAAAGCTACTATTTACAGAATCTCAGTTGGAATTTAGTTGGAAATGCTTAATGTGTTTTCCTGTGAAATGTCTTAGAGGATAGGAGAAGAGAATAGAAGGCAGAAGAATGTGTGTGTGTGTGTGTGTGTGTGTGTGTGTGTGTGTGTGTGTGTGTGTGTGTGTGTGTGTGTGTGTGTGTGTGTGTGTGTGTGTGTGTGTGTGTGTGTGTGTGTGTGTGAAGAGAAAAAAGCCTTGGGGGAAGAAGAACATGTGAACATTAGTGGGGGAGAAGGGATGAAGTGAGACAATATCCTTATAGTACAGGTTTCTCCTCGGGCCTCACACATGCACAGACACATTCACATGTATGTTTTCAACCATGTACACACACACACACACACACACACACACAAACACACACTTTTAATTTAATTAATTCAAGTATACTGTGAATTAAAGTCACTGGCGCTGAAGGAGTTGTGTTGTCCAGGTCTACTTTTTAAGTAGGTTTTAGCTTCATGGTTTCTGTTGTCGTTACACAGGACCCAATGCTCTTTTTCCTCCAAGTATTCTGCATTTCACTGACACCACTTCGTACTGCATTTGAGCATAGGATTGTTCATTTTTTGACGCTCAGCTCTCTTACGCCTCTAACATTTTTGCACATAACTTTGATCCCACTCTTGTCCAGGCAATGGCACAGAAAATTATTTTTGGGTGCACAAGAGAATGTTTAAGGTTGATTCTATGTGTTTCCATATGTTTCTGAACGTTTTCTCATCATCATCATTAGTATCCACTATATAATAAAGACTTTTGCCTTTTTATGGAAGGTCTTTGTTAGAAGTTTATCTTCTTTTTATGAATTGACCATCCCCGCGTTTACCCTCTTCCTTTCCTTCCCACTCCTCCTCATCTCATGCAGGGCTTCTTAACTTGTCCTACCTCCTGTTCTCTTTACCCCTGTCTCTCTCTACATGACCTCAATTCACAAGCAAGCTAACAACTTTTGCCCTCTTTGCGTCTCTTTCCGTGTCTTGCCAGGTGTAGCCGTGTTGGGCTTCAGGCTAATGTGTGTGAGCAGCACATTGAGAGTGTGTATGGTTTTCTGAATCATGTTTGTAGTATGTGTGTGTGTTTGTGAGACCTTCTATTTCTCTCCCCTCTTTCTGTCCTCAGAACTGAGGTAGCCCTTAACCCCCTTCCCTATTTTTCATTCCTTTGCTGCTTTTTGTGTCTTCTCACAGCATGTCTGCGCCTCTCTCACCAGGTGTCTTTTGTTTTAAGCTTGAGGCTACTGTATATGTGTGAGTCAGAGAGGAAGAAAACAGGTAGAGTGAGAGGGAAGATGCCCTAGTTCTTGCTGTAAAACTAGAGGGGGGGAATAAAATAACCTGCAATCAAGGCAATAACAGTAAAATCCTCACGCAATAAACTGTAAAAAAAAAAAAAAAAAGAGTCGTGTTTGCGTGAGTGTGTGCATAGGTGTAAATGTGTGATGTCTGGACAGGATCTTAATTGTGTAGGAAGTGTACACCCCTCTCTCCCAGCTGTCATTGCTGCACCTCCAGAGTCACTCACTGCCAACTAGCACCCTAGCGGTGCAAAAGTAATTGAAATAATTCAAATTATATTAATCAGATGATCTTCTTCCTGCTTTTATTTGGCCTAGTCTGGGAGGGTCTTGTGCTCAATTTCCTACCATATCTTAAGAAATCCCCTCCAGCAGACACATCAAACGCAGCACGGACTCGTGAGAGGGAGATGTAATGGAATCGGTTGATGGAAAAGTAAAACTTATACTGAGCCCGTTATCATAATTCATTTATTTGATATGATATGTAAATTGGAAATTCCAGTAAGGTTACCTTGGACTTACAGACCCCCCCCCATACAAAAACGCTGAAATAAACAAAACAAAACAAAAAAAAGGCCAGAGTTTAAGAGTTAATTAAATGTATGGGTCATTGTCCAATCTTCAGGAGTGTCTTATGGCCTCAGCGGTGCATTATGGAGACTGGTGACTGGGGTTGGCTTGCAATGAGCCTTCAAAGGTAGCTGCCGAGATTCACCGAGCATATGGCTGACACTTACTTAGAGGAACAGGCAAGCACTGGTGGCGGAGGCCAACAGTAATGTGAGTGAAAGAGATAAGTATTTATGGAGGGAAGGTAATAGAAGAGCTGTAATCTCAAAGACATTCAATACATGGCCTAAAGTATATAGACATATAAACGTTTACACCCACACGTGATTGTTAAACATCTCATTCCATTAATATAGCAGTCTCCGCTCTACTGGCTCGGCTTTCAAGAAGATTTGAGAATATGGCAGCAGGGTTTTACTTCCATTCAAGTGCATTGAGGTCAATTACAATGTACCTTTTGCTTAGTACCTCACTTTGTCCACTGGAGCATTGTCAGGGTCCCAAAACTGTTGCCACAAGGTTGGAATCACACTATTGTCTAAAATATCACTTAATGTTAAAGTTATCTTGACTATTACAGATGGGCCTTTGCCAAACAATGAAGAGCAGATCCAGATGAACATTATACAACAGTGTTCATCGGATAGTAGATAGCATTACTGGTATTCAAGCTTGAGAGATGTGATAACACCATTTTGTCCACTGGCCATTTTTACATAGAAATGAACCTTTTTGATACAGATCTCTTAGTTTAACATTTTTCAACCTTTTTACCTTCTCTCTGAATCTGCTCTATATTGGATTTTTTTTTCTTATCCACAGACATATAAACCAATAATGACATATTTTTTATAAGCTAATATCAGCTAATGTATTTGCTGCTTTAATTGTTTTTTGTCTTAGTACCATACAGACAGTTTTGTCCACATACTTTTGGCCACATAGTGTATCGGAATGCTATGAACTTTCTCTTCTTTCACACTCCACCTGTAAAAAAAAACCCACCCTGGTTTATTTTGACATGCAGTGCAGGAGGGTCAATTATTTTGAGGCACAGTACACAGTTTTGACATCTCCAGTGTCATGGAGAGAAGATAAATTGACTTTGATGATTCTATTTGCAAAATACAACGCTAAAATTTTGTAAACACATCTCAGCTTTGTGGTTTGAAATCAGGTTCTGCTGAATTTTTGGGGTTTTCCCAAGGCAAAGGTCTAATGCACATTCACTAGTGTGCTGTCGGGGGGGGGGGGGGCTGGGAATGATGTAACCCAGAGAAATATCAGCAATCTGGGAGAGCTGCTGTCTCCCCCCCCCCCCACTCTTATATACTTATCAGCTTCTTGTTTCTCCCTCCCCTCTGTGCCTCTCAGGGCTCCCAGTCCCTATTCTCTCCACCCCATCATCTACCCCTTCTCTTACTCACAATCTCACTTGATTGTCCATAAATCCAGTTTCTCTTGTCATTTTTAAACCTCTCTCCTGCTCTTCCCGCTTTCTGTCCTTTTCTCCCTTCATCTTCTTTTCTTTGTCTGGCGTCTCTTTACCACCCCCCCACCACACACACACACACTCACCACCACCACCACCACCACCACTTGTTTCCTCTTTTCTCCCTCCCTCATTCTTGGAAATGCAGGAGAAAGATTGAGAGAGAGAGGGACAGCATGAAAGAGAGAGATTGAAAGCAAGATGAGATTGAAAAGAGGATGAAAACCTGAAAAGGATGGATCGAAGGGGGAGGGAGAAAGTAAAGAAGAGAGGGAGGGGAAGCGAGGAGATGATCAAAGAAAAGGAGACTCTAGAGACAGTTCCTGAATTAAATTGAAGATTAAATCGAATCAATGTTGAATTGAGAGGTAGTAAGAGAGAAGGAGAGAGAGAGGAGGAGGAGGAGGAGGAGGGCATGTGGATGATAAGAGAAATACCCAATGTAACATAATTAAAGCGACTGGGTAATAAGAACATGTTCTTAGTCTAGCAAGAGAGTCTACAATACACTATGGCTGAAAGATTAACTTATTTTCATTAGTTTCATACATTAGCAGTAATAATTTTAAAATGTAAATATGCAGCATAATCAAATCTTAATTTGCAGGAAATCTTATGTGGGCACCTTGAAACTTCTTTTATAAGCACCATGTCAAGACTTTAATTGAAAATCATCAGATGATCCAGGCAACAAAATTACCTGGGCCAGGCATCGCTTTCCGCATGTTTACCACAGTGATTGCCTAAATTCACTGGCAACTGTGAAGTGTTTACTAGCCAAGTTTACAAGATTGCTGGGGTAGTTGGCTGTGTCGACAAAGTAAGTCAGACTATGTTATGTTGACTTGTGTTATGCTCTTAGTCTTCTTTCCAAAAACACAACAGCTCATAGTGAGAATTTAGACCAGCATGAGTTGAGGGAAAATTGGCAATTGCCAGCCCTGCACTTACTGAACAATCAAGCAAAAATAGATAAATAAATAAAAATCTATCCATCTTGGTTGCTATCTAGTAACCTAGATGCAACCTTAAAGCTGCTTTAATATTTTTTTGGCAACAATGGATAACATGGCTACTATTTGATAGGGATTCCTCTCAGCTCATTGGAGCATTTTGGTGTCACTGTTTGACTGTTTGGGTTTTCCCACCTGCGACTTTACATTTTCAGTTCAGTCTCACAGCTCCTCTCAATACATTTTCAGACACAACAAAAACATTTCAGGAAAAATACCTCTAATAACCCGCTGTGTGCTATACCTACCCTGCACCAAACAGCAGACAGACTAAGTTAGCAGATAGCTCATACACAAACATATTGTAGTGCTTTTTCAGCTAAAGAGCATTGGCCACCATCACCTTTACCCTCAGGACTTGGTGAGGACCAAAACAGAGCAATAAGGAGAGTGACTATTGGACTTACATTTTCTAAGTGGCCAGAAGCACAACTCCAAATGAATGCTATGGTTGTTCCATAGTGTAAATAGGCAACTGAATGCCAACAAGTTCACCCAATCAACCCCAAAAGAAAGCCTCAGTGTTGTTTTTACAGCTTGTTTCGACTGACCCTAAGTAGCCAAAATTTCAGCTGATGCAGGTTTAAGTACTGAAGACATTAACAAATGAACACCCTGTATTCTAACAGTATGTTGTTATATAACCCCTAACCCTCTCATATCATGAGAAATCTGACACAGCCTTTAGGCCAAAATGACGAACACAATGTTTCTGTTTAGCCCTGGTCGGCGCATGAGTTGCTGCATCTGGCTCCAGCTTGATGCTGGAGAAGCTTAGCCTACGAGCAGTCATTCACAGGCCATGTGTACAATAGCATAACAAACCCTGTCGCTGCAGCTAGCAGTAATGTAGCCATGTATGGGCATCCAAACAAGTCATTTCTTTTTAATATACTGACAAACTCAAGCAGTAGGTGAGGACCAGAGGTTGAACAAGCAGCCCTACGACAAGGAAGCTGTCAGTTTCACTGCCAGACTGGCTAGAACAAAGTAAACTCTCTCACTCCCTTTTTAACTGCCTGGTGAGAGAGACTTCGCCAAGCTAGATCTTCACCAGCCAGCAGAAAAAAGAGCATCTTTTCTACTCAGTAGTTCCCACGAGTGGAAATGTGTAACTCTTCCTGAAAAAACATTTGAGCATACCCATAAAAGATTCTTATGGGACAAATTCCCGCAGCCTCTTGGTAGTCAATCTCAAAGTTATTTGGAATTCTCTTAAGTCCTTCACACTCAATCAGCGACTAAAGTCCTGATTGACAGCAGGAAAACCCTTGGGACGTTGACCATCCTGGAAAAATGATCTTTCTTTATATGCTCGCATTTATCCTCTGTCATCTCTCCCTACCTCTTACCCCTGCTGCATTTGGTCCTCTTTTTCCCAGCTGACAATCAGGAATCTACCCCCCAACCCCCTTTTTCTCAGGATGCCTCCATTTTAGTCTCTCTTTTAAGCTATGTAGTTCCTCTCCCAGTACATACCTATTTTATCCCCTCTGTCCTCTCTTCTGCTCATTTGTTTCCATCTGCCTGTGCCACATCTTTTGTTATGACTTTGGAGAGCAATGGTCGCTTTGGCCATCAGATAACAATGTCCTTGATCGATATATTCTTGCGTGCATGTGAGTGCATGCAAGTATGTGTATATGTATTTGTGTGCAAATCTGCCATTTGTGTGTGTGTGTGTGTGTGTGTGTGTGTGTGTATAACCTTTTAAGGCATATCTCTTTGGGATCAGCATGTGGCTGAGCATTGAGCTTTTAATACCCTTGCTAAAGCTATAAGGGCCAACATTCCTCCCCTATCGTCCTCCCTCCCTCCCTAATTAAGCTTTTAATACAACTTAAAAACCGCAGAAGACAACATTACTATTCATGGAAAGAAAGAGAAGAAATGGGTGAAAGAAAAGGAGAAGGAGGGTGAAGAGTTGGAGGAAGGAGAGGGCTGAAATAAGGAGAGCAGAGAGAAACTGGAAGAGGTGAGATAGTGAAAGAAAGAATGGCAGAAAGAGAAAGGGATTACAGAAAGAATAGATGTATAAGCGAGAGACAGTTGGCAGTCATGCTGATTTGAAACAAGTACAGTATTTTCCATAACGCTGACAGTTTTAAAATGCTAAATTAGCTGGGAAAATGTCACAAGGTCTCAACGGATCGTCTCACTGCAGGGATGAATATTTTGACTATATTTCACTGACGTTCAGTAATCGACTAACGGACTGGACCGGGAAATGTCAGTAGATTTTTTAGGATAATCTCAATGTAATCTCAAAGCAGATAGCACGTCTCAAGTAATCTTGACTATAAGTGCTGCGGACTGGACACACGGTATAGGTATATATATCCACATTTTACCGAAGGGTTTGAACCTGGATGGAAAGGGGTTTGATTTACAAGCATTAGGAGAGTGAATACAAGTAGATGTTCATTGCTTTACAGTCAACTCTGTTATGACAGAGCAGGGTTTCAATTTTGAATTCATCAGCTGCACGTTATGTCATTATTTGTTGACCCATCCAGTGGGTAAATACAGTAGCGCCATGAATAGATGTACACATTATTTTCTCCTCCGTAAAAGTCATTTATGTTAAAGGTCTGTAACGCATTTTAAACATGAGGAAGAGTTGGAAACGATTACAATTGCCACAGGAAAGTGCAAAGTATATACAGTGCTCATTTCATAATATTCACCCACAGAGTAAAACGGAGCTTTACTGCTGCTTAATTTCTTTTGCTGCTTAACCTGCAACAAAGAAATGCTTTTAAGAGACCATGAGGAGGAAAGTAACATCAATTAAATATATTGAGAAAAAAGTAAAGGTTCACTTTAGCAGTAACTCTTCATGAGAGAAATGATCATTTAAAGAAACAGGAACAAAGGTGAGTTTTTATGCCTCAGCTTTGGTGACATCCACGGCCAGAGGAATTTTGTTCCCGGGTTATCAGTTCATTTTTCTAGCTGTCCCATTCTTGTGAACACAATATCTCAGAAATGCCTTGAGGATATTTCTCCAGATCTGGCACAAATGCTCACTTGGACTCAAGAATGAACTAATTAGATTTTGGTGGTCAAAGGTCACTTTGACCTCATGTCCAGCCCATTCTTGTGAATGCGATATGCATTACATTTACTCATTGGGCAGACGCTTTTATCCAAAGTGGCTAACAAATGAGGCAACTTAGGGTTTATTGTCTTGCCTGAGGACATTTCGGCATTCGGACAGGAGGAGCCAAGGATTGAAAAGCCAACCCTGCGATCAGTGGACACCTTGTTCTGAGCCACAGCTGCTTACTATAAAAGGAACGCTTGGAGGGAATTTCATTACATCTGGCCCAAACATCCACTTGAACTGATTAGAATTTGGTAGTCAAATGTCAAAGGTCAAGGTTACTGTGAACTCACAAAAGAATTTTTTGGCTATAACTCAAGAATTTATTCGGTAATATTTATTCGGTAGTACAAGATTTCACAAAAATGTCTAACTGGATAAGATGATGAAGAGATGACATTTTATTTCAAAAAGGTCAAGGTCAACTTTATTGTGATATCATGATCCTCTGTAAATGCACTCAGTACCTTTTAATTAATTCAAGTCTGGACAGACATGGATGTCAACTGCAATGTGACACAAAGTTGTAAAACTACTTAATTCATTTTTGAGGTGCATCTAATTTCATCAGAAAGTCGGCTCCACGTAGTGGGTAAGTGCAGCTCTTTTTAATTTTAAAATGCTAAAATGCTATTATGATGGCTTAGTGGTTCATAAGGACCAAAGTGATCCACTAAGGTTTTTTTCAGACAAATTAGAAATGCATGGTGGCCCTACACTGTGAAGCCATTCATAGCAGAACTCTATTCAATACCCAGATGAAAAGTAATTGTAAAGAAAAGCTGTAATGGGCTTCCCTTGGCTTCTATAAGCAGTAGTCTGAATGTGTCACAGTTGTCCAGTGTTCTTTTTGGGAGGACCAGACAAGACTTAGATGCATCCATGGGCTTTAATGATGAACACTGAAAACAAAGCTAACAGGTTTTAGGATGGTTGATTGCCGGTTTAAGTAAAACTGGAGGCCAAATATCAAGTTGTGCTTTAAACTGACTAATGGTTTAAGCACCACCTGGCATTTGACATTTCTCTCCTTTTCCTGCCTGGATTAGATTAGATTTGTTTGAAAGTTGCGATAAAAGAAGATTTAGTGCACGGACGAGCCACAGAACAACATGAACTCTAGTATTAGTACTTGCAGAACGATCAGACACTTATTTCCAGTCGGATTCTGACCAACGAGGAGAGATAAAACGCAGAACACGAGATAGGAAAGGAGGCTCTGAACAACAAACTTAAAACTGAAGCACAGTCATACTTTCTTTCCTTTCCCTTCTCCCACCTTGCTCCTCTCATATTTCCGCTGTCTCCCATGATGGTGTAGCAGGAAAAAAGTGTGTTACTCTGTGTACATGTGTACCAGAACATGTATCTAAACAGGCATGTGTGTGTCCTCTGTGTGTCCTCTGTGTGTGTGTGTGTGTGTGTGTGTTTGTGCGCGTGTGCGGTCTTCAAAATTAAAATTCCTTTCGAGTATTTTAGCATCAGCGGGGATCAACTTCCATCACAGCTGGATGCTGTTTGATTAACATACTCATCTGTCTGTCTACCTCTCTCCCTGTAACATCAAAGAATGCGGGAAAGGGTTTTTTTTTTTCCTGTGTGTGTTTGTGTTGTCATCGTTATTGTTGGCAATGTACAACCGATACCACAGTTGATGACAGAAAGTGAAGAGCAAAGATGAAATGTGGATTTAGTCTTTCAGTGAGCTATTGTGATAGCAAAGCACTGAGCAAAACATTGCTAACTGAGCTGCTGCCTTCCCTGCAATACCTCTCTTCATCATGTCTCACTCCAACATCCTATGTAACTATGAAATTCAAGAAATTAAGGGGAACAACCTGCTTCAAGATAGCACGTTTGACTTTTAAAGAGGTACTTGTTCGAGGCATTTAGCTCAATCTTTAAGGATAGGTCGTTATTACAGCCACGAAATGAGGGACGCCAGTACCAATTGTTGATTTGGATAAGGCACATAAAACCTCAATACGGAGACAAGGCTGTTGTCCTCTGTCAATTGCCAGTGAGCACATTTATTACCCCGGCACACAAAAGGTGCTTTTTGATTCAGTACTTATTTACTTTTTGTACAATAAATCTCACTAGGGAAGCTGGAATAAAACATTAATCCAGGATAAGGAGAAGTTAAACAAAATCTTCTCCTGCTCTCCAGAAAAAAGTCTGACCATACCTTGGGCAAAAAGGAAGAGTGCATACCCCCCACCGCCCCCCAATTTCCTGAACCCTACTTTCCTGCTAAGGAAAGTTTTTGTACAGTCCCTAACATTACCAAAAACCGGCAGGACCTTTGCAAAACATGTAACGTGCATGGACACACTGGCAGCAGCAATCATCACACAAGTCTGTGTGGACTTTTGGGCACTATACAGACATTAAATGATCGACTATCCCTGAGAGTAATGAAACAGATTTTATCATCCCTTTTACTGCCACTCAATTGAGAACCTCCAACCCAACCCTGTTGTTTGTCATATCACACTGATGTTTGGTTTAAACAATAAAAAGGTACAAATAAATAATAATATGTGTCTCAGTATATGGTAGATTTCTGTTTACTAAAATTGTTCTACAGAATCATTGAGATGCTGCTTCCGCCGCCGCCGCTGCTGCTGCTGCTGATGATGATGATGATGATGATGAGAGATGATGATGATAGATGAGCAGAATCAGAAGTGGAATTACCCAAAGTGGCCCTAGCATTTGATGTATCTATCATGTATTTTGATGTTGGATGAAGTCAACAGTGAACATTTGTAGATATTTGCAACATCTTCTTTTATATTATTCTGGCAAAGACAATCAGACAGATTTTGTTTTCAAGTTACAAAGAAAACATGTTCCAGGTGCTGTGCAACAACGTGATTATGTTAAATATCAAAATGATTCACCACAGAGTGCACATGGACTTATCAAAAAATTTTGAAAATTGCAAGTGCATATAATTTCTGTGTCACTTATGGCTTTAGACAAACCCCATATGGTAAATAAGCCACTTACTAATTCATAAAAGCCAATTCTTACTTCACAAACACTTGAAACCTTTTAACAGGACGACTGACATTAAGGTTCAACTTCACTTTATCATCACAGCCAGTTTAGGAGGGCAGGTGTTTTAAGTCTTCCCAAGAGGCTTTTGGTTTAATTTATTTTGGGATGCAAAGCACATCATACAAGCAAAACTAAACAGTCAAGAGAGGCACATTTAATTATTCTGGACAGAAAATTTCCTCTCAAAAAGTTTTCCCCCAAAACTATCTGATTAATTGGCCATTTTTTCAGTAACTGTGTGAAATAAATTGTCACACCAGCTGCATCAAAGTGTGATGGAGGTACGCCATTGGTCAGCCAGGCATGTCTTGAAGCTTGGCCATTGGCCATTGCTCTTCCAAATTGAATAGCACCTTTTTCCCTACATTTATGGATTTTTCACACCCCCCTAGCGATTTTTTTTCAAAAAAGCTTCTACCAAAAAAGTCAAGCTTCGTTATCGATGTCCTTAGCTACATTCCCTAGAGGACAGCCACCAGTATAGTCCATTCAGCGCAAAGTTGGGCTTTCACTTCACAGGAAAACCACTCTATACGTCTTGATTGAGCTGCTTTACATTGAAAATAGTTGTTTACAATTGTTTCGCGACAGTTTTCAACCATATCCTCAATTTTGCACACTGAGCATACGCAGCCAAGCCTAGTTTTTCACTATTTATTTATTTATTTATTAATTTTTACTCTTTGTCCATGCGACATAGGCTCTAAAATCATTGTTGAACTGTAAGCTTTGGGCAGCTCTTAAGACATTGACTTTACACTAACCCCTGACATTTATCTGTAAGACTGACTCACATTAAACACACACACTTGTGGAAAAATGCACACACACGCACACACACACTTGGTCTTTTTAAGGCCTAGTGGTCTAATCTGAGCTGTCAGCTCTGCCACATTGTTTTGACTTGTTACAAGGGATAGCGCTGGAGGATGTGGGCATATATGTGTGTGTGTCTGTGCTTTCCTTTATGTACAATTGACTGCATGTGTATGTTATTTTCTTCTAGGGTTTTTGTGAGTATGTAAACTCACATCTTTTTTCATGCCTGCTCTTTTCATTCTGTTTTTGTTTTTTCCACCAGAAACAGACTCGACATGGTCCACACACATAGATGTTAACACGATAACGGCACATATACAATACACACACCCACACACAATCACACACGCCCTTGAGGCAGATTATATCAGACTGTCGATCAGTGTTGCAAAGAGAATGTATGTCTTTCAGTCTACGCAGCCTGTAAAGAACTCTCACACACACAAACACACACACACACACCTACACACACGTTAAAATAATCTACCTCATCTTTATCTCTCCTTGGTCTTTCACCTCTTTCCAATAACATCCTTCAGATTGGTCATCTCACATCTACATATTCAGGATCAGATAGAGGCATGATCACGAGTTCTTCCTTTAATCAGCTGCAATGTTCTTAGTGCTAATTTTAAGGGGCGAGGGTTGTGGGAGGGCTGCTTGGGGTAAGAGGTAGTACGGGGGGTTCATCTGTTACTTTCTGTTTTAGCAAGCTTGTTGGTATGAAATAGAAGGAGAGCCACCTGCTGACTGAGCGACATATCCATGTAGCGATATGTACAGATGTTGCACAGTTAAGGTTCAAGTAATCTTGTGGTCACTGGCCATTTAGGTCACTGTTACCTTTCAACATGACTTTAAATGTGGACATTAATGAGTCTATTACCTGTCACATGTTATTTCACATCCTTGGATCAAATATGATTATAAATTAGAAGGCAAAACACCCACTCCGACCAAATCCTGACAGCTGCAACATGCAATCCTCATCAATCTGATGATGCAATACATTTAAACCTTGCACAGTCATTGCACGTTGCGTCTATGTGTATGTGAATGTGTTCATGTCATGTGTGGGTGGAAGAGGCAGTGAGAAAACACTTGTGAGTTCTCAGGGAAGGTGGGAAAATCTGGACATAGTTAAGTGTCACCGAGATGTGTTTCCCTCCCTTAACAACTACCTTCGGTTTCCCCCTAAGCAGAGTGCTTAACTGCCCGCATGCTTTGGTGAAAGTTTGCAATTCGCACCAATTACAAGGAAAGAAAACTGTGGTTGTATTGGGCAGCCCCCAGGTCTGAATATGTAAAGCAGTATTAAAGCAGTACTAAAACAAAGCGGGGATTTGCTGTATAAGGGCATGCATGTTGAGCGAAACCCTTCCCGGGATAAGTAACACTTTAAAAGACGCTGAAATCCAGGTCAAAGGAAGAGATACCTAGGTGCTAAGGAAATGTTGGTGCGATTTTGATTTGCCCTCAGTAAACATACTGACTTTTGAGATGCAAGTCGAAGTAAGGTCTTTATCTCTTACTGTCTGTCTTTTAGTCTGTCACTTGCTCTCTCTGGTACTCTCATAATAGCAGTGGCGCCTTTTATTATCTCAGTAGCTATCTGTAATGGGCACAATGTTCAAAGCAAAGCAGCAGTGTTTGTGTCTGGTGTTAAGTGGGCACACAACCATGTCTGTTGGTGTCTGCATGTGTGTGTATCCTTTTAAAATGCCTTCTCCATGGCCTTGCGGGCTCTCCCTCCCTCGCCTTCTCTCTCTCAGCCCTCCAGAGAAGTCGGATTCTTCCTTCCAGTCAATTGAAGCCGTTTTCATGTCTAGCACCCAGCTCCACTGCAGGCATGAAATGTGCATGTGTATCTGTGTTTGTGAGCATGAAAGAGTCTGCAGCTTTTAATGTGGGTTCACACACCTGTGTTTGTGGGTTGCAGGCTAGCCGTGGCTGTATGGAACCTACAGATCATAGAAGGAGGGTCAGACTATCCTACTGCACAGAATTTAGCAACTACAATATTCAGCAAATTATCCAGTTCAGTATCTGTATGTTAATCTGGAGCCTTAATTAAGATGGTCATCTGTATCTGGATTTTCCATATGATAATTATATATATTTCCGTAAATATGCCCATGAGCACAAAGTCATTAATCTTCCAGATACACATGTGCCTGTTTTTAAGTTTAGGGCTATACTGTCTTATATAATTCCAGTGACATTCATAATAACAAGAAGTCAAGTGGAACAAACTCCACATATTAAATGTAAAAGTATTTAAATAATCTGTCAAGTTAGTTTGAATTATACCAACAATAAATACCATTAATTTATGGAAATTTCAGGAAATACTTTGCCCTCAACTTCTTGAATGCAAAAACCATGTCTGCATTGGAATGTGATCTAGTGATGTTACTGTTTCTGCCCCATGGGCTACACGTTATATGACTGATGATTCTTGGTAAAAGTTGTTAGAATACGCTAGATTTCTCTGCCACGTACAGTGTGAGGGTAACCGGGACTCTAATCACCTCTTACAATTATGCATGAATTTTACAGCCTTCAGCAAGTGGGACAATGAGTAGGTAGAAAAAAGGATCATGACATTAAGAGAATATGGGCTGTAGGGGTGATATTTCTCTACTGACCTACAGCATAGACACATGGACTCAGAGTGGCCCGGCTCCTACCGTGCATGTACATGTGTTCCACATTTACCCACGTAATCTGGTTATTCTGAGTAACCTGGTTACTTGAGTGCATCTAAACACATCGATTGCTGCAGCACTTGAGTAATCTCAATGTGCTGTTGTGGTTGTGTTTGACCAGTTGTCGGCGGAAAAGGAAATATGCAGTAAGCGCTTCACAGTGAATGTTTACATATAAGCCACTGAATATTTGAAGATTGAAAAAAAAAAACTTGAAACTTGAAATATTTTTACACCTTAGAAACTTATCTTGGCATCCTGTGTGTGTGTGTGTGTGTGTGTGTGTGTGTGTGCGTGCGTGCGTGCGTGCGTGCGTGCGTGGGTGTGTGTGGGTGTGTGTTTGTGTGTGTATGCATGTGTTCAGCATGGTACCGCCACAGTGGCAATGATGTGAATAAACCCAATCATGTATAATCAGCTCCCATCAGTATTGTGCAATCATTTAAACCATAATTATGTTGGCCTCAGGTCATTATTTCACAAACAGTTTACTCTTCTTGCTTTATCGACTGACAAATTCAGAGTTACATCATGATCAGTGTCACAGGGTTTAAACATCTGTGTCTTAGGTATGTGTTCATTAGTATTGGTTTAAGTGAATGAGTTTCTCTTTATCTGAATGCTATTTTGGTGTTATTTAAATAATATTGGCATCAGTGAAAAATGTTTAATGTTTGATGGTCTAAGTGTTGTTTCGAAGAATTTCATTAGCACTGCTTTTGATGGAGGCATTTAGTGACACATGCTCTAGCCTGTGAGTATTTTTAAAGAATTTCATTAGTATTCATTTTAATGGGGAGTTTTAGTGTGTCTTAATGCTACTTTTAGTTGTTTTTACAGTAGGGATTCCAGAGGGGCATTCAGGCATCAAATAAACAGCTAGAAACTGCTACCAGCCAAAGGCTAGCCATTTCTGGATACGGTTTGCGAATCTGTTGGTTTTTTATGTTTGTTCCTCTTTACTACTTCCATAATACTCTTCCATTGCTAAAATAGAATAGTTATAGAGTAAAATGAAGTACACTGAGATCATTTAAGTGTTTAGATATAGATTATTCTCAGTTTAATTTATTCCATATAGATAAGTTATTATGTTGTTAGACACAATTAAAGTGAGCCATTGAATTTCCTTCTACTAATTCAAATGGGATTAGTTTGTTTCCCTAAAATGCTCTTTCAGGGATGTTTCCACACGATCAAGCACATGATCTGCGGCAGGATGGGGGATTCACTCGAACCAGGTGTATCCACACAGGTGTGGATTCTGACTTAATCAAGTAAATTAAGTCAATCGGTTAATTAAACAATCCGTTATCTCATCATCCTGTCCCGTATGCCATTATGGTCATCGCATTACACTCAGGATCCGTCGAAATGCTCCACTTGGCCTTAAGTTATATAAATGAGTGCATCTTTCTCCAGGATGGATGGATGGATGGATGGATTAAATAATGAAATGAAGGGAAAAATGATAGATGTGTGCATACAGGGAGCAATGACAAACAGCTGGATGGATAGATAGATGAGTGAAAGGATGGGTGAAACAGAGGGAGGGGTTAACATAAAAGGCAGTGATCCTGGACCTATTCATTCAAATATTCCCTGCACTCATCATCAGTCAGATTTACTAACCTTTACTCTCTTTTGATGTCACAGCTCACATTCTCTGCCGTTTTTAGGTTAATTAAAATGCCGCAGGCTTTATGAACGTCAACCGCACAGACTCTGAAAAATATATTATATGATTATTTCCCCCAGCATGACTAAAAATAGTGCAAATACAAATGCCGGGATTTTTTTTCTACCTCCTAAAATGTAGCCACCAGAAAAAAGGCAAAAAAGACCGGAGAATAAAAATTATTCCAACTGCAGTGTGACATTAGCCAATCATTTACAAAACTGATTCATGACAGATTTCTCCTTATATTATTAGATTTACCCGGATATAGCCAGGCCAGCTAATTTTAGTTTTAGTTTTTAAGTGGTTAAATGGTAAAATGGTTCATTTTTTGTTGATAGTATGAATCACTTCCACTCTTTCTAAGTGTTTATCGAAATTCCTTCTATTCTAGGAAGTCTTTTTTCGGTTCAATCCTTTATCTTATTCCCTCCACCTTTTCTCCACAACCTCCCTCAGAAACACACACACACACACATATCCCCTTCCTCTCCTTTCCTCCCTCTTTGTATCACCTCTATGGATATAGTAGTCATGCAGACAGCTAATGTCAAACCACCAATTACACAGTCAGTCGCTTTTTATCCTCTCCTCCTTTCTTGTTCTGTCTTACGAACCCACAACCACCTACTGACGCGCACACAAAAAAAAAAAACGCACACTCAGTCACACAGATTCTATGTCAGGCACTTTTGTTTATCAGTCATGTCAGCGACAAATGGTACAGCATAGTAATTTAAACTAGACCAAGACCTTCCAAGAACACCCCCCCCCACACACACACACGCAAAACTTCAAAGAAGAGATTCACCCATCCATATATGTTACTCATATGTGGCCGCTCTGAAAAAAACCCTTCTTTTCACGCTTCTGTCACTATCTATACATTTCTCCTCCCTTTCCCTCTCTCTTTCTCTCTCTCTCCCCCTGACACACACTATTTTCTTTCTCGCCCCATCTCCCCCTTGCTCTTATTTTCTCTCTTTCACTAATACCATTATAGGAACCATCATCCAGAGTGGTGGCATTTACTGGCCCTGACGGTCCCAGAAACAGACACACGCGCAGACACGCACAAACACACACACACGCACACACACACACACACACACACACACGCACACACGCACGCACGCATGCACGCATGCACACGCACGCATACAGTGTCTATCTGGGCAGGCTGCCCACTGCATACTAAGATAATGAGATTGGCAAAGTGCCACATTACCAATATCAGTGGCAACCTTCCTTCCTCTTTCTCTGAACTGCACACACGCACACATGCACGCACACATGCACGCACACGCATTCACTCTCTGAGACACAGGATGAATCAGACGCAGACGCACCGTCAGACACAGGTGATCACACATGAGGAGGAATTCAACCACGTGCACAAAGTATCATTCCAAATCCAAAACAGTAAGAAGTGATTCCATTTACATCCTTCAACCAGTCCCATTTTTCACCCACGTCGACACCCTTTTTTCATGCCCATTAAAAATTCACATTCTCATAATTCCAAAAATGAAAATGATCGTCAAAAATGTCAGAGAAAACTTAACTAATGTTGCAAAAAAGCGTCATCTTTGGGACTTCCTGCCTCCAAATTGCACCAGAAGTGGGTAGTAATCAATTTGCATTTGCTTCATTGTGCTTGAAAGCACTGACGTGAAATTTTCATGAAATGGTAGCCTAACAACTGTAAAAATTTCATTCTGAACAATACACTTGCTATGGAGACAAAGTGCATTCTAACTTAGAACAACAAAAAAAACCATTTCTGGAGAAACCCCTGAGGTCTTGTATTTGTATTTACTTGTACTCTTAATCTTGTGCGGGCCATTTTGCGGTCATCACTCAAGAAGTAGGGAAGTTTCAAAAGGGTGAGAGTGTGAGGCATTGAAGTTAAGGACTTGGACCTTTGAAAAAGAAATCTACAATTCTACTACTGCCTAACAATATCAAAATCAGTTATAGATTCGACCTACAGAGCAGTGCCCCCCAATGTCTTTTAAAAAACTTCTGAGTTTGCCGTTTAACTGTATTTTATTCGACGTTAAACTTTAGAGGTCCCACCTGCCAACATTTCCCCGACTTTTGTCTTAAATCGAAACTTTGTAGATGTCAGACTGCGGTTCTATAACTTAATGTGAAAAACAGTGTAATGGCCTAAAATGTGCATAAATTTAATGAATAAAATGTTAGAATAAGTACATTTAATAGAGATTGAGATTAAAAATGGTATGGGCATGTAAGGCTTTCTTTAAAGATGTGCCCTTTTGTCAAATTCACTTTGTCAAAGGTGCGTATACTTGTATTTGCGTATGGGTGTGGGGTTTTTACAGTTTTATCAAGTCTTTTTCCCAGTGTCTTTGGTGTCTCTGTCTTTGGTCAAACCAACAATACTTCCAGCTGGGCAATTTTGTCAAGACATTTATCGTTCACTGAGTGACAATAAATGTTTTACATGGATCCTGCAAAAAGTGACAGAATATTGTTCAATCTGGGCTGAGAGCCAACTGAAAATGTCACAACATTTGAAATTTGCATTTTCAGGGAGATATGTGCATGCATTTCAAGGAAACACTGAAATACTTTTGCATATTTTGTGATTTAAATATGGCATGCATTACAGTCATCACATTTGTCACATATGAATGGATACTTTAAATTGCAAATTAGGAAGAGGGTCTTCAGCATTTTGATTGGTAATTATATTAATTACTTCTACAATAAAATATAATATACTGAACTTTTAAAACATGTTTCTTTAATTTGTGGACTCTGTTCTGTATCATTTTTCATCTTGTTGGGTGTTTTTTATTTGTTTCTTTTTGTTTTTTCTTTTTACAAACATTGCAGCTACGCAAGCTATATACATTCAGTGTGCTGCCCACATATCATTCTATTTGGAGAACAAATACTTGGTCAAGTGGAGTGTTGAGACTGTGAATAGACAGTGAGGGAGGAGGGGATTCTGTATTACTATCTATACAGTTATATAAGCTGTGATGAGACTGCAAAGTGACTCCACTCTTTTTATCACCTGATGATCTGCCCTTCTTCCATTGCTCCAAAATTAAATTGCCTCCTTCTTTGTGTCCTTCTCCCCGATTTTCTCTTCCTCACATCCTCTCTCGTTTTCCTACTCTTACCATCTCCACCTCACACTCCTTCCGCTTTTCCATATCATCTTTCTGCTGTACCTCACTCACCTTCACACTTAGTATTTTTCACATCTTCTCTTCTCCTTTAGCTCCACCCTAATTGCATCTCTCCTTTTATTTACATCCCTTTTCCATCTTAATTCTTCCCTCACTCTTTGCATCTCTGCTCCCTATGGTTTATTTTTCTGTCCCTCAACTTTGGCAGCCCAACCCTCTGCATGTTGCCACGGTTACAGCAAGGGAGGTAGGGAGGAAAACAAATGCAAGGAATCTAGGAAGGACAGAGAGAGAGAGAGAGAGTCTGAGGAGGATGGGAGACATTGTATGTGTGTGTGTTTGTCTGTGAAAGGGAGAAGGGAGAGATGGGAGATGTGGAGCTGATGTCATAGTGTGAGCCAAGTCCTTCTATTTTAATTAAAGAATCATTACAGTAAAAAGAAACAAACTCTCAAAATGTTTCAGAAAAGAGACTGAGGCATCAACTTTAGTTAAGAAAAGATACTCAGACCTCTGCCCTGAATAACCTTGATATGTGCTCATCCGCTTATGAGATTTCTCTTTTGGTTTGTCTTTGGGGTTTTTCTTTATGCATTCTAAAATAAAAAGTCTAATAATGTGTGAGATTTTTTTTTTTAGTTTTGCTTGTTTTTTTATGGATAACAAGTTGTCCAAATAGTTGCGGCGGAATTTTATAATTTTAATGTGCTATAAAAGGACAGTATTTAAAAATGACCTTCGAAGGATTAACAGCACCTACTATAGCACCAGTTGCTGTCCAAGGTCCTGAATATGCTCTGGACATTTCACATCTTTAGTTTCTGTTTTGTCACTGTTCCTCCAATCAGAACATACAACTAAAGATAGGCCTTTTTGATTAATCTGCTGATAATTTTCCCGATCAACTTATTATTTGCATAATCTGTGAAAAAAATGGAGGGATGACCATCAGAGTTTTGCAAAAACGCAAGGTGACGACATTAAATTGTTAATTTATCCAACAAACACTTCATAACCCAAATATCTTTCATTAGCTGTCATATATATTACAAAGAAAAGTAGTAAATCATCCTTATGCTTGAAAATTACTGAAAATCATTTAATCATTTATCTAAATAGAGTGGGATTCATTAATTAAACTACTGACAATCTAGTTGGTATTCTGTATGTTAAGCCCATGCCATAGTTTTTGAGGTTTACTCTAGGATCCCATTTTTTATCTAAGTTTCTGCACTGGCACTAGGGTTTTATTATTTTCTCTAACTATAATCCAGAGTTAGGCAAGTACTGCATGCCTTGGTTCAGCCCCAGAACAGAACAGACTTTAACCCTGAGTCCATCATCAACAACACAGCAAAGGTTACAGGACTGTCTAAACGCTTGCTCTGTTTTAAAGGGGCACTCTGCTGATTTAACACACATTGCTCTATCTACATTTCACGATGAGTTCTACTCGGTAAAAAAAAATGTTGCAAAATGTTCTCTGTAGCTCTGGAGGAGCTTTTTTTTTTATCAAGTGGAGTACAAGGCACAGAGGGTATAGCAAAGTATTTTATTGAGTTTCATTTAGGGAACTGTCTGATGTTTCCAGAGCTTAGATATGGACTAAAACTCAGGATAACCTGGCCTCTAGTGCATCAGTTTTGACCATTCCTGTTTAATCTGTTACTTATCCATTCTCCAACTTCATGAAAGCATAAGGCTAAATCCCTAGAGTGCCCCTTTAAAGAAGGGATTCAAAAGCACCACTGTCTGTAGCCCTCAGGTGTCTATGGGCCAGCTGGTGTGTATCTTGAGTATAAAACTGAACTGGCTGCGTTTCTCTATTCTGTACTCACATCGGAGAGTTAAAGGTAAAAGAATAATTTCCCTACAGAAATCAATGATGTCAAAGACTTCTCTGAGCTTGTAATGAGATTCCCAAGGCAGAGGTTCCTGGGGTAGCTAAATTTGATCCAGGCCAGCAAATTCTTCTTTTTTGTCACCACTTTCTACTCATTAAACACATCACTATCATAATTCACTAGTCTGACACGGCTGTCTTCAGGGCTCATTTTTATGAATTAATCATCGCCTGGAAACAATCAATTTTCTGTCTAGACTGCTTGTAATCAATTACAGTGGCAATGAACTGCTTTACCCATGTATGTACACAGTAATCGATTGATGCCAATACAGTACACAACAGCTGGCTCCTCAATTATAACCACTTATGATGTTATAAACCAGGATTCAGTCGTCACGTTGTTTGCCAGAAAACTGATTTAAAGAAATGGACACATCCACTTTAGGATCAGTATGTGCTTCATGTACAGTAGTGATGCACATTAAAGAAGGTTCCCAGACTTGAATTTATGCCACAGAGATCACGTTCCGAGTCATACAGACACAGTTTGCAAACGACTTTATTTTTGATAGTGAATACTTTTATATCTTACCTGCTTTAGTCATGGACATTAGAATAAAAAGAGACAGAAAAGGGAAAGAGATGTCGACGTGATTTGATAAAAGTCATACTCGCTGAGCCACCACCATACTCATTGGGATGTTTTTTTGTTTGTTTGTTTGATTTTAAGTTAATCTAAGAAGTGCTGAAATGTTATGATTGTGCTTCTTTTCAGTCTGGTCGTCCTGCCAGGTTTGCGTTCACAGAGTTAGAGACCCTGAGTGTTCTTTTTTGAGGCTTTCAAGATACTTGCCAGGTTTAAGCAAAAGCACCAAATATAAAATCCAAGAAAACATTAATAGATTAGATGAAGCAGTAGTGTGGCCTTAATACGCTTTTTTAGAAGCCAGGAAAGATTTTCCAGAAATAGACCAAAATATAAGAAGATAATGGAGGTGTCAAACCTAAATGGAATTGATGAAATACAAACAGTTTATAGTTTGTATTTTTGGATGAGAGAGAGCTCTGTAGGTGCAGCAGGGATATTCTGCTTCATGCCCTGAGTTTAGCATCCACAGGTCCTGCTGAACTGTCCCTGAGCAAGACACTGGATCCATTTTCAGTATGAGTAACATATAAGCATCATATCCTATATTATAGTGCAGAGGTACCCTTTAGTGAATGAGGACATTTCCATGGCTCCTGTATCTTCACATCAATGTACTTGAGTCATGTCCATATTTTTTCATAGTTAATGTAGAAAATATATATGTTAGTAAGGTGGCTCATGGTTGCAGTGTAATTGGTCCCTTTGATTCGAGCTCTTCTCAGAGTCAGTACAGTTTTATTACATATGTGGGTGATATGAAGACATTTTTATCATCCACAGACTTAGTCTCAAATAATTAGTTTTATTTCATTCAGATGTTAACAAAAAGAGTATGTTATTTGTGCAACATTTTACAGCTTAATTTTAATTGGTGAATTTAAACAAGTTTCTCCTGAGGCGCAAGAGGAAAGACAGAACCAGTTGTGATTTTACTAGCATATGGGAAAAAAAATCACAGATGTAAGCCCCGCAGTCAGAAACTGTAGAGCTTATTTTGATTTTTATCTCAAACCAAAACTCTGTGAGGCCACAGAGTTTGTCTCTCATTCACCATCAGAGGACCACCTCCAAAGAGCATCACCTAAGTGGACTCTACGATAAATATACTGTCCAAAATACCTGGAATAGAGCAAAGTAAGTTAGGTTTTTGACCTTTAAAATGTGGGATAGCAGAAGCCTGAAGGTTAGAAGTTTGTTGGCTTAACTCTCCAGACAGGTAAGAAAAAAATGTAGTAAGATGGTGAACAATTGACTCCTGCCCTCCACCCTCCCTCCCTCATGACCCTCTGGTTCCTTGAGCAAGCATCTTAGTGCCCCCGCAGATGTATTTAATGGCAGTTTTGAGTCAGCTGCTAGAAGAGATTGTGCAAGGCCCCGTGGATTTGATGGAGGTTGCTGTCGGAAAAGCACACATAGTATGTGTTCGGCTGAATCCCATCTTGAAGTAAGTATAAGATGAAGGCACAGTCCTGTAGTAGACAATTTTGCTCTGTGGCACTTTTCCATGTGTGTCAACCAGATACCAGTCAGCCAGCTTTAGCACTTCCACTCATGCATTAAACATTATTTTTAAGTACCATCCTCTGTCTCATCTTACTGTTGATAAGACAGTCCATAGGGTTTATATTGTTTCTCAGGATGCACAAGATTCCAAACTACTGTTAGATATCGTCAGTGGAGAATTGAAGGATGCATTTAAGCCTTTTAACAGAGTCTAAAAGAGGGGGAAAAATTCCCTCTCAGTAAAGTATGCGACTAACAACTTTTAAAGAGGTTGGAAGAGATATTATGATTTGACACAGCTGTTACGCTTTGTTCTCAGTCTTACTAAATGGCAATGGAAGCACAGATGTTGCTTGAGAGGATCTCATACAGTACATACAGAAATGACTCCACTTGATGAACGATGAATGTTCCATCTTCTCTGCATAATGCAACTTCTAGGCCCTTTATAATAGAACGTGCCTCAATATTCTCAAATTTATGTCACAGCATGAAGGAGAACAACAATTATAGATTTGGACAAGTCGATCCTTATGTGCCGTTTAGTGCTACTGATGGCATGATGAAGTGCCTGTTTATGATCCCTGGAAAAATTAGTTATGTACACATATATAATTTAATGTAATCCAATACAAAAGATGGGGAAGATTAGAATGTTTCTCTGTGGTTGAGAAATTACGTTTTATGTTGAGTTGTTAATTAAACCTGGGTGTTTGACCGGAGGCATTAAAAATACCCCCCCCCCCCCCCACACACACACACACACACACACAATGTTTGTAATTACTGTGGGCAAAACATTAGAAACAGTTCAATACCACTGAACTGAACATTACAGTCTTTTTAAAGTAGAATTCATAGCTGAGTAGTTGTTCGGTATATAATAGATAGTTACTGAATGTACAGCATTTCTATGTGGAACTCATCCATTGGGGTTACACTGTAGTAAGACCAACTTCATGATCCATGTTGGTGAGCATGAGCACTACCAAATCAATACTCTCTTTTTCTCTCCGCTCTGGAAGTGCTATTCAGATGAAACAACGAAAGGCACAGGCTGTACTAGTTGCCTTTATATTAAATTTTCCTGCAGCCCTTTAGGGTGCTCTTGCTAGCAACAAAGATCCATAGAACTCACAAAGAAGTAGGACAAGTGTTCATAAATTTTGTGTTTGTCCTATCATAAATCACTGGGTGCTGGGACACAGTAAACTCTAGATTGGCCTCGGGGCCGTTTCACATGCCTAGAGCTGTTAATTTTGCTCAAACATGCCCTTTGTGTCAGTAGTCATCTGAATACAAAGTTATATAAACAGTAATATGAGAAGAACATTATTATATGCATATAGTTGAATTAGGTCACTGTTCTGCCCACAATAATTGCAATAATTTGATTATTGTGTGTAGCTAAGTCTGTGTGTCAGTATTGCCAAGTTTGGTTTTGAAGTGCTTAATTGATCCATTCTGGCAGAAAGAGATGAGCTGGATTGCTGCTAATCTGGCAACCCTGGAAATGTCAGTTGTGGAATCTGTCTCTGTGTGTCTGTTTGCCTTTTGTAGGCTACTTTTGGGGACAAATTTCAGACTAAAGACCAGTTAAATGAGGACGGCTTGTCCAAAAGCCATGTCCCCAATTTGGAAAAGCTGAGTTTTTGGTCAGTAGTTAAGGTTTGGGTTAGGGTTAGACAGGTGGTGGTTACATCTGTTTGCATGTGTGCGAGGGTTACATTCGTGCACCTATGGACATGTGTGTTTCAGATGGACTCCTCCATCAGTGAGATGAGCCGTGTTACTACACAAACCACAAACAAAGACTAGCTGAATTTAGCCTAATCTGTCGAGTACAGCATTGCCTCTGTGTTCCAGCTGACCAACCGTCTTGACCCGAGGGGATCAAACCACAAAAGTCACAAAATGTGACATTATTTGGAACATATCTTAGAACTATCTTCTCTACGGCCTTTAACCAGTAAAACTGGCCCATGACCGTGACCTCATCCCGTGGAGAAATAACCATGAATTGTGAAACTATTGTTGGTGCACCACATGTTTGCCCCAGGCTGTCCTTGTGGGGTTAATTAGTTCATGTGTGAACATGAGGCTGGAATGGCGTGTTCAGTGTTTTCTCAGGATTCTTTATAACAACACTTAACCTCTGAATCCACAGCTCGGTTTTTATCAAAGGTTTGTTTTTCCCTTTTTGCCCATACTCCGAGGCCCTCAGTTTGACAGAAAGCGTTCACTGAATATTCATGTATAGAAGTCCTCGCAATGATTTGTGATGCACTTTTGCTGTTGAGAGTTGACTGGATGAAACCAAATGCTGTTGCTTGAAGTAGCTGTCTCATACAAGATGAGTTTGAGCCTCATGATTCAGTGAACATACATTACAACAAACTGCGCCCTCATCAAAGACTTCTCTGACTCGCTTTAGAAGGAATTAGAACGTGTTACATTTACTGTTCATGTATGTGTCAGTACTGTTAGATTTGTATTCATGTTTCTTCTCTTCTCTTCTCTTCTCTTCTCTTCTCTTCTCTTCTCTCCTCTCCTCTCCTCTCCTCTCCTCTCCTCTCCTCTCCTTCTCTTCTCTTCTCTTCTCTTCTCTTCCTCTTCTCTTCTCTTCTCCTCTCCTCTTCTCTTCTCTTCTCTTCTCTTCTCTTCTCTTCTCTTTTCTTCTTCTCTTCTTCTCTTCTTCTCTTCTTCTCTTCTTCTCTTCTTCTCTTCTTCTCTTCTTCTCTTCTTCTCTTCTTCTCTTCTTCTCTTCTTCTCTTCTTCTCTTCTTCTTCTCTTCTCTTCTCTTCTCTTCTCTCCTTTTCTCTTCTCTTCTCTTCCTTTCTAATGTTTAGATAAAATTATAAAGAAACTGTTATTCTTTTTGATGGTAATGTTGTAGTTTCTACATATTAAATGGTCAGGACTCTCCTTGTGTCTGACAGCTGTGGAGTTGATAACTACAAAGGTGGAAATGAAAACAAAAACACATTATTTTGATATTATAATAGTAATAATTACATATCAGTTATTGAATAGCCTGACTGAATTCAGGCTTTAAAGCAGCAGGATTGTTATATAACTGATGGTTATTCAGCTATTATTTGAATGTCCCGTCTCTTAACCAAAGCTTTGTCTCACAACAGCATAATGAGAGAGAAATGCACTATTTGTTTGTGTGTGTGGCTTTGTGTGTGTTTGTGTGAGTGGCTGTGTGGCTGTGTGGCGTGTGGCTGTGTGCGTGTGCGTGTGTGTGCGTGCGTGCGTGCGTGCGTGCGCGTGTGTTCTTACTTGTGCTTCAATTTTTTTGAGGACAAGTTTGAGATATAGACCTTATGGATTGTGGACCTTTTGAGAAAGTGATGTTATTTGAGCTGGTCCTCACTTTCTAAACCAGCTTCAGATGGCGGTTTGAGGGTTAAGACCCGGTTCTAAGGATCAGGGTAGAATTAGGTTTAGCTTAGGGTTAAATTAAGGGCTAAGGTTGGGTTTGTGTCAGTGAGTGTCCTCACATAGATACAAGTACAAGTGTATGTACATGTGTGTGTGTGTGTGTGTGTGTGTAGGTGTGTGTGTGTGTGTTAGAGAGTGAGTGACAGAGTGTGAGTTGCAGTGGCTATAAAAAAATCCATACTGACCCTTTTTAGTTTAACCTATGCTTTAATATATCTGTCTCTTTAATGCATCTTTAATACCTTGATGACGGAGTGTGATGTAAAACACAGTGTTTGGGAGGCTGACAATGTATGTTTATACACCGGAATGCCTAAATGAGGATATATGTTTATATCCTTTATAATGGTAATAACCATTGACATTATGAAGATGCAGATGTTAGTGTTCTCAACATATGACCCCCCGTCAACATTAGCTGACTTGGGAGTCCCTCCTTACTTGCTGCATTCAGATTTTCCGCATACTTGATCCGTGAAGAGGCAAAATTGCAGATTTTAAAATATTCCACAGTACAAAGAAAAAGAACAAGGAACACTTGGAGCTTTGATTGCTTTATATGCAGTTCTATCATGACATCCATTCCCACAGCTGGCCCACTTTACTGTGAATTTTAAATAGCTGCATACACTGTACAAACTTCTATCATGAATTCATAATTTGATACTCTATAGCTGCAGAGGATATCAGATGGTTCTCACCAGACACAGTGACTGCCCTGCATTTGTTCAAATGCCCCCCCCCAAAAAAATGATGTATGTTTATGTTTACCTGATCAGGTTCTCATGCAGATGTACAAATTATAACAATTTCTTTAGCTTCTTAAATTGGCTACACCTTAACCATAGAGGCACCCGACCAGAAAAGAATCACATGAATAATGTTTTAATGGTCATATGCATTTTTGAAGGCACTAACAAACAGTATCGTCCTGCCAATAGGGGTAGTAGGTCAGAATATGCTCACGAGGGTAATTTCAAAAGGCAGTGAAAAATAACCTATTCTGTGATTTAGTGTGAATAACATATTGGAATATACAATAATCTGTCATCTTTGTTTTGGATTGGCTGGAATGTGTTTATTACAATTGTTTATACGGACACCTCAAATATACAGAAGAATTTTACCACTGCTCTAAATCACTTGACAAGTGTATTAAAATGCACAGCCAAGTTGTGATCAATATCAAATCGCCCAACTGCAACCATTTTTTTTTTTTTTTTTTTTACAGTTATCAGGAAATACATTAATAGTGCAGGGCTGGAAGAAGAAAAATGACATGATGGAGAAGCAGGGAAGAAAGGAAGGAAGGAAGAGAGTGGGGGAAACAGTCGAGACACAACAGTAGATGGAGAAAGAGCATGAGAACAAGAGAAAAATGGGTACAAAAGACAGAGCAAGGAAGGTGGGATGAATAGGGGGAAAGTTAGCGTACCAGTGCAGTAGTTGGGTGGAGTTCAGTCCAAGTTACTATGGTAGCAGACTTACAGCAATTTGAATTGTGAGAAAGAGGAGTGGAGGAGAGGTCTGTGTGTATTCTTGGTGTGTGTTTGTATGTGTAGGACCTCATTAGTCAGATTGGAGATGATGACACTCAGCAGACACAAATCAATAGTAACCCTCTAAGACAGCAGCTGTCTCCCTGTTTCTGCCTGTCTCATTAATCCTTTATGCTGCGTAGTATCTGCCTATCAGTGAGGGTTTTAAAGTATTTGCAATATAAGTTTCCTCCATGTCTGTAAATCTATGTGTGCATGAGACAGGGCTAATTAGAGGCACTGAGGATGATGAGCTGATTGATGAAATCAATAGTAATCATTATTATGTGGATATTGCGATATTTCCCCGTCTTCCTATCTCTCTCTCTTTCAATTGCTCTTGTCTTCCTCCTCTCAAAAGAGTTGTCGACTCTCACTATGTAAATACAGTTAAAATTTTCACAGTGACAAGCCTAAGCAGTGGCACGCACTATCTCTTAACTCCTTCTTTGCAAATGTTCAGGGACAAGTGCAAAAGCTTGCCAAAATAATGCCCTCTGCTTAGCATTCCTAACCTGCTTTCAATGACCCACTTTCAGAGAAAGCAGATTTTTTTTCGTATTTATTAGCGAAAGTGAGTGCTTGCTTATTCCTATCGCTTCCTTTCCTCAATGCTTAATTCTCCTCTCCCCATTCTGCGCACTCACTGTGGTTTTGGAGTGCCAGAGGTCCTCTAAGCTGCCTTTTAGCCAGCTGCTCTTAAAGACAACATGCTGCGGTTCGAAACATGACCTGCAAATATTATCAGATGTCATTGTGATTTTGTATATTTTAGATATTTTGACCTACAACATGCCGTTTATTGTGCTAGTTGATCTTAAAGGGTAAGAATGTAATATATAAAGAAAGCCATTTATCCAAATGTAGTACACCTTCAATTTATCATATGATTATAGTCATTAGACAGTATTTACAGTATGTGCACTCAACATCATGGTCAGAGAAGATGTTGTTGTAGAATGACTGTATGTCATTTGCAAAATAAAATACCATAATTTCCATGCAGTAGTAGCTTAATTCACAATTTATCTCTTAGAGAATAAGATGGCTGCTTAAGGCCTCGATAAGCTGAAAATGGACCGTTTCATACAAAGTGTTGTCTCGCCACAACTAAAGGCAAAACTGTTACTAGCAGCGCTTCCATCACAGAAAGGGATGAAACACAGTAATTGTTCAAATAAGGATTGGCACACACTCCCTCAAAGGTATTCATGGTGCTGCACGGCTGTAAACACAAGAAATGATGGAAGTAGTTTTGTGAAGAATGAAAGAAGAGCCCCTGAGAGAGAGGTTCAAATCCTGTTTACTTTCTCATCACCACACACCTGGCCAATTGCTGTATAAAGTTGTTGTGATATTGACGTTTTGGAAAAACTAACAATGAAAAAGTAACAAAAGTTGTCAGATGCAGACTCTCTAATTCTGTCATGGGAATGTGTGGAGGGAGGGGGTTTCACACAATCTAACAGTTACTTTGTTTGAAAAATACTAATGCTTTTAGCTCAGACCATCTGTATGCACATAATTAGATGATGTTAGTGATGTTCATAGACCTTCTGATAAGGAATTTCCTAAGTAAAAAAAAGGGAACTCTCCTCTGTAATACTGGCTATATTATATAGGCTATGGTATATTAAACAAAAAATTAATAATAGCACAACAATGTTGTATATACATCAGTACCATTTTGCCTACTCAGTGGCCCTAACAAAACTGGGGCATTCATCAGCAGTTAACAGTGCCATTCGACCAAGACAGCACTTTGTTATTGTCTTTAAAATAAAATAAAAGAGTTTCTGGAAATGCAACTGGATTGTGTTGGAAGGTGTGGATTAAAAGCAGGCCCAGAAAGGAAACTCGGATCGGTGGAGTTTGAAAGTGCACGACAGAAACTTCACAAACACAGAATGTTGTGAAGGCAAAAAAGTGAAGTTCTTCCTCGGTTGACTCTCTGACAGAAAACCGTGCCTTGGCTGAGGGAAATGACGAAAAGTAGTTAAACACCTTGGCATGAGCAGGAACTTGCAATAATAATTCTGGGAATGAAAACACCCTCCATGGAAAAACAAAAATAACACAAGCATATTATGCTCATTATGACTGATTTTGGCCCGAAGAGGTTGAGTGAAGAAGCAGTATTTAAATATTGGTAGTACTAGTAAGTTTTGTTTTGATCATTGTTTGAATATGATGTTGTTGTGGTTTATGTTGTCATACTAGTTGCAGAAGTACTATTCAGTGTAGTAAATAGAAGAAACGGTAGCAGGAGGCTCAGTATGACCCTAGTTCACTGAACAAAGTACGGCCAAGCCAAAACATACTGTCATTAACCACCGCTGCTAAGAACAGCTGGAAGGAACAGGTCAACTGAGGATATGGGCTTTGATTTTGAAAGCCTAAATGCATTTAAACTAAAAAAAGCTATTAAGGTGAAAAAGCATTAAGATGAAAGCAACAATGAATGCAAATTGTGTGGTTTAATTTATTGCACTTACATGTTCCCTAGGAGGGCATAAGAGCCCCCCCCCCCCCAGAATTTTGAATAGCTTCAACAGTAAATCTGTGTTTCTACAATTCACCAACAAAACCATTGCCAACAATGATGTTTTTCATTTTCATTTGAATACATTTGTGTGCTACAGAACCCTCATATGTCCAGTTTTGAGTTCCATAAAGAGATTGGCTTTGAGTAAAAAGATAAAAAGTATATATCATTGCTGCAAAAATCTTGATTTGCTGTTAAAGAAGAAATATTCAGCACGACATTCTGTATCTCACAAACAAGAATCTCAATCTGTTTTTGTTCTTTTGTGTAATAGCTATTACAAAGTGTTGCCTTTGCTTTACCACTACAAAGTATATGATGTAACCATCTTTTGTGCTATTAAACTACAATGAGTGCCCACACACTGCAGCAAGCTGCTGGTGTGAAGTTTTAGAGCCAAGAGATAACCAAGGGTTTTGTTGAGGAATTAAACTCACAACTGCCCCACAATGTTCAATAGTAAATCTTGGGATCCAAAAACTCTTGTTCCTCTGCACTTTCTCTTTCCACAATAATCAGACTCACCAAAACTAGTGTTGAACGAGTGTTGTGTTGTATAAACACTGATTGATACAACAATGCATGAATGACTGAACCATGAGTTATAACCTTTAAACAAATAGCTCTACAGTACCGTAGTTGCATTTTGTATATTAAGTGTCACATGTTAATCACAAAAGAGCCAAACAACAACAACATAAAAACAACAGAATTGGCTCAGTTGAACAAATTGATGTAATACCTGTGTACTTTTTGTACATGTTCAACTTTTTGGCATAACTATGCTGCCATGGTAATCCAGTATCCTATATTTCCCACTTACACTCACATTTTCCAGTAAATCTTCAATAATTTACAACAGTGGTATTTGATGATAATTTCAACTTTTATTTCATGTTTATCCCTGTTCAGATTTTTGCTCTAGTGGGGAGACACTAAGAGTGTTCTTCTTTGGACACTTTTATTAAATTCTAAATACATCCCTGTGTGGTTAGAGACAAGCTGGGATAATTAAAATGTCTTCTTTAATATCTTACATTTCAAGTCACTTGAGGCTGTGCAGTATAATGAACGTAGCAATAAAAAAGTGGTAACAAACCCTGTATTAGATTTGTTTAAAGTAAGTGAGTAATGATCATAATTACAGTGTGCTATTCCTCCACCAGGCAATTTTTGAACAATAGTGAAGCGATTAAAAAACTGACACAAATACAGTATGAATAGCAATCACAGGTTATCTTATTATTATTATTTGAATTAAGTTCACATTATCTGATAATTTAAATAGTGGTTAAAACATGACACAGGCTATCAGTCAAAATTAAGTGATTCCAGTCACATAGCCATTGTTTTGTGGTGGTGATTGTTCTGGGTGCTTTTAGTTTTGATACTAGCATTGTCAGCTTCTTTAATTAGTGGTTTTCTTTCAACAGTGCTGCGTCATGTGAAGAGGCTATGCCACCTGCAGTGGCTTTATTTAATGTTTTTTAGCAGAGTAACAAGTCTCTGTCTGTCTGTATCTTACTCCTCTTCACCCCTTCCACTCCTCTTCTTATCTGATTCCCTCAACACAACAAAGAGTTCCCATGGTTTTCATCTTTTCTCCATCAGTCCCGTTTGTATACTGCTTTCTCAAACCATCTTCGTCTATTCCTTTTATGCGTGTCCCCCTTTTTGCCCTTTGTTTCTGTGCTGCTCTTCTTCGTTTTCTCTCTCCTTATCTCAATCCCATCGTCCCCTCCTTCCTCTGACTGACAGTGTTATAAATTGATTTTCAGCCCGGTGTGTTCCCTCTGTCTCTCTCTAGGCATTTCCCTTATTTAGCCTCAACCACTCCAGGGTATAGTCTAGACCGCAGGCTGGCTGTCAGTCAGTGGCAGCATGGAGCAGTCTAATTCTTGGCTGACAAGCGTTCCTGACACCAGGAACCAATGGGACATTTCAAACATGCTTATTCTCCCACTCTGTCTCTTTCTGTTGAATTTTTGCCCTTGCTATCTCTCTTTATTTCTCTCCCTGTCTGCCCCTGCCAATCCACTCTTCATTCAGTTGCCCTTTTTTGCTTTTGGTTTGTCTACCTTTATGTCACTCTGTCACATTCCCCTTCCTCTGCATTTCCTTCTCATTTCTTTTTTTTCCCTCACTTCCAAAGCCCCCCTCAAGAAAAATTAACAGATACGATCATTTTCCAGAGACATGAACAACTCATTTAAATTAACTAACACTGCATTCATGTACACACATGTGTATGCGCTAAGACACGCACGCACGCACATACACACATCTCATTTTGCCTCTGGAGCTTGAGCTTCTGTGATCAGAATAATGATTGGATGGTGTGCCTGTCTGGAATGATTTGATTGGTCAGTCTGCTCCACTGGGAAAGCCATTCTTTAATCATAAATGAGAGGCTGTGAGATTAGACGGAATAGCTCTTTAAGCGAATCTGGTATCACTGAGGTCCCCAGAGAGAGGCAGAGACGGAGAGAGGAAGAGCAAGAGGCAGGGAGATGAAAGAGAGATGGACAAACAGAATGAGGGAGGCACAGAGAGCGAGGCAGAGAGATGGAAGAGAATTTAAAGTGCTTTTTTTTTTTTTTTCTTCCAGAGTTGGACTTGTGCAATACCACTATACTGCTGAGGATGAAAGTAACATTTTTTATTACTATATTACAGAATGTGTTCATGCACACAGATATGTGTCATATGGATCCATTGCTAGCCCCCCCAAGTAGGAGCTGGGGACTTCCGGCAACCTTGAGGGGGTACCACGGGTCCCATTTAAATGAAGAATAGGGTAATTTCACTGTTTCCTCATTCAGCAGTCACCACCATGTGAAAATGGATATAGTCATCATAGGGTTCCCTGTAGAAAATGACAGGCTTAGTAATTGATTTCACCCTCTCAGAATCATCAAGCTTATTTCAGGATGTGTGAAGTCAAAATATCTTAGTGTATGGCAGGTTTTTATTCATCCCTTTAATTATGTTGCTTGGGTTTAAATAATTTCACTGGCTGCGTGATGGCGTTTTGCTCACTATTAGCCCTTTGGCTCAGGGCACATATTGCTGCATCATAAAACGCAGGGGCCCATGGTGTGGGTGTGTTACTTTCTCAGATACCCTTGAGAAGATAAAATGCAAACATCCGTTTTGAAGGTTCATCAGATGCAAAGACGCTGCAGAAAAGGTTAGGATCCTTTGAGGCAAGACAGAAAACTTCTGGAAAGTTGAAATGGCAGCACATTTTTTTTTCCCTCCATCATGGTGCTTTCAAGGTAAAACTTGCACAGTTCTACACAGTTCAAGCTACTTACCAACTTGCATGTGTTCTGCTACCTCTTTTGTCAGACTAACCTTCACTTTATTGCTACAACACTCTGCGGCAGCTCCCCTGCTGCACCAGCATAGTCGTATTATTGAACCAGATGTGGGGCCTGCATTAATTGACCATGAGAAATGGGGAAAAAAAAAAAGATTCACTGCAGCCTAATGCAGGCTATAAAATATCCTGAGCAGGTCACCAACTTACATCACAGGGCAAAAGGGAGACACAGTCATTCACATCCACTGGCTATTCAGAGCATCCAGTTCATTTTGCTTGTTGTCTGACTGTGAAGGGGCGCTCATTCAAACTCCAGGTCCAAGGACTCTCGTGTAAAGACAAGTGATTACACAAAATGTTTGAGGATGTGCTCTCTAAAGTTACGTGTCAGACACTTGTGTCTATAACAAATTGTACAGTCAGAACTGGACTCTCTCGAAAGCGGTAAGACAATTGCCAACATAAGCCACTTGTTAAGCTTGTGTTTTTTCTCTTTTGTTTTTTTTTTCCTGCGGTGTATTATCTGAGACATTCAAGATGAGATATTGCTTTGAGGAAAGAGATCAAGCCTATATTGCAGACCTGGGTTCATTAAATCCACTCAATTCAAGAAGCAGATTTTCTTCTTTGTCTTTAAGCTTCTTTTATCCAGGCAAGGTTTTGCTGAGCACGCATGCTCTTTTACAGCTAAACCCTGTTCTCTCATTAGTACCATTGCATATATTCACACCTGGGAGCTTCCCAGTCCAACCACAAATCTTTTACTCTTTGCCAATTAGCATCTCTGTTTAAGTCTTTCTGGGGAAATGCCTTGCTTTAAACGAATTCCAACCCAAAATCTTATAGTGTTAAACACACATGCCCTGCAGACTTGATAGGTGGCTGTAAAAAGTTTATAGCTGTATTCTTTGTGGAGGGTGGCAGCTGTGGTTGCCTTGAATTCGTGGCATTTTATGGATTCTAGTATTGACCCATTTTAATGGCAATAAACAGTATCGAAATGTCTTCTCAAGCCACCCCACTCTAAGTACACAATGTTTCCTGATATCTGAAAGACGTATAACTAACGCTCTTGAAATAAGAGCCTTTACCACTTGCTCCCCTGTTGGTCAGAACAGCAGCCCAAGCTTAAGGGAGTTAATGCTTGTCTTAGCAAATCTGGTTTCAAATTTACAATAACCAACTCTGCATAAATACAGAGAGGCATATTTGCTATTTTAAGGTTGTTTTTTTTTTTTTTTCAATGTAGTTGTATAGGGTGTGGTGGATAAAAAGTGGAGTAAGTAGAAGCAGAGTCAGCGAGTTCATGGAAGGGGTAAGAACGGTGAACCAAGAAAAAGTGGAAAGAGTGAAAGGTTTAGGTGGTGGTCAGGTTGTTCATTAAGCTGTGTGTGTGTGTGTGCGTGTCTGTGCCTGTGTGTGTGGGTTTGTGTGTGTGTGTAAAATAGCGAATGTATTTGTGTGTACCGTACCATTTTTGTCTTTCTATTGTCATCTGTATAAGTGAGTGTGTTTGTATCGGTGTGGGCCCCTATGTGCTTATGTGTGTAAAAATATGCCTGTCTTTCTATGCGTGTGCGTGTGTGTGTGTGTGTGTGTGTGTGTGTGTGTGTGTGTGTGTGTGTGTGTGTATGTGTATGTGTGTGGGCGTGCGAGTGGAGAAGGGCTGTCAGTTTCGGTCTGGTAGTCAGCATAATTAGTCTCTCTTTTACCCCTGTCTCCTTTTCGCTGTTTCCCTCTCTCTCTCTCTCTTCCGTCTGCTGTACCTCTCTCTTCCTTTCGCTCTCTCTTCTCACTTCCTAAATTTCTCTCTCTTCCCCTCCTATCTCTCTCTCTCTCTCTCTCACTCTCTCTCTCTCTCATCTTCCCTTCCTCCCACGCTCTCTAGGCTCTGTCCCTCTGAGTGATGAGGTTTAAATCATCCCTTCATTCTTTGTCCATGATGAACGAGGGTAAATCTATCTTTTTCCCTCTGTTTATTCTGCTTTCCATCTCTGTCCCTCTGTCCCTGTTTCATTCTGTATTTGCCCCATCCTGTATCATAGCTAATCAACCTAATGAGGTTACTTTATTTAGACTGAGATATCAGGCAATCTGTTAATTTCAGATAAAACTGTGATGGACTCACAATTCATATTGTGTTTTCTTGTGTAAGCCACAAAGTGCAGGATTAATTTCTAATAGCTTAATGGGGTTTTAAGCTGTTCTTTGCCAGTTAATTAAGAGTACAGTGACAGCAAAAATGTAAAAGAAAGACTATTGAATTTTTAGAAAGGTTAGGAAGTAGTTTAAAACATGTTGTTGAAAGGGAAATCTAATTCACATTTATAGACATGATTTCTCAAGTCATTGCATATTTTGATTATTTTTTTAATTAAAATTACCATTCTAAAACTGTGTATATGTGTGTGAGACAGATTCATCCACCTGTTAGTGCTAACGCATGCCTTACGTTTATCTTGCTTTTACCATATAACTGCAACCACAGGTAGTTCGTTTGTCATAACTTTATGATCAACCAGATATCTGTTAATTAATATCCTGATTTCACATACTTAAATCAAGGTTCACTACGTTACATTCAAAAATGGACAACATACTGCAACACAACTGAATATTAGATAAAAACTACCCTGTCCCAAATCATATCTTAGTTTAACCAATTTTATATAAAACTATTCACAGGGATGCATTCAAGGCTGCAAACAAACCTGCAATAGGAAAGATTTTTGTTGTCCAGAATATGATGTTACTTTTTAGCATATCCCCATGTTGGTTACCATTTCCACAGAAAAACAAAAAAAACCCCACCAAAAAAACCCACTTGAATCATTAAAGCCGCATGTTCTGTTTAGGCGCTTTTAAGAAACCAGTTTAGCTGTAGGCGCATAACCCAAACCCCCCCCTGGGAGCACAGTCAGCGCCTCACTTAGTGCACCATCATGTTAAATAAAGTTCCAATTGCACTTTATTCTATGCTTAATTTGCAGCCTGTCTACTGTAACATGTTACAAAATAAGGCTTTTGTGTGCTCGTCTGTCTTTTACCTGGAAAAACAGTTCATTTTGTTCTCTGGTAATAAGGCTCTAGCGGGAGCTTAATCCTGAATCTTGTCCCCTCTGCTTGGGACACTGCTGCATGTCCACAGCCATGATTAGTAAATCTTGACTGCAGTCACACATGTATCGATCAGTCTGTGTATTTGGCTGTAGGAAATACTGATATCCATTGAGTAATAATTCCTTCCAATACATTCTATTCCTGCAAATATATTGTTTATCCTTATGTTTTTTTTTTTAACCCAATGAGTTTTATGACACTTGTTAACAATATTGATGTATGGAAATTAAATAGCTTCTCTTCAGAAACAGAGAGAAATGACAGTATAACATTAAAATACCATCTGAGGCAAGTTGGTAGTAGAAAAGCAATTGTAATTTAAGGTTCATGCACTCTCAGCGGTGCCTTTTTCCTTCTTTATAAAGTACTTTTAAGGTGTCCATTCAGTCAGTTTGATAGTCAAATCCTTTAAGGGCACCAAATCAACTGGCTTCAGCTTTAGATATCTCAAAGCCTTGATGCCTTCATCATGAACA
Organism: Istiophorus platypterus; assembly: GCA_016859345.1. Lineage (NCBI taxonomy): Eukaryota > Metazoa > Chordata > Actinopteri > Istiophoriformes > Istiophoridae > Istiophorus > Istiophorus platypterus. Next base: position 13,557,250 of record CM029127.1, on the reverse strand, counting down.
ATAAAGTTTCCATATCCATAGAAGCCATAACCAATGACCAATATCTAAAATATCATTGTTTTTATTTCAAACTTGAGTGCTATCATGGACATGCAGGGGTATGTCCATCAGAGCGTCTATCAAAAATTAAATACACCGGAGAGAGGTTCTGTTAGGTCTGCCTTTTTTTTGAATATGTGAATATTTGGTGTCCTCAAGTGACCCACTGCTTTCTGGAGCATAAATCCAACTTAACTTTGATCATAAAATGAATCCTGTTGAGAACCACATGGATCTTCCCTTTCTGAACAGGGCCAAGATGGCAGGGGCAGTTCAATAGGTTGCTTTTTTGCTGTGCTGTGCACAATCTTTTTTCTGCAGTGCCTTATCAAAAAAAGTGAGCAGGGCTGCCAGCGGCATTTCTAGCCCTTCGTTTTCTTCTAGGCAAATTGAAACAAACAAAAAGTGTATGTTGTGAATGTGTAAGTCAGTTCTAGCATATACTACATGTTAGTTTTGTAGATATTTGTATGTATGTGTGTGTGTGTGTGTGTGTGTGTGTGTGTGTGTGTGTGTGTGTGTGAGAGTGAGTATGAGTGTGAGAGTGAGTATGAGTGTGAGTGTGAGTGTGAGTTCGAGTGTAATTGCATGTTTGCATTTACAGCACATGTGCTGTCTTTGTGTCTCTCATATGGCTCTGTCTGTCCCTCCTGTTTCCTGAACATCTCAGCTGTGATTGGTTGTGAAGGAACAGAGATACCGGCCCTTAATTGCAGCTCAGACTGCCATCGGTCATTACATCCATCGCTGTGATACTCATGGAATTGTCTGATTAAGTGAAGGTCGGACAAACACACACAAACACTTTCAGGTTTTATGGTAAAAAAGTGGTAATGTCTCAGCCAGGTAGAACATTGGCGAAACATAATCCAAACATACTGAACCGATCTTTAATTCAAATGAAATTGGAGTGATCTGACATCTCATGAAATTTGATAACAAATTGTACATTTGTGATGTTATTGGACATCTCCAGTGTAACAGTTAAAGTGAAGAACATAAGGGATCAACATTTTGATCTTGGAGAACCTTGATGAGTACAAGGATTCCATTTCTTACCATATTTTAGTTATAAAAAAAAATGGCAGACTAGGCTGATATTGAAAGGAAGTTGACACAAAAGTCCACTTGCCTGTTATGTCATTCAAGGCTGGATGCCCAACCCCTGCCTCAAAAACCTATTTCAACTCCGCTGCACAAAAACATATATGTAGAGACATGCACAGTGTTGGGGTTCTGTCTTGGATAATTGGTAGGAAAAGCATCCAGCAGGATCACCCTGCTGTCCCTGTGGCCCTGGCTGCCATGGTAAATAATGAGGCTCATAAACATGAAAGGCAGGGGGATGATCATCCTGATTTCAGCTTTGCACTCAGAGAAGATCAATTAGGGCCTAGGAGTTCAAGGACTTTAAACAGTTGGAGCAATTTTCAATTAAACACTTTAATTTAAACTTCAAATGATAAACCAAAGGCATACTGCCGCAGCATCGAATGCTATTGTAGAGATTTTTTTTTTCCTTCTATTATTAATTTCCGGTGATATAAAACGAAGGAGCCAAATTACATACTATCTATACACACATAATATTATGTATGATAAAAAAAAAGACTAAAAAAGACCCACCTACACTGGATAAGAGAATAGCAAATGCAAAAATATCAACAGGTGTAAATTTATAGTGATTTACAAAACATCCCAAAGCAACAACACAGAGGAATAAACTCAGTATAACAGCATCTTTCTTCTCTGCGGTAGCGTCCTTGAGTAGCATGGCACTTAACCCCCAAAAGATCGAAGGGGTCCTGCTCTGTAAGCTGACTCTGCAGTCTGAACAGTTTCTCCAGTGGGAAATGCAAAAAAATGCACTGGGCCGACTTCTCCCCTGGACACGCCAAGGTTTTCATCTAACACCTGTGGTGTGCTTGATAGAAGAAGGATCATTAAGATCAAAGGGAGAAGATAATGATTCTGATGTGGACCGCGAAGTCCGAGGAGATCAATTACATTTACATTTTACAATTTAGGCATTTAGCAGACGCTGTAACCCAGAGAGATTTAGTATAAGTACAGCAGCAGAATTAGCTTCACTTCTAATTTTTCAGCACCGGCAGCCTGTGAAAGGAAGTACAAAGGATAAAAACACACTCAACACCCTAGTCATCTCATCCACATTAACAATCCCTTCAAAAATACTATATATACCACATTATCACATCAACTGTGATCACGGCTTTTGATTATTGTCTATACTGGAATACTGTAAACATTAGCACAGCGAAACAATAACAATAAGTAAACAATAAGTATTTATTGTGAATGGTTTATCCACTATTTTAAACTAGCAGGCAGGCTACAATATTATGCAGTGTATAGCTCCAATATGTCACTGGTTAATCTAAACTAGATATGGCATCTGATCTATAAACAAACTTTCTTTTGATCCTTTTAAAATCCATCTGCTTTGTCGCTGAATAAATTGCCAGATATACCAGATATAGATAAAAATGAATATCAATCCATTCACTCGGAATCAGCCACGATGTAGGTGGATGAGATGTATGTTTGACTTCTGTCCTGTGCAGAGAAAAAATTCAACATAATGCCTGTTGCAGTTTATTTAGGTGTCGGTTTTGCAGCTACCACTCTCCTCCTACCAGCCCACAACCGCATACACCGAGCCATAATGAAAAGCCTACAGTAGCTCATTAAGATCTGATAGTATTTACCCTCTCCTGCCCCTAAAGAAATCATTAACTGTCTTTGATGCTGAATAGCACGTGCAAGAAATTTGCATTTGCGTCATCTGTCGTTTTCTCAACCGAATAGGTACAATAAGTGTAGATATATACGGTTATGTCTGTCATTTATAAATTGCTGGTTCATGTTCAAAGGCTTTGTTAATGCTGACTGACGTGGAAATATGGTGTGAATTTTTTTTTCACGAGAGCAATTGATTTGCAAAGACCAAGAAATAGCCAGCGTTTGATTTTTTTTATGTGCAGACAGTGGGTCCAGGAGATTGCTGGTCTCTTATTGATTTCACCTATTTTAAGTGAGGTGGAAGGGTAGCTCAATGGCAAGTGAGTTTCCAGTCAGTCAGGGGGCCCAAGTTCAAACACCCCATGCTGAATGTGAATACCAGCTCTCGGGGTGCTGTTCTGATCAGAGCCTTTTCTGTGCCCTTGGTGTGGGGGAGGACAGCGAAAAGATTATATTCCTAACAGCACCATAAGAAATGTGAAGTTGTAAGGCTTTTTGACAAATGCTTGATTCAACAGTTTTGGCTCTGGACACATTATATATTCCATTAATATGTAATTGTACATCAGCATCAAAGAAGCAGGATACAGCAGACCAAAGCTGTCATGGTTCTTAGAAAAGGGACCCAAGAGATCGACTTAGGAAGCACATGTAAAAGTAAAGAGTCTTAAATTAGAGAAGAAACAAGGATACAAAAATCCAAGTCGGCGAACAAAGTCAAAAAGGTCAGATTGAGGCCAAATTAAAACAATAAATAAATTTTTAAAAATGCAGCCAAAGATCCTAACAGGTAGGAAAATCAGAACAATGGAAAGCCAAGGCACATGACCAAAAACAATCACACAGAAAGTAAATGGAAACAGACTGGTATATATGTTAGGGAGCCAATGGGCAAATGGGTACCAGGTGAGCAGGTGAATGGCGAGGAGGAGCACATATATACATCCCACTAGTTTAAAATAAAAAAGTCAAATAGAAAAATAAAACTACAAACTATTGTGTCATTCTATTATCCTGTCTTCTGTGCTGGTGTTTCTTTTGTACTTTAAAGCTTATATATTAAATATATTTTCTCTTTTCCCTCCTCTCCTTTTTGTTCTCTTTTTTGTCTTTGTCATCTTGTTTACAACACATCGGGTGTTTTTTTTTTCTCCACCAGATCTTTATTTTGCTATCGAAAGAATAAATAAAACTATACTAAAACGACTAAAGTGTTCTCTCTTTTCTCTCCTTTAGGTTTTATCTACACATGTGGTGGCACACTGAAAGGCCGAAACGGCAGTATAGAGTCGCCAGGTTTTCCCTATGGCTATCCCAACGGGGCAAACTGCACATGGGTCATAGTTGGGGAGGAAGGAAGTAGGATCCAGCTGGTCTTCTTGTCATTTGCCATAGAAGAAGAATATGACTTCTTGTCCTTGTATGATGGACATCCCCACCCTGCCAACTTCAGGACCAGGTAGGACCAGTGATTCTTTTTTTTTTTTTTCAATTACTACTCTTCTTATTTCTTGTGCACAAATCTTCAAATTGTCCTTCACCACGTGAATCATACAAATGTGAAAAACTTGTCATTATGTAATGGCAGTATGCTGAACTCAATTACCAGTGAGCTATAATAAGCTGAAATGTCTAAATGACCAAAAATAAGGGATCATAAATTTTGAAAAAAAGGGAGAAAATCAGAGAAACCAGATGTTCGTATTGCTTCTAACACACATGTGCAAAAATGAATGAATCTCTTTCTTCTAGAGAGTTTTGGTGAGATACCATTGTTTTTAAGCACATACTATTTAATACCAACATAACTGCTTGTTGTTTCAACACACAAAGACAAGACATTATCAGTGCCGGGCTGTATTCTCTTGAGCAATACTATAACCACCTTGTTTAACAACAACAGCGTGCTGTCTTGCTGTAGTCCACAAATTGCCAAGGCTCAATCATTGCGACTTTGGTTTCTCTTTTAGTTATTGAGCTATGTTATTGAGCTCTTCTTGCAAGAAACACAATACCCAGAAAGAAACTCATTTCAGATAAGCTATTAAACTCTGCTTGCCTTATGATTTTATCAGGCAATCAATAGTGCCTAATAGCATCTGTCAGTGACTCTGTTCACATTAACCATGTTCTTTTAACCCTGCAATTAATTCTTGTTGAGTTATTCAATTAACTGTGAAACGTGAGAGTCCCGTCTATTGAAATGTTTCGTTTTCACATGGCAAAACACTGATGGAGATTGGGTTGATACTGAAGGTTCGGCAGATATTGCTCCATGCGAAAAGGGTCTTGTTACTTTTCTCATACTCTTTATCTAAGTTACCATTCAGTTTTATGTAGGTGAGGGAATATTTTGGTTTGTTTATTCACACAAATTAATTAAACTTTCAATATGAAATATGAAGTATTTGATAACTGACTAAATAATCATCTGCTGACTAAAAAAAACTTGTTATTGTAAAAACTTTATCCAGTCACAACATGGTTTAATACAATTGTTTACAGATTAGCTGCTGTGTTTGATCCTTGTATACGGCTTCTCTGTATTTCTCCTATGCCATTCTGTGCAAGCAGCAGAAACAGGCTATTCACTGTAAATGAGGGACTTGTTTTCGTTTCGGGTCCTGCAGACGTTCACACCCACCAGGAATTAATTGTTGGATTCGAGAATATCCAACACGAAACCAAAGAGAGCTTCACATATGAGCTTCCTCCGGTTGCCCCTGTGCTTCAAGGCAGCGGCGCTTTCCTCACACACCAGCCATGGCCAGTTTGGTGAGGAGGGCTCTGGGTCTGGAGGAGGTGCAAAGACCAGAACAATACACCACAGAGAAGTTCATTTGCAGGGCACATGCCAGTGGCAACACATAGTAAAACTCAGCTAAGACCTTTGCTTTGTTAGTTTAAAGGCACTGATAATACACACAAGAAAGTTACAAGAGTTTTGTATATTTCACTATAGAGCTCTCTGGTCAGGTACTTCCATAAACCAGTCAGAGTTTAGCAATATTTGAATCAAATTGCGACACTTGTAGTGTTTTTTACTTATGATGTCAGCACTGTGAATAAAATCTGATTAAACTGCATCCACACAGTATTAAAATCTCAAATAATACCCGAGGATGTGTTTGTTTGTTTTTTTTATTAATGTTATTGAGAAGAACTTTAAGATTTATAATCAAATTTTTAGCAGCTTCCAAATAAAGTTAGATGATCTTGGTCATAACGTACCTAATTCATCCCTGGCTAGTTATCGGGTACAGTTCAGGAACACAAAAACCAGAAAGACCCATCAATCACAACAACAAATCTGTTTTGCATTCAACACTGTCACAAAGTACTGCCTGACTAGTCACTGTCATCTCAGGAGAATCTTTTATCTTGAATTGCACTGTCACCGTTAGACAGGAGCTTCCATTGTAGACGGGGTTCTTGGTAAGTCCAGAAAAGGATTTCTTTAATTACATCGGGCATGTGTGAGGCAACTAGCACCGATGCAGGGTTAGGCCAAGAAATCTGGTTTGGTTCAGTTGAGGAATAAGGATTTGGGTCATGGAGAGATGAAATGAGCCCTCTTAATACTTGGTCGGTTGCTGAAAAGCAATTCTCTCCCCGAGAGGCATGAACTATGTTCTTTTGGTTCAACGGGCATAATTTCTAATCAGCCAGCTGCGATAATCAACCTTTCTCAGACGATCCAATGGCTTTTAGTGCTCAAATTGCCATACAGAGTTAATTAAACAAGGGAGCAGAAGAACAGAACAGAGTTCTGACCATGAGATTTTGCCACATTTTTATGTGATCTCTCCTGTGATTCCCATGGGGAGAAAGAGAGTGAACAAACAGATAGGGGGGAGAGAGAGAGAGAGAGAGAGAGAGTGTGAGAGAGAGAGTGAGAGTGAGAGTGAAAGATGCCCTCTATGCTCTTATTGGTTGATTAGGATTTCCTGCTTATCTGAGATAACAGGAAATGATGTGCCGCGCGAGAGTGTGCGTGCATGCTTTCACGTGCAAAGGTTTGTGTGTGCGCTTGGGCTTGTGTGTGAGGAAGATTTATGGTCTGCATACTTACAGTCGCCCCACTAGTTAAGCCAAATTACCTCTATTGTCTCATTCTGTCTTTCTCTTTTCTCCGTCTCTTTCCCTTTGCCCACTCTCTGTCCTTTACACACATACAAACACATGAGCAGGTCAATATCGTGATTGAAAGGCCAGAACCATTAACAAGGGGTGGTAATTATGGGAGTGATTAATATGGATCATGCATATACACACATACAATACACAAACATCAGATACACACAAGTCCAAAGTGTTTTGGGTTTTTTTTTTTCTTTCTTTTTAGGGGTCATAAATGAAACCAGATGTAACCGTCCCTGTTTAAATTACTTTTTAATGTCACATGAAAAGTCGTCCCTTCTGAACTCTGTGCCAGGCTACTATTTTTCCTTCCGGGACACACATACATAACAGAAAATCAAAGGCATAATTTCTAAAAAAAAAGTTTGAAAATTTTACAGTTTTTTTCAGATTATCAACAACATTCAACATGATGCAGCTGGTTTCCAAATCAGGGCAACATCTACATCTTTAATCAAGATGTAAACGTGGCGGTTTTCCGGCCGTAAGCCTTCATAAACAAGTAAAGGGCACCTCCCTTGATTGCTAAAGGTTCAAGAGCCACGTTCCCTACTCGGCCTGTCGACAGCACGGCAAGCAGGCACGTGTGAGGGACGTCCATCTGGCTAATGAATCATATTATAAACTGACTTTCATGTTAAACACGGATTAAAGCACCGTGAAATAACATTTCCTCTCTGTCCACCCCCGGTCATTATTTGACTCTGTTTGGAAGTTGGAATTACTGACTGTGACAAACACAGTTTTTTTGGGTGGGACTTGTCTCACCTGTCCACCCTCTTCATCATATTGGTGCAGCAAACAGATATGATGAATGGGGCTGGTCTTATTTGTACTCTCTTGGCCTTTTCAGTTTTTGAAAGCCAAGATTCTCACACACACACACACACACACACACACACACACACACACACACACACACGCACACATACACGCACACACACACGCACACACACATTATAATACTTACAGTAGTTTTGAGGACACTTATTGACATAATTCATTCCCTAGCCTCTTACCCTTAACATAACAAATAAAATACCTAACCCCAACCCTTACCCAAACCCTAACCTGAACCCAATTCTAACCTGGACCCTAAACCAGGTCTTAACCCTTAAACAGCCCGAAGGACTGGCCAAAATATCACCGCAATGATGGTTCAAACCGGTATTTATCATACAAAAGTTTTTTCTAAAACAAAGATGTTTTTCAGATTTTTTTTGCTTTAAATTTTTAAATTCAGAAAACAAAATAAACAAAGTACCCCATGTAGCATCTCATCTTCAAAGCCTGGAATACCTGGACGAATTATGACCTAATGATTACATACTTGTAATAACAATTTCTACTCTAACTCTCCCAGGGGAGACTTTTCCTATTTAAACTGATAAAATGTTTTAATTAGGAATAGTAAATGATTTAATGAAACCTAGTTCCTTATTAAAATACATAAATAATCAACTTGATTGTGTTCTCGTTATGACTTGTTGTGACTCTTATTGTACTGTGTATGACTTGTCCGACTTGCCTTCATTAGGACACAACAAAGTGGGCATTTCTCACCTTGTCATCTGTAGCTGGGTCTTTCTACAGGGTTGTTTTTAAACACCTATTACTCGAATTGCTTGTTTTCCACGTATTGTTATGACCACACAGACTGATTTTTCCCCATTGGAAAATCAAAATGACTGCACGTGGAAACACTCAGTAAATTCACCCATCACTAAGTTATTAACTCATTTTCATGTCTGCTTTTAATTTCTTTCAAAATATGTATATCTGATGATGAAAAAGCCTGGTTTTTCATAACAACCTCCAAGTTATGATATCTGTCTTCTGTCATATGTATTTTCAACTCCTTTATGTCCCCGCCAGTTTATGTCAGTATGAGGATTTGGTTTTATGAGCTGCTGGGGTACTAGGATAATCCAATAAACCATCCTTAACATTAACATACTCATTAAAGAGAGATGAATGAGAAAACAGGAAAATGGGTGACAGAGAGACCGAGTCGAGAAACACAGATTGTGTTTGTATGTGATCATTCTGAATTACATATCCTCCTGAGCAGTGCCTTATTTATCCTCAGAGACCCTTAAACACAGAGTGTGATGTTTTGTTATTAAATATGTTAATTGTCTTCATTGGTCATTTGTATCATTATGTTGTTGGCTCTTTGGCTTGTGGTTATTCTTTGGTTTAAACATCTGTTTCTTTTTCATTGAAACAAAATACCAGTTCAGCCCTTTCATTTCTCATAATTTGGCAAGTGCTTAACAAAGTTATATTTACAAATGTCAGGGACAGGTTTTTCAACGGCCTTAGTAAGTTCTTGCATAACTTTAAATAAATACAGCACAGAAAGTGTTTTTTCCCCCTTTTTTTTCATGGGCCTTAGCTACATATCTATATATTTGATTTGAAAGAACAAAAGTTGAATCTTTGTTTATTGGTTTCTTGTGAGGCTGACAGACAAGGCACTTTACTGGTTTATCAATGTTTTTCATAAAGTTCAACGTTACTCAGCTTTCCTTTGTTGCCTCAGTTGCTTTCGTCCTGTCGCTGTGTGTAGCTGTAGCCGTTGCCTGCTGGACTCAAGGACTTGAGTGGGACAACAAGTAGACTTCAGAGAATTTAACAGCTGTTTGAGAACTAATAATATTGAGCAACAAGAGCGTCTGTGAGGGATTTTCGGCATGGATGGATAGACAAATGAAATGCAAATACAAAGCAATGGAAGACAGTGCAAGTCTGTGTCTGCCACTCTTTAAGGATTAAACCAGGGAATGACCAGATTGGGATTTGATCCAATCATCAAGACTTTGAAAAAAGCTCAAATGCAAATTTGTCATTGCTGTCAACATGCAAAAATAAAATCAAAAGACAATCATTAATTGATTGTCGTTTGATTGGTAATTGAAATGAAAAGTGGGTCACGGAATATCAAAATAAAGTCGTAATGGGGCTTTGGAGAATGATGAATCAATCCTCAGGAAACAAGGCAGTGTCTCAGTAGAATAATTGAGAGCAATTCAAAGACTTTGAATGCACCACTTACTGAAGCAGTACTTTTTGACTCTTTTGTGAATAACACCAACCTTCCCTCAGACCTGAAAATCTGGTCTTATTTAAAAATGTATAAGCAGCGGGACCTGCTTCAATGAGGAGGTATCTGCAGCAACCCAAATTTCTGTTGAAAACAAAATCAAGACAGCTTGAGGAGAGAAAATCATTAACAATAAAAGTTTTAAGAGATCTTTAAGAGAACTTAAATTTATGACACTATGTTTCAAACATCCAAGCCACAAGCGGGATTAATATATATAGATATGGATATAGCAGAGTGAGAGGAATTGGTTTTTTAGGACTGTTATTAAAGTAACGGTTAAAGAAAAAGTGACAATTGTGGCTATGAGAGTGAGCCGCAGACTGATTACCATGAAATTACTGGGACACAGTGAGGCAGTGGAATATTATCAGAATTATCAACCCTATTGATTAGTTTTCCTTTCTTTGGCATCTTTTTTCCTCTTCATATGCAACCCTTACTCATCCTAACCTATCATTAAAGCTGTGTTCCCATGATATGGGACTATCCATAACATCATCGTAACAGATGATTCTCATGCATTAAAACTCTCTTGAAGTCTTGTGTAGACTTCAGGTTCCATTATAGCTACTGTCTTTACATGTGTACACTTGAGATGTAAACTTGTGTTTTACAGGAAGAAACTGCAAAGTCAGGCATGCAAAAGCAACTACTGAAGTTTTGTCAGGTCACTGTATGAATATTTGATTACTGCAATCTGTCAATCTGTCTGTTCCATCTAGAGGCTATGTTTGTTTTGTGCAAGAAAATCTGTTCTTAAAACAGTTGGTAAAGTAAACTAGGTTTGTGTGGATGCAAGTTTACAGTCTTATTTGGTTTTATCTGGATAGTCTCAGACTCTGATCTTTAGAAATGTGGTTAGAACGTTGATATAATACGTAGATAAAAACAGAGAAGGACTAGAATTTAGTGTAAAACTGGTTTGTTTGTTTTATCAGAGCGATTCAGTGGCAGACTTTCAAAGGGTCGTGTAAACAACTTATATTGAAAAACACCTCATACTAAAAGTTCACTCTTTGATATTAAAATCTTGATATGACATTAATCTCTGGTGAAGTCAAATTAGGGTTTGAAAGACTATTTCTCTTGACAGCAGGATGAAAAAACACTCAATTTGAACTAATTAACTCTATTAAGTACCTCTAGTATTATCAAAGACTAAATAGACCCAGTGTTGGTGTTATCAGTCATTTTCGTTTTATATTTAAGAGGCTATTAACTTTCATTTGGTGATTGTTGAAATTAACTGCTATTGCATCAAGCTTTCCTGCATTACCTAATTGTTGTTAGGTCTAGCAACCTTCTGGCATTCTGAATCAGATGAGCGTAACGTACATTATATGTCCTTATTTGTTTCTGAAAGCACATTTCTTACAATTCTAACGATTTTCGTTGCTGGTATAATGTGACTCATTTGGTAAAATCCTTTATGTTGTTAAGCTTCTGTGATGTGAGAGTTAGGTGGGTGTCCCGGGTCATGTGGAGGAGCTTGAACAGAGACATCTCTGTTGATTTACACTGGACAAAGAAGAATAGTGCAGTGGGACTTGAGAGCAAATGCTTGTCTTGCACCACCATCAGACTGCCATTGACTCTTCTTTCATGGTAGTGGTGTTTAGGTTGACCAGCTGTAAATCCTCCCAACTCTTTGGGATAGTGTCACTTGGGGATGGTATAGCAATGCTGCTCTTTGGACACTTTGTGCGATTGCAATCATCCTTGTCATTGTGTATTACGTTGTTATCCTGATATGTAGATTTTTATTTATTTATTTATTTTGATTACCTTGAGAACTTACCAGGCAACATAATGTATATGGTCACTGAACAGGCGGTCTGAGCGTACTGATACTAAACCACAGGTAACCAACCATATATTGTTCTCTGCATGATGAGATCTTATTGGTTTTTAGGAATAAAGAAAATGCTGTGGATTAGACAAAGGCAAAAAGCATGTTTCACTGCCTCCCTGAACTTGAGAGGAATTTATTGCTAAATTTAGCTTCCTGCAACTGCCTTGACCTTTTCAGACATCAAGAATCATCTTCAGATTTTCAAAACCAAAACTCACATTCCGTTGTTTTTAATTGTAACCTTTGTGATTGTGACCTCAGAGGAGTTTGCTTAAACACATAAAGCGGAGTGAGAAGGGAAGATTCAAGTATAGCAGATATAGAGGATAGAAATCCTAAAGTAGAGAGGTGTCCAGAGGAAAAGGAAGGGGAGGAGGAAAAAAGATGAGCAAACAGAGGAAGCCCCAGAAGAAAGGAAAGATGCTCAGGCAACCAGTATAGAAGCAGAAAAAGTAGCTTTCCTTGCAATCCATAAATAATACTCTTGTATAAAATTAGGAGCAAAACAATGTACATAATGCAAATTATGTATAAAACATAGACAGTGTAATTTCCAGCAACTTGGCCACACTATTTGTATTGTAGTCCGTTTAGGGTATGCCCCAAAAAAGAGAGGAAAGAAGAGGAAAGGAGTTGCTTGTGAATTTTTTAAGTTAAATACACCAAGGTGTGTTGAGAGGAGCATGCACAGCATTTACAGCCTATGATTTGCAAATCCTGCTGAGCGATACAAGGTTGGAACCCTATTTGGAGCGATAAAGACTGTCTCAGGTGTTACAGTGGTTTATTGGAGTGTGCAGGGAGCTTGTGTGCATGTGTTTGAGTATGTATGTACAAATGGGGAAACAATTTGCGTTTCCCTCTTTTGAACATAAAACAATCACTAACTGTTCCTATCCAAATGTTGTTTACAGATCTTATACAGCAAAGCAGCTGGCAAACTAAAAGTTACAGATATCGTGAGTTGCAGAGTTGCAGCTTGAATCCAGAGCAGCGGTTACACCTTCTTTCATTGTGATCTAATTTGTATTCATCACCTCAACTCTGTAAGCAGATCATTTCATGTTTTATCCTTCAGCTCTTTTACACCAGTGTCTCTATCTGCGCTCAGGGATATAGTTAAACACATGAAGTCTTCGTCTCGCCCCTTTGATGTGGATCCTACAAGACTGCTGAAGGAGACTATGCCCACTACTGGTCTTTTCATTTTATCTATTGTAAATACTTCTCTGACCTCTTACTCAGTCCCCACCTATTTTAGAACTGCCCAGGTCAAACCTCTCCTTAAAAAGCTCAACTTAGATCCCACCAATTTTGAGAACTACAGGCCGATCTCAAGACTTCCATTTTTATCCAAGATTGTAGAAAAATTGGCCTTCAAACAATTACTAGCAAATCTAACTGATGATAATCTATTCGAAATAGTACAGTCTGGCTTTTATTCTTTCCAAAGTACTAAGATCGGTCTCCTTGAAATTTGCAATGATCTTCTATTGGCTGAAGATGTTGGTGATTACTTCATCGTGGTTCTTTTGACCTCAGCCCTGTTTTGATAAAGTAGATCATAAGATACTCATTGTCGGACTGGAGAAGTGGGAAGGAATCACAGATTTGGCCTTAAACAGGTCCTATCAAATAGATGTTTCTCTGTGTCAGTGGCTGGCCAAGTTTCAACTCCCCCAAACTTTTTCTGTGGTTTCCCCCAGGGTTCAGTTCTGTGTCAGACCCAGTTCTATATTTTCCATTTATACGTTGACTCTGAATGTCAACATCCGCAAATACAATGTTCAGTTTCACTGCAATGTCGATGACACACAGCTCTCTCTCCCAATGAGACCTGGTGACCAGTCTAAAATAGTAACCATCCACAAGTCTTGCTGAAATAAAATGCTGGGTGTCAGACAATTTCCTCATATTAAATCATACAAAATATGAGGTCATTGTACATGCAATCACATGATGGAAGACATAGGCGAACTAGCAGAATATGTTAAGCACTCAGCCACAAATCTTGCTGTAATTGTTGATCAAAAATTTTGTTTTGAAGCACAGATAAAGGAAATGATTTGGTCTTTTCTTTTTATCATTTGAGAAACATAGCCGATTTTAAGTCTTTTATTTCAGCCACAGATTTGGAGAAACTCACCAATGCTGTTATTTCCTCCCATCTCCCATCAGAAATCAATCCACCACCTACGTCTTTCTAAAAAACTGCTGCAGCTTGGCCCCTAATTAAGTTAAAAAAATGTTTTCATATCACCCCTGTTTTGACATCGTCACACACTGGCCACCCACGTATTTTAAGATTGATTTTAAAAAGGATCAAATTATTAAGAAACATATGAATTACTCTTAAATAAAACTTACTTACTTTTAAATCAAATAAATAAAAGTAATTGATATGTTATTTAGCTTTTGAGCCAAGACACAGTTTGAGATCCTCTGGTAGTGCATTGCAAGCTATTCCAAGGTCTAGGATGAAAACCAAAGGAGATAGGGCCTTTACTGTCAGGGCCAATACATCACTATTATGTCTATATAAGAATATATTCATACATTTGTACATATACCCCCCCGAAAAACCCCCAAAACAAAACAAAGAAAAAAACCCATTATTGCATATCACAAAAGGCACGATCTGTTAAATCTGTTTTACTTCTTTTAGGCTGCCATATATACTGGCCAGTTTATTCCTTGCTTCCTGTTCCTGACTTGACCCAGTTTGTATCTGCAATCCTCTACAGCACCAATTTTACACCTGGCTAAGTCCCCCCCCCCCCCCCCACACACACACACACACACACACATTGGAAACAAATACACAAAGTCAGAAGCTAAACTTACACAGACCGTGTAAATACACAAACACGCATACAGAAAGACATGCACCTACTACACAAAGGTACAGAAGGAAAACAGGCAGAAACACGGAGGCCATGGGAAACAGCAGTGTGTGATTGGTGTGAAAATAAGCAAATATGGTCTTTGATGTCGGGCACACTTTTTTGGGGGGTGAAAAGCAAGAGGTGTACATGTAGCTGCATATGTGTGTGAGAGTGAGTGAGTGGTTTGTGTGAGTGTGAACCGAGGTGTGTTTACCCCTGAGGTAGTGGTATTTCATCTCTTCCTGCATCAGTTCTGCCCTGCAGGGGGTAAGAGGTGTGTATGTGTGTGTGTGTTGGAAGATCCAAATAGCTTTGCTCAGGTTAAAAAGACAGGAAGGAAAAAGAACTCTTTTACTTTTTGTTGCTTTTTTCAAGGCTTTTCTCCCTTACATGCTCCTATGTATAAACTCAAAACAGAATTTTCTCACCTCAAAATCAGAATTACTTTTTTAATTTTTTCACAAATCTGTTTTTGTGACTTTGTAGAGAAATTAATCATAATATGGCTCAGACATAATAAACTGATTGGTATATAAAGGCAGGGGAACTGTACAGGAGGTCATAGTTCAATGTTTTCCCCTGTTATGCAATCAAGTGGTTGTGTGCATACAGTATGTGCACAATAAATTGCTATAAATCCCTTTTTAGATATACTTGTAAATCCACATTGCATGAACTACATCAGATAACAATATTCCACCTGTGGTGGACTGCTGCATGAAATTTAACTCAGAAATACCAATGAAACCGTGTAGGCAACTTCCTTGCTGCGCCAGCTTTTATTGCAGTAAACAACATTTTGGCACTGTGAGTGTCCATCGGGGAACCGATTTGGTGCAAACGATCGCTGCAAGAAAAAGACAAGAAAGGAAAATGTTGGGTGAACTCACTATGATATGTGCTTCAAACTAAGCCTTGCACATTGTCTGGGGAAAAGCTGTGGGTGTGAATGTATTTGTGCTTTAAACAGAGATTGTTATGGATGACCACAAGTGTCATGGAAATAGTATTGATGAACTTCATTAATTAATAACTTAATGCACAACTTAGAAAATTTTATTAATCTATAAACAAATAGATCAAATTGCAAAGTAATTATTTATTTAATATTTAGGTGGGTATTAAAAAGAGGAATGATAAGAAGAATTGATAAATAAAATATTAATCCATCAATAAATATTTCAAATTATAAAGTGATAATTTAAAAATACATTAATAAATTGAAAAATAAATGATGGAATTTAAAAATCTATTTGAAAAAGCAGTTTAAAAAAATCTGGATTCACAAACTAAATAAAGAATACAGATTTTAGTAAGACATTTAAATGGCTCATTTTCCAATTCCCTGCTACTCTTCCTTTTCCTATTAGCTATTCAATTTGCTTAGTCATTTAGCTTCTCCTTTTAGCCTCTACACTTTGCCTTTCTATGACACTTTGGACATTGCGCTGGTAAAACAAGGTGCAAAAATCCAAGTTAGCCATGGGATGTGACAAGCTCATTGAATATCTAAAGAGCCACACCTGCCTCACACCCTAGCCGTCTTTCTAAACATTGTTTAGGCGCCAAAAAGACCATTGTGGGAAGTTGAGTGTATGTGCTTGTGCCAGGGCATTTTGCCTTAGCTTTCACTCTCTTAAACTGTCCAACACTGATTTAGCAAGAATTTTAAGGGACCTTGCCAGTGAAACTTGAGCGCCGATCCTCAGAGTGTTGCCCAGGTGGAGGCACCCTCACCTTCACCGTTTACCCTGATTGTCTTCTTCTCAAATCCATGTCGTCCGTCTGCATAAGACAGCCAGGTGGTAGCCAATCAGAGAGCATTGAGGGGTGTTATATGTTCATTGGAATATAATTTCCTAATGGATTTAACACAACCATTATTACTCTTTTTCTTCAAATTGTATAATTTCTCTGTTTCTCACTTTTAATCTCTCTCAGTCACTGACTGCATCTCTGAACAGTGAGATTTCAGTTCATTATCAAGTCTAGAGACAAAGTAAATGGTATCATTTCTCTTACTCACAACCTGTCTCGGTCTCTCTGTCTAACTCTGCCTTTCTCTGAATGAATGTAATTCATGCTTTCATCTCTCTGTTCCTTTATGTCTGTCTCTCAAACCCTCGGTGTCTGTCTTTTCATAATATTAATTCAACCCCCCTCTTCCCCACCCCATCTGTTCCTCTCTCAATTCTTCCTATAAATGTCATTAATTCAATACTGATAACCAGCTCTGTTCTTTTCAGCTCAGTCTGGTGTAGATAATTATAATCATTACAATGACGTTAACAGTGCAGTACAGTATTCAGTAGTCGGATCCCCAGGTGATGTATCTCTCTGGAGTCTTTGGAGCTCCTGTTCTTTGTGTCATATTGTAGCCACAGTAGCCCGTAGAGATTACGTCTGCATGCATTTAATACACCTGGGATCAGGGGTAATTGATTTTTTTTTTTCTCCTCATTTTCTGTGAGTGCTCTTTTCTGTTGGGGTGCCTTTTCACATCACATGCAATAACCTATCCATTACAATGAGTGATTTAACTACTTACTACCTATCAGTGCTTGATGAAGCCAAAGCTTCTAATTCAGAAAGTGCCATTTGAACAACTCTCCGCATTTCTTCGCATCTCATTATTTTACTTACCCTGAGGTCATAATCAAATTAAACTTGCCTGGCTGTAAGATGCTATTTAAACCTCCAAAAGATGCTCTTTTTCTTTTGGAAAAAATAAATCTATCCAAGGTGAAGAAGAAACTTTTGAAATAATTATGAAAACTTGTTACTTGGAAATGCACTATGAACCCTCCTAAGTAGTATAAAGTCTGACATATGATCCTTTTGTATGGTTTGTTCTGTTATATTGGGAGTACAAAATGTTCCTAGAAATAAGTCTGAACTGGGAGCAGCACTCTTTGCTTTGAGACTGCTCACAACAACTATATTTTCTATAGTCTGGTATCAATAGTGTATATGTTGGCAATATAACCATATTGGAAGGAAAAAAGTTACTTTGCATAATATGAGCAAGACAGTTACAAACACTTATGGCAGTTGGAGTTTGTTATTAAACCCTTAGCTTGTCATTGCAAAGCTGAGTGTGACAATAAACGCAGTTGTGTATGCGTGTGTACGGTAGAGAAGAAAAAGAAGCAACGCTTTCAAAAATATAAAAATAAAAAAAATAAAGCTCAGGGTCATAATCTCTTCAGAGGTTTCTTGGCAACGGCGAGATGTGCTTTTGCAAATAAAGCAGCAACACTTAAATGTGGAGTAAGACAGTTGATATTTGAATGCAACAGTAAAACATATACATCCCTTTCTCCACCCCCCAAATTTGTGGAAGTGCATTGCAATTTCAACAACAGACACAACCGGGCAAACTGACCAAAAGGAAATATGGCGGAATCCAGAGCGTCTGCTGCCTGAGGTTAAGTTAGCATCAATTAGGGGAAGCCATTTTTATCACAATTTGAAGGTGGCATGTTTTTTTGTATTTCCTTAGAAAGTTTTACAATAAGCCAGTCAATATTTATCTTCAACAGTAATAGTAACTTATACCGTCAGTTTTACGTGGAGCAGCGCTGTTTATTGCAAACTTTATTTATTGCAACAAGAACAAGGTAGAAAATAACACGGCAGGGTTATATCTCTGACATTACTTAGAATTTCCTCTTACTATGGTGTAACTCCTCAAAGAGCATGTAGGTTGGTGCCACTGTACAAGCGAAGACATGTAATTCCAAGGGCTATAATGTTAGGTCTGCCGTAGCAAGTAAAATATTTAATACCACGTTGGCAAGGTAGCATCTCGGATGTTATTTACGTGTCATTACTACCACGCTGTAGCTCAGTTCCTCATCGGTGAGGGACATGGAAGGGGCAGGAGCCCACAAAAGCGGAGGAAGCGGCAGAAGCCGGACTCCAGCCTGCCCTGTGCATGAGCACGAACGCCCCCTGTTACTGGTTGGCTGGAGCGGGTTTTGTGGCCTCAGTGTGAGTCAGAGTGTTTGTTTCCAATTCACAGAGCCAGGGCTTTCCACAAACAACAGATTTTTTTCAGGGCACACACAGTTTGGACAGCAGGGGACAGGGAGGATATATTCGCTAAATTTGTCAAAGCGTATTGGATAAGAAACGCTGACTGTATCCTTAAGCCGTTCTTTTGGCACAGTCGTATCATCGGATGTTCAAAAAAAATGTGCATAATAGCTTTAGTATATGTCTAGGTTACCTGATCACAGGCTTTTTGCTCCTTCCAGTTTTACATTGGACTCCAGTGTGGTATACATGTTGAGCTGGCCATGGCCATGATGAGACCCACTTAGCCTTGGTCATGGCTGAATCCTAACCTTGTTTGTTTTGGATAGTAGGCTAATGAGAACCAGCGCAGTGTAAAGTCAGCCAATATACCTTGGATGACTCTCCTTTCTGGTGATATTGACGGTTTTGTGTGTATATGTGTGTGTCTGCGTCTGTTTGTGTGTGTGTGTGTGAAGTTCCAGTAATCCCAGTGTCTAAGCTGGTAATCCCTTCAAGCTGCCCATTAGCCCCTTGACACACACACACACACACACACACACACACACACACACCTCCGCGTCCACGTGCACATAGTTCCTCCAGGGCAGTCACCCAGGTGTCAGGCAGACTGTTCCTCGGGGAAGGATCACTATGATCAGACACAGAGCTGGTCCACCGCCCCTGGAGGAAGTAATGGAGACACTGGCTGGCAATACATACAGATTAAAGAGGGGGAGACAAAGCAGAAGGAGAGATGAGGAGAAAAAATGGAGAGAGGGGTGATGGGAGGAAGGGAGGCCAGATTGAAACGACTGGTGGGGAAAGAAGAGGGAAAGGAGAAAACTGGAAAGAGGTTTATCTCTGAGGAAGAGGGAAGAGGAACAGACACAGGAGAAGAACAAAGATAAAGCCAAAAAAAGGGGAAGTTAATTTTCCTGCCCCTTCCTGCTCAGTGAACTGGCTGCTGCATTGCGTGCTCTTATCTAGAGAATTTTGAAGCTTTTGGATAATTTCCCCTCTAATATTTGGACAGGAACACCAGACATCTGATGTAGTTGGCTGTTTTCTTGTTTTTTTTGTTGTTGTTTTTCGGTTTGTTTTTTGCCCTGTACGGAGCAGTTTTTTCTCCCTCTCTCTGTATCCCCTGTTGCTGTTTCCGGTTGTTTCTGTCTCGGAAATGGCATCAGCTGATCCATGCAGCAATGTTTCCTTTGGGTTAACATCCTGAAACCGATGATTCCCCTGAGCCACAAATGGACACTGTGGATATGATGTTTTTGTTCCTGAAATGCTTCTTTTCCTTTCCCGAGTTGATGTCATAATCAGTGTTTGGACTCTCATGGCCAATGAAACTTGTAAAAAACATCTCAGACCTTGTGGAATATGCTTGTCGGTGATAAGAAATAAGTGCTCTTTGTCATTTCTGTCTAAAACACTTTTTTATAGGTATGTGGGATTTGTTCAGACAACATTTTGTTGTAGTGTCATAGACACCCACGATCCCTCTGGAGTTTAGTGGCGAACCATGCGGACAGGAAGAGTCATGCTTCTCTGATTAAATGAAGACAACCACACCACACAACCACAGCTCTACTTTTGTGAGTCATTCAGTTTCATCACTGTACCTGTCAGTAGGCTGTGCTGAGGTTGGACAACAGGGCAGTCGTTCCCATGGGTATGTCACGTAACACAAAGCAACTATGCAACAGCAACAATGATTCATTCACACTGTGGGTAACTAATTCTGTTGTCTTGCATCTCTTCCAGTGCCAATGAGTCGTATAGTCCACAGAAATCTTGCGCGCAAATGATGTAGAAATAGTTGGTTTACTTTAATAAACCCGGTCAGGCATTATTTAGTTGCATAGGGCTATTAAGACTTTATCATGAGTTGGATGTCAGGCTATGAGATGAGACAAATCAGCATAATGTGGAACTGACCACTGGACTTTGGAGAATCCATCAACCCGTGTCTAAGAGTTGGGGAAACTATAAAATATCCCTAGAAGCTCAGATTCAGAGCAGCCACAGGCAATTAGCTGTCTGTGACCCTGTGTTACAGTAAATTTCCGATCTTTGCTTTCAATGAAAATTTTGTCCATGATAGTTTAAGCTGCAGTTTGACTTGATACGTTAATGAAATCAAACAAAGAGGCAGAGTATGTGTGTCGCTTTCAGTGGTGCCGGGACATGCTTTCTTCAGCCTGTGTTTGACAGTGGGGTTGCTGTCACAGGTGAATTTTTGGTTTTCAGCACTCATAGACCCAATAGCAGTTCCATATGCCTCATTTTTAAACCTGATAAATACAGAGAATTATTTTATATAAACATGAAATAAAGTTAAATTCCTGTTCCTTCATACTCAATCACATTGCCCTGCTCTTTCCATTTAGCGGCCACTTGGTTAATTGCTCATGTGTGCACATGCAAACACTGTAGTGTCATGTTTAAAGATTACAAGACAGGATCTAGTAACTCTCTGAATCTCCTACCTGGAGGGAGAATTGGAGACTGGAGCAGAGACAGACAGACAGACATAAGGAGACATAAGAGCCCAGACTCAGGGAGAATAAGAACAATGTGTTTCTCTCTGCTTGATTGCTCTCTTCATTTTCCTTCAGGACAGAAATACAAGAATTCAATTAAAAGACCATGTAGTGACCTTAACACACATGCACATGCGTGAACACACAGCGTTGATGTATCAATTAATCACTGTCTGTCACTTTACCATTATAGCCTGTGTATTCTCACTGGACCATGGGAATTATATACCATGTGGGTGTGTGTTTGTAAAATGTCATTCTACTCTATAATGACCATTGTTATTCCCAACTCTTAAAATATTGTTAGCTCCAACATTCCTTCTAATAGGTCTTTTTTGTGTGGTTTTGTGTGTGTGTGTGTGTGTGTGTGTGTGTGTGTGTGTGTGTGTGCGTGCAAGTCATTAGTATGCAGTACTGTGTACTTGCCTTGTGTTATTAAACATTAAAACAAGATGACAGAATATGGCCTGAGCCCTGGGGCTAAAACTAACATACTAGGACCCACTCAGAGAAACACACACATACACACTGGCAACCTCAAGACATCAACGTACAAAATTTCAGTGTCCATCGGAAGCTAAGGCCATTTCACAGATGATTGTTATAGCAGTGGTTTTGAATGAAGAACTTATTCTATTTTGTTATTTTCACAGAAAATTAAAACCATTAACTCTGCTTGGCTCATTGGTATTGATGTCATGATCTACACAGGAACTGAAGAGATTTTCTTGCTTTTTGTATCCTCACCAGTTTGTAAGGATACATTTGACCACAGGCTCATTTATTTAGTGTACAACAATGCCTGTGTGCTTTAACTCACATTTTATATTCAGCAGATTTTATATATAAATATATATATATATATATATATACACTACTCTCATTTATCCATGCATCAACGGTATTTTCATTTATCAAAAGGTCCCCTGAGTGAGGCCCATGAACAAGTCTATGAGCTTAAGAGCACGATGAATGTAATATTTTCTGGTTCACATCTATAAACCCTACTATAGAATATAGTGCATTTGGATATTAACAATTCCAAAACACCCCATCTGATCACAAGTTCAGTATATGGTAACAAAGCATGCAGTGAGTAGGAGGATGAGCAAGAAGCGGAGCGGCCATTCATTAGCCTGGGTGTGAACTTTGAAACATTCTACCCAGAGCTGATTCATTTCACTGCAGCACTGGTTTAGATTCGCTCTCCCACTAGAAAGTTAAGAAAGCAATCAAGTATTCAGTCAATATGTTTGACATTTGAAAAGCTCTGCACAAAAAACGGCTTAGATTACAGATCACCCTTAATGTTATTTGTAATCAAAAGAGCAAAGCAATAAAACTGTGAAGTATTACACATACGGTAACCCTACACTAACGCTGACGAAATGAGAGAGCACGCCACAGGTTAACATTTAAAGTACAGCTACACTTAGAAGTGGAGCAATATCACAGTGGTTGTGTTGGAAGTACGGTAACTTTTATTGCAACACAGCGAGCTACAGAATTTACAAACAGTTGTCTTACTTTTTTCATTTCCCATTTTAAATGATTCTACACTGCTGTAATTTGATCTTTTTAATACATCTCTTTGCTGAAGCTGTAAAAACTTTGTATTTGCACAAAAAAAGACATTTCTTACAATATCATGAAAAAGATGGTCTTTTCAGTAAATTCAGTGTTAGTGTGGGACGCCTAACTTAAAGTGTGGTGTAACACCAGGCCTAAAAGTAGTGTTTCACTGCCCCCTTTGGTTGAAAGTTTAAAGTCTGGTTTAAAGTCTGTTGGCAGGAGTGTCGCACCTTTGACCGCACCAAACAGGGATGCCATGGTAAACTGACACATACTGAAGTACACTCCTATATTACTGCAGCAAGATGAGAAGCTGAAGCACTGGAAGTCAGCAAAAGCAAGATTTATGTCAGGAGGTGTTTAGTTTCTCTTAAAAGAAGGGGCAGGTTTTGGAAGTGACAAGACAAACTACAAATAAGCAAAGGCTCAGCAAGCATAGATGAGAAGAAGAAGCTGAGAAGCCAAGAATTGCCCAGTACTTTGAAAGATCGCCCTCAGCTCCTTGAACATCCTCTATACCCTGTATAGCCATATATGTTCAACTAAGCTTTTGGCAGACGGCAAATAATTCTATTCAATTCAATTTTATTTATATAGTGCCATTTAATGATAGACGTTATCACAGGGCACTTTTCATATAGAGCAGGTCTAGACCAGTCTCTTTATAGCTATTATTTACAGAGACCCATTATTTCCCCCATGAGCAAGCACTTGGTGACAGTGGCAACTACAAACTCCCTTATAACAGATAGAAATGTTGAACATCTGCCTCAGCTGGCAAGAAACAGGGGGTGAGCATAGTCCGAAAGGGACTGATGGCAAAGCTAATAATTTTACTAATAGGACTCAATGAAATGGGAGCAGTAGTAATCATAATAATTAAAGCAGTGGGTGTTGATCCAGCTCATGGGGCAGTAGATGGTCTAGAACCATGGATCCAGACTCGAGAGAATCGGAGGCAAAAAACCTGCAGAAAGCGACAGGAGGAAGAGGAGAGACGAGAAAGCACAAAACTAGGAGAGAGGATGGAGAGTTAGTAATAAGCATTTTTGGGATATCAATGTGCACAGGAAGAGAGGAGGAGGCGGAGGCGAGGGGAGCTCGGTGCATCATGGGAAGTCCCCCAGCAGTCTAGGCCTATAGCAGCATAGTGAGGGGATGACTCGAGCTAATGCTGAGCCAGTTCTAACCGTAAGCTATATCAAAGAGGAAGGATTTAAGCCGACTCTTAAACGTGGAGAGGGTGTTTGCCTCCCGGACCCAAACTGGAAGTTGGTTCCACAGTAGAGGAGCCCAAACAAGGCTCATCCTCCTGTTCTGCTTGTGGAGACTCTAGGAACCACAAGTAGGCCTGTATTCTGGGAGTGAGTTGTTCTACTGGGGTAATAAGGTACTATGAGCTCTTTAAGACAGGATGGTGTTTGGCCATTAAGGGCTTTGTAGGTGAGGAGAAGGATTTTAAATTCTATTCTAGATTTCACAGGGAGCCAATGCATAGAAGCTAACACAGGAGAGATATGATCTCTCTTTCTGGTTTTTGTCAGTACTCTTGCTGTGGGATTCTGAATCAGCTGGAGAGTATTTAATGTTTTATCGGGACAGCCTGATAATAGGGAGTTGTAATAAACAAGCCTAGAAGTAATGAAAGCATGCACTAGTTTTTCTGCGTGATTTTGAGAAAGGATGTGCCTGATTTTTGTAATACATTTGTAAGAACTGCTTTCAGAAAGGTCTTGATTTTTCTCAATTTTGCACATCTATTGAAAGGCTAAAAATAGATAAACAGTTATTACATATGAAGGAACTTTAGCTATGAGCTGCTCCTTATACTATAATTTCTCCTTAGTAGATTTGACCCTTATCATTCCTTGAAGGCAAAATTTTGTTTTCCTATTAAAATTCTAGCTCATTTTCAAAAACTGCATTGTAACTTGCTGTAACTGTAGCACTTTTCCTTATTTTAAGAATATAAGGGATTTTTAGAATATGCTTGTGGTTTATTGTCTTTGTTTTTAATTCGAACTTGTGTTTGTCATAAAAATTATTTCACATAAACAGAAAAAATGGGCCAAAAGCCCTCAGGCAACAAGCCATGTCAACATTCAACCGTTCGCTCAGTTCATGCATGTATATCTGAGTGTTTGCCAACATTTTTTGCGATGCATGTTTGTGTGTGTGTGTAGGTTTGTTATTGAATGCGTTTGTGTGTGTGCGCGCATGAATCTGCTGTTTGGATTAGTGGCACTCTCTTGTGCGGTTGCTTTATGCCTCTAACAACTCAAAGAAGTAGTTAATACTGCAGGCAAGGTTGTACACCTCTGCACACACAGAATACAAGGCTGTTTATGCAGTAAAACATGATAGTTGACCTCTACAATCCACAATTCAAGAAATCCTAACATTATCTCTATTATTTCTAGCAAACAAATGTTTCACTGAAAAGAAGCCATTTCACAGAGGTTGCCCAGCAACCTAGAGCCCATTTTCAGTTCACTCTAGCATGATTTGAATAATCACATTGCACATTAATATGTTTTTGTTAGAGGGGTAAGCAAGCAAAGGATTCTAAAAATTCGGAACAGGTGTATTTAATTCTGTCGTTATTTATTTTCCCGGCAGTCAAACATGACAGTCAAAACTTCATGAAAATAGCCAGAAGAGGTGCAGGTCTATAAAACAACACTGCCTAGACATTTTAGTCTTACCTAGGAAAAGTAAGAAGTTCTACCTATAGTATTATACAGTATTTTACTCTACAAGGTTAATGAAAGGTGACCATTACTACAGAAAGAGTCAGGTGACCCAGCTCTTTTAAAGAGAAGAAAAATGCAGGATAATAATCCTGTTTGCACTCTAGAGCTCAGCCCTTCACAAGGCACTTCAGTGCAATGCTGCATCACAGTCAGGTATGATTACAACCGCAGCAGAGCACATCTGACTATACGAAACTCTGATGAGGAGTTATGGGGAGGATCTAAATATCGACGCCAGATTTTTATGCTTACAAATGATGATTTGCACATCTTTCAAATATTTGACATTTAATCAAGCTGAGTTATATGTCTCCGTAAAACTGCTTGATATTTATTTAGCGTGTGTGTAACTTGTGTGAGGGAAGGTGCGTCGTTGATTATCAGAACGTATTGGCGAATAAATATATACATTCGTAAATCTTGTTTATATTGGAACACGTAAAACCGAATTTACAATTTGATATTTTCTGCCATTTTAAAATTATACATAGTGTTAGAGACATCAGCTTTGCTATTTTGCTACTGTCAACTTACAGTTACTGTTGGCAGCAGATTGAATATAATTCCAGTACACTAGACTTGGGTCCTATTAAGAATTATATTGCATTTAGTGAGCAGATGTCTAGTAACTGAAATAAACAACTTCATCGATGTTGTTATTAATTCACTAAAAAGTGTCTTCTTTTTTTTTTCTTTACAATTTCTACATTGCAAGAGAATTTCTATCCGTTCAGATATTGTTCCCAACCTGTGTGCTTGTGTGTCTGTTCATGTGTACATCTTTCATCATATTTCTTCCCCTACATTCTCCCTCTGTCATTCACCATCCTATCTCATCCCTTCCTTCTGTCTTGTCTTTTTCTGTCCATACAGTATATCTCTCTAACGACTGTCCCTTTAAGGTGCTGTCAGCCCTGACACCTCCCCTTTAAATGCCAGCAGACACATGCAATCTGTCTGTACCTATCTACAAAATCCAGGTGTGTGCACTTGCATGCACACACAACATTTGTGTGCATCCCACATTAATGTGGGTCCCTTCCAGTACGTGTTTGTGTGTTTATTTCCCCCTTTCAAGGCGTGTGTCTCAGGTTTAATAGTAAGTGATGGGGTAGCCAGCAGCCTCAAGAAGCTTTAGCCCAGGGCTTACAGTACTCAATATCTATCTAACTGCCTGAGAAAGAGGGAGACAGACAGACAGAGACAGAGGAAGGGTGGGAGAGGGTACACGGCATTTATCATTTAATAGTGGAGGCAACATCTCCTGTTTCAATGGTGGAACAATACTTTTTGACTGTTGCTTTTGAAAATCTCATGAGGAAAACCAAGTCCGGTCAACAAAAGTAGTTATAACTGCAGGCAAGGTTGTACCTCTGCACACTTAGACAGACAGACAGACACATAGGAATACAAGGCTCTTTATTGCAGTAAAACATAATAGTTGACCTCTACAATCTAGCAATTCTTCTTTAGATGTCTATTCTTGCTCCAACACTGTCGATCCAGTCATGACCTGTGTTTCTGGCAGTGTCTCATTGCGACTGTTTTCTTAACAGTTATTTATCTTTTTTGAAAGCAGAGTGTGGTGATATGTATGTATGTGTAAATATGTATTAAATATAATATATAATATATGCCTCCTCTGTGAAGCACTTTGAGTTGCCTTGTGTCTGAATGGTGATATATATAAAAAAACTTGTCTTGCCTAGTTTTTCTACCTAGGTATACAGTGTGGGATAGTTCATAGGAAACTGACATTTGAGAGGATTTATTTGCATGTGTGATCATGAGTGTGGTGCGGTTGGAGCGCAGCAAAACGTTGCTCTGCCACTTTTTTTTTTCCAAGTGAAGAAATCCATTTACATTTACATCTAAGCGCTTGAAGCTCCAATCATCACTAAGGCATATGTAATAAAAAGAGCCAATGAAAACAAATGGAACAGGTAAAGAGACCTGACTTTTAAGGTATTGACTGATTCACAATGTCAAATCATGCATTGAGTAATTTGCAAAAAAATCATTCCACCTTCAAAGTTGCTGGTAGCCCATGAGCATCAGAGTGAATTGAATTATGTTTTCTGCCTAGCTAATGTTAACTAAAAAAGATGCAAAGGCAGCGGAACATCTTTTTTCTTCATTCACTCTTCTGAAGGTTTCTCTTTTTGCTTAAAGCCACACCAATTACAACCCATACAGCCATGGTATGGTCTGAAACTACTTAGCTAAATGTTTGGCAGACTGCCACAAAATATTCTCAACATGATGAAACTTTTCATAAAGTCAGTATAGCATTTGATAGTATGGCCAGTTATGGTCGACTAATGTATGTAAATTTGCCACCATAGGAACAGTGGTTACATAAACTTTGCAACGAGCCAAAATATAAACGTACATCAGCACACGTGCACCAGGGATGCTGTCTGCTATAGGGAGCATAATTTCAATCCACAATTACGGATTAGGTCTTAAAGGCACATCAGTCCATGTCAGTCCAAGTCTCTGCATGTTTGTTTTAGAACCTCTGGAGCTGACAGGGAGGTTAATCCACTCTTGAACCCCAGTCAGTGTCTCTCCTCAGGGGTGCACAGAGAGTAACAATGGTCCCTGTCACCTCCAAAGCTCTAGGACAAGACCCCCCCCACACACACACACACACACACACACACCCTCCACGATGCACCAAAAAAGGGCTTATCGTCCCTGAGCATCACAGCAGTGCTCAGGTGGATTGGAAAGAATGGATGTTTGCTCTGTTGGGTGCCAATAAGTGTGACAAAGAGTGGCAAACACACACACATGCACAGAGATGGTCAGACATATGCGTATGAGCAGTTAGATGCACACTGGTGACATATCGCAAGATAAAAGGATTGGATTATGACTAATGCACAGTTTTTATATTTTATAAAAACACGCAAGACACACATGCACATTGGCAACTGTATGAACTGACAGACAAAACCTTGCTAGCAGCAGTGGATGCTATCTGCTGGAAGGAAATTGGTTTTCTCCCATTCTGACTTTCAGTCTGGTGTATCTGAGAGTGTGTCCATGTGCATTCAGGCATGTGTGTATGAGGGTTCACAAGGTTTGCTCTGCCATCCTGTGACTCCAATCGGTGTGGGTTCATCTTTTGTGCATTTTCAGGGGTCATTGAATCAGAATATTTGTCCTTTGATTCAGCGTGATTGTTAAATATTTGCCTTTCCTCGACAGATATGTTATGGTCTTATTAATTTTCAATTGTCAGGGCATTACAGTAGCTACAGTGAATTAGCATTCGGTTACACACTGACTCAGCTTATCGTATATTTCTAGAGACTTGGAGACCTAACATCTCTTTCTGTCCTTCACTTACTTCATGATTTCTTCTCTCTGTCTCTGTCTCTGTCTCTGTCTCTGTCTCTGTCTCTGTCTCTGTCTCTAATGAATGGAGCCAGTCAATGAGTGGGGTGTAAGGGTGACCTGGCCTGGGGGCCGATGTGTGTTTGTGTGTATTTTGTTGTCTGTGGCTCTGAATCTACGTGTGTGACTAATTTAATGGATGGCATGCCACCGTGGTCAAGGACTCCCCTACAACCAGGCAAACATGCGCACAAACAATTGCACTGGCACACTGAAATACACACTCAGAGTTCAGGGTGGGTTGTGAATGACTGATTTACAAGACACATCAGCGACTATTGACCACATGTACTGTAACCTGAAAAATGACTGTGAGGGTATATGTGTGTGTATGTGTGTCACTCTGGCTAGTGTTGTTAATCAATCAGTCACAACAGACCCTGAACTTTGGACATGAGCAGAGGAAATAAATCTACTCGACATGAGGCGGGGGAGAGGGAAGGAGGAGTAAAGAAGGAGAGAAGAAGAGAGATGACAAGGGAGAGATGACAGCTTTTTTTTGCTACTTACTTTTCATGTCACTTTGAATATTTCACTAACGTTAAGCTACCTTTGACATTTCGCTCAGGTTAATGGAGTAAATTAATGTGGAGCTGAATTTGAAGTAGGGCTGGCCCAAATACCATTTTTGGGCTTCGTAGCCTCTTCGAAGAGAATTAAGTATTAAGAGTAAGAGAGAATTAAGAGTGACACAAGCAAAAAAATCAGACTGTAGTTTTTTACTTTGTTAGCATGCAAACCGCACTAACATCAGCCATAAAAGAAAAAAGGAAATTCTGAAAGACAGGTTGTCATTTACAGTTTTCAGGTGATTTGCCCAACTCGTTGAAGATTAGTGATATGCCAGTTTCCTTTTGCATATCTGGCACTCGACTTTTGAGGAATCCTCTTCATAAATTTGTAGGATGCTTGACTTTTTCCAACATCTTGCTAGTTGTAACCTGTCTGTCATGTGATCACATGCCACTGACCCAGTGTCTGTGCTGGTAAAGTTAGATGAGAGCTGTGACGCACAAAACTATCATTAAGATTAAATGTCCCTTTCTTGGAATAATTGGCAAGATTTAATGTTGATGAATAATTTAGGATTTCTATTTCTCATTTCTTTGGCTGTTTGGGATTTTTTTGGGTAATTTTCATGACCTGGCATCCGCGGTCACAACAAAAAAAAGGAGACAACACCATATTAAATGTTTAAACAATATTTTATTAAACCCAAGTGACACAAATTAAATAGAATATTAAATATCTAAAAGCTTAAAGGTGGGAGTCAGTAGAGCCAGTAGTGTGTGATATGCATGAGGGAAAGGTGTATGTGTGTGTGAAGCTGGTGCAAAAAAAGTGCATATATAGCAAAAGGGAAAAATTAGATCAACATTACCAAACCAGAATGTGGTGAGACTGTGGAGGCAGCCAGGGGGGAGAAGGAGAGGGAGAGGGAGAGAGAGGGCCAATGGGACAGAGAGGAGGAGAGAGAGAGGGAGACATGGAGAGGGAGAGAGAGGGAGAGGGAGAGAGAGAGAGGGAGACGGGAAGAGAGAGGGAGAAGAGGAGAGGGAGAGAAGGGGAGAGAGAGAGAGAGAGAGAGAGAGAGGCAGAGAGAGAGAGAGAGAGACCGAGAGAGAGAGAGAGAGAGAGAGATAGCCTACTACAGGAGCTAAAGTAACCTCAACACACTGGGCTGCAATGAGAGGCACAAGTTAGACAGACCTCCAAGACGACAACATAACGCTCCATGATGACACCTCAGTTATTATTATACAATTATAATAATTAAAAAAGCATTCAAACAGCTCTGAATTTTACAGTAATTACCTTAAAATGTCTCCAAGTCCAACTTCGATCTTGAATAAATTTTCTAAGTCTAAAATAGTTCCTTAAAGAAGTGAAGGGCACATACGATGTCTATAAGTTGAAGGATGCTCCTCGGCCGCTAAATCCTAAAGGGGAAAGCGTACTTTCATTTGATAGTGGTGTTATTTGACAGAACACAAATGCAATGTTTACACAGCAACACATAGGCAAGTACACATATGTAACATCAAGATAAAGACACTACATTTAAGACAGTAATTAAAAGAGTAATTTCATCCTATAATACTTATGCTCTCATGGTTTTAGGGCATTGGAAAAACTCTGGGGCACCTGTGTGTCTGTATTTTGACAACTGTCCGTAATCAATTGGCACATACTCAGAAACTGGTCTTCAGAGGAGACATAGGACAGATTCATGCTCAACCTGAAGGCAACACCCCCCCCCCCCAAAAATGGAACTCAATGGGCTTGAAGGTTTCTAGGTGTGTGTGTCTGCGCGTACGTGAGACAGAGACTTTGCCTAATGATCATATGAATATTAACTAGATTGAATGATGAAACAACATTGAAATAAGAGAAACTGATGTTTAAGAACTACGGCAAATACAACATTAATATCACTAAATAACAATATTAGATTGTGTGCGGAGTTTGATTAGACTCATTCCGCATTGCTGTTAAATGGATCAAATGTGGCAGGTTTCATTTCAGAAAAAATTGCTTTTTAATAGACTGTATGGATTTAGAATAGTTTTGTGTGATATCTCTAGAACATTTGTGAAACTGAGTGATCTAGTGAGTCATCCCCCTTGACTTTCAAAGCATCCTCACTCTACTTTGTTTTTATCTCTGTGTTAACCTATAACATTTAATGCTGTGTAGTTAAATACAGCGGACAGGTGTAATAAGTGACAGTTGTGATGACTTATTAATATGATAATTTCTGTCGGTTTGAGTAAAGCACAGATAAAAAGCAAGGGACCTTTTCAGTTTAGTCAAACACAGTGCTCGGCAGTTGTGCCAAAAACAAAATCAAAAACTGTATAATGATAACGACTAAAATGACAAGTAAGATTATAACTAAAGTTGATATTTTTCTCATTTATTAATATTTGACCTGAGGATACAAGAAAATCAATTAATAACAAGTTGTTGTTTTTTTTTTTTTAATAATTCCTCTCAAATTTTGTTGTAGATACCATTTCTGCAGGCATCAATAAAGTGAAATTATATAATGACTCACTATTATGAGTCATTAGTTATTAGTACCATACACTTAAAACACAGTGGGGGAATGTTATTCCTCTCACACAAATATTTCACTTTGTTTATCTCTCCTTCTCCTTTGTCTGCTGCGAATATGTGCAATGTTATCAGCAAAAATACGAGTCTGGATGTTCTTTTGGTGTCATTTTTTGAGGTATTATATTTGTTTTGTTATGTCTCTGCAAAAAAAAACTATCATGTATCACCAATACAAAAGATACAAACCCAAATAGAACCGTAAACTGTAAAGGAAAGCTACCTGCCTCACAGGAAAGAGAGAGGGGTGGAAAGAGTAAATGGCCAGGAAATTGACACAGTTACCCGTCTCCCAATGGAAGAAGTCAGGAAGGAACAGAGGAAGGGAGGGAGGGAAAAGATAGGTGGAGGAACATGGAGAGAGACTGGAGGAAGAGGTGGTTCAGAGCATTTTGATTTGTGGGGTCAGGCCTCGGGTCAGTATCGACTCAATAAAATACACACAAATAAACTACAATACACACACACCCACACACTTCCGCT
This sequence comes from Istiophorus platypterus, assembly GCA_016859345.1. NCBI lineage: Eukaryota > Metazoa > Chordata > Actinopteri > Istiophoriformes > Istiophoridae > Istiophorus > Istiophorus platypterus. Next base: position 13,524,566 of record CM029127.1, on the reverse strand, counting down.
GTTGTACACACACTTTCTTTAGCTCACAGAGAAACACGCCCAGTGGTCTTTCTTTGCTACCACTTTGGTGGTTAGGGACTCGTAACAACACATACTGACACTAGATCCGGGAAAATAAACAGCCTTGAACTTACAGACTTTAATACTGAACTCCCGTCCCTACTGCCTCTGATGAGAAAAAAAAAGCAAAATCGTGTATTTTATTTCAGTACTTTATCCTTAATGTGGATGAAATAAACCCAAGATAAAGCTTAAGACAAAATACTTCATGAATGTGAAGTATCTCTGTAATACATAAATACATATGCAAGGTATTATACCAGCAGTATTACCTACCAGCCTCGCCTACCAAAGAACCTACCGAAGGTTGGATGGTTTGTTAGCCAGGATGTAGGTTTAGTGGGTTAGTTACTTTGAAAAGTACAATACATGCTCATCCTACTCCAACCAGCTAGAACCAAGTTAGGTTAGTTCGGTTCCAAATCTGTTTCTATTGGCCGATCTTTTTGTGGATAGATAGTATATGAACATATTTATGTAATATGTGACATATAATGCAGCAGGCATATTAGCAATCACACAGGTGCACAGTAAATGTAAACCAATATCCATATTTTAAAGCTGGCCATAAAATTCTATCCTTCATAAACACAAGTATACATACCTTAATACACATTAACAGGTGCTTTTCAGGTCCAGGTAGGCACTCACACCACTCCCATGAATTCCTGCTTCAAGCATATGTGGAGGCATGTCTGCAGATCCCTGTTTACATGAATCACTGATGTGAATAAAGGATTTTTCAGCATTGCACAAAACACTTAACTGTGTGTTAGTTGTCTCACTCTGTCCATCCCTATTTCTTTTCTTCTATTTTTACAGTTTATCTCATCAACCCTGTCTCTCCTTTAATGGCAGTAATAATAATGAAAAATCCCTTTTCCCTGTTGGCAATAAAGATACCAGAAAGAGAGAAGAAGAAACAGAGAGAGGGGGTCTGACAATCGCATTAGCCAGACTGCATGGTTGTTGTTTTTTTTTGGAGAAAATAAAGAGAGCGGTGTGTCTTTATCTATGTTTGTGAATGTGAGTGTGCGATCTTGTGTGTCATCCCTTTTGTTTGTGTGTATGTATGTATGTGTGTGTGTGTGTGTGTGTGTGTGTGTGTGTGTGTGTGTGTGTGTGTGTGTGTGTGTGTGTGTGTGTGCGTGTGTGCGTGTGTGCGTGAAACTGCAGAAAAAGTACTCCACTGATTGTTTTTTATTCACTTGCTAATGTGACACATATACACCACACACACAAACACATTCCCACGGGAATACAACTTGAATGTTAGACGCCTTCTGTTGCGTCTTTCTTTCACTTTCTGTAAAAGACTTATGGTTTTACCTCATAAATCCCAAAACATACAAATCCAGATAAATTGTTACACACAAAAAAAAAATTAGATTATATTGGGTGTGTTCTGTGTGTGTGGTGTGTGTGAGAGAGCATATGTGTTGAAACTTTGTTTCTTCAGGAATTAACCCTTACAAATAAGATACTTGAGAGGAAGCAGGTGAGAAAAGGAATGGTTGAAGGTTTTACAGTTTTGATACCTAGAGCCAGAAGTGCTACCATGGTGGCAAAAAAAAAAAACTAGAAAAGGTAAAAGCATAAGGAATAATGCTAAATGGAGGAAGGGACTATTAGTAGGTTGCAATAGGGCAGGCTTCAACCATCTCTAAGCTCTGTGGTAGTGGCAGTTAAAGTGACATAGAAATTAGACTGAAATTAGCTATTTTTCTCCTTGTCACATCGGAGCAACAGGAAACAATTTAAACACATACGATCATGCTGAAGGTGCAACGGGCCGTTATATCGCTGTAACCACTGAATGATGTGTGAGTAAGATAGTAGTGGTCTGTATGGGTGAGGGAGCACCAGGACTTATGGAGCCCAAACATGAGCCATGAGCCCAAACAAAACTCTCCTTTGCTAGTTGTCCATTCATGCAAGACATCAGTTTGTTTGTGTTAGTCTGCAGCTAGCTGAACCATAATTTATGTAATTAAACTATAAAATTCTCCTGGCATTACCAAATAGATTGAAGTGCCTCTGGAATAGAGTGGGGAAAACCCTGACTTGCATATATGTAGGATACGCAAGACAGATGCAATTGGATTTTTGATCTGGGTGATGGAGATGCATATAATGTATGTGGTTAAGTGTTTGCAAAAGAGTATCAAATTAAATCTCAGCTTTATCTACATTTCAGACACTCGAAAAGACTGGATCAAAATGAGGGCTAATACATAAACAAAAAATAAATAAGTAAAATGAAATAAAATAAAATTAAAAATCATCCAGTGTTTTGCTCAAGGCAGATTATTTGTGTTAATGTATTCATGTTTAAGGAGGCAGCCTTCATCACCATATTTATCCCAATAAATAACATGTTAAGATACGATACACTGATATTTGGATATTTATGCCGCAATTATATGTACTGTAGTAAAATAAAACTGATTCATTCATTTTTATGTTGCTGATATTGCTTACTACAGTGATTAAAGTGGTGGAATCAAGTAAGTCATATTACATTTGGCATGCCTGTCTGCTTTGGAACCTTGAAAGTTAACGCCACTCTTAAATTCAGAATTAATTCAGCCTCCGACAATAGTATTTTTAAAAGTGCACTGTTTGCTACAACTGATTAGCCAATGCATACACTTTGAGCCACTTTTTGAAATTTGGTATTCTGTCACCAAAATATTATGTTGGGACAGGTCTACACTAATAATAATAATGTCATTAATACTGCCAAACCTTTATATGCATTACTACATCTTCCTTTGCATTTTTTTCCGCTTTTTGGAATGTAAGATTGCAGAAATGTCATTGACTGGTACATATGTATAACCTTGTGTTTAAGTACTATATACTGTCAAGCAGCAGGGCTGAGTTTAAGCATGACTATCTGTGCTTCATTACTCGCACAAAATTCTGGCTCTATGTTGGCCTTAACATGGGAAATATTGGACTGACAGATAACAGAGGGGAAGTGGAAATTAGATCAAGAAGGCCACTGAAATCATACAAAGAAAAGCAAATAGTTAAAAGATAAAGGAAGAGACAGACATAGATTAAAAGAGTGGAGATGAGAGGAGGGAATGACCAAAAATACAAAGGCAGCAGTGGGACAAAAACAGATAAGATATAGATTAGGAAAAGAGTGAGAGATTAAAGAGATGGTCGGGGGCTTTTAAGAAAGTGGCCATCATTTGTGCTTTGAGTGGTATTGGACTAGATGAGAGAGAATGAAGAAATAGAAAGGGAGTGAATCAGTTTAGAAACAGGACTCAAGTTACGAGGGAAAGCCAATTAAAAGAGACAGAGAAAACTGGAAACCAAGGACAGCAATTTGACAATAGAGATGGAAGCATACAAGAAAGGCTGATGCACAGTTTGGATAAACATAAAGGTGAATAGACAAAATAATTAGAGAAAAGTGCATGTAAGAGTTGAATAAGTTCAAGTTGACAAATGAAGAAAAGATAGAGGAGGGGATGGCAAACAAGAGAGGAATATGAAAAATACAAAGATGAGAGGCGAGGTTAGAAGAGGGCTGGCAATGAATACAGTATGAATAGGAGGAGGTGACAGGGTGACAGAAATAAAGAGCAGAATGGAAAAAAGATGAGAGGAGAAATTAGAAGCCTGGTCCACAAAGGAAGATAAAAGCAGGATGGGGGCAGAGGAGGAAGAAGATGAAAGAAGGGTTGAGAGGAAGAATAGGTAGAGCGGCTAAGAGAGGGCCTGTTCTTTGAGAAATTGCCATTGTTTTTGCTGATAGAAAGCTTAATAAATTAAAACGTGGAGAAAGAAAGAGAGATGAGAAGACAGATCAAGAAGAGAAATGACTGCAATGATCGGGAAGTCACTGCATTGTGTGAAAGTGCTGATATATTTCAGAAACACTTTATCAAAGCTGGAGATGCATATTATGCTAAAATCTCAATTTTAAGATTATCTTGTTTGTGAAAGGTAGAGGTCACAGAGAGACACCATTCCTCTTGCTACAATAATATTAGACGTGAAGAGATTACTTTTAACAATTCATGGGTACAAATGAGGAGGAGAACAATGAATTAGTCTCTAGTATCAAATATTTTCTGGCATTCCTCAAGTGTCTTGTCCATATTATGGGATATAAGGCAGGAAGTACAATGAAAGTGTAACAAGAGAACTTTTAGCGATAAGGCACACACATTTCTAAAGAACGAGAAAGGATCAATCAGGAGCAGCTTTCTTATGATTAGCTATTAATTTGGTTCCAGAAAAATAAAGAAGATAAATCCAATAATATTGAAAGTTCCATGAAATGTATGTCCTAAGCTGAAATGTATTACCAACTGCACTCTGACCGGGAGGGAGAGGGAAGAAAAAGGTAAACAGATGGTAAGAAACAGGTAATAAACATGAGAAAAGTGAATGTAGGCAGAAAAGACAAGTGATATAGAAAACAATTACAGCAAAAGGATCAAAGATGGAGGGCACTGAGGGAAATTCAGGGACACAGGTGAAGAGGAAGGGATGCAGACAAAAGAGAGAGTGATAAGGAAGTTAAAGAAAGGTAGTGTGAATTTCAGACAAAGGGGAAGGGGGAGAGATGAGAAGAAACTGAGAGGAGGAAGAGAAATTTAGGTGGGTAGATGTCACTGAGAGAAGAGCACACAAAAAGAGAGAGAAAGGGGAAAGGAAGTGTGTAAGGTTGGTGGAAGTAAAGAGGGAGGAAAGAAGGCGTTAGATGGCTGAATGCTGGAGGAGAGGATGGCAAAGTACGAGTGGACTGAGGGAAAAGGAAGAGGAGGAGGAGAGATGAAAGAGGAAGGGAGGGAAAGGAAGGAAGGAGGGAGGGAGGTGAAATGGAATGATAGCTGCAGGATAAAAGAAAAAATGTGTTGCAGTGGCAGCAAGAAGGTTTGGCTCTTTTCCATACCTGCAAAAAAAGCTGGCCTTCCATTCCTCCCTCTTTCTCCGTCCTCATTTAATTCAAGGAACCTAAAAGTTGATGGCTCGCCTGGGCTGTCACGTCTAAGCTTCTTTTTGGAGGACAAACTCAAACATGCAGATCAAAGTTGGTGTTGCTGCACTACCTGTCTCTTGTTTTATTGTTTACCTATTCGTACACAAACCCGTTTTGGCATTTGCTGATTAGCTGAGCAACGCTCACTGGTTTGGTACACTTCAAACTTGTGTCTTGGTTTATTTAAAATGCCCTATCAGCTAGTGGGTTTTATATTTTTCAAATAGGAGGACGTTGTTTGTGTTCTAACTGAGACGCTCTATGTCAGGTAGGGGTCATAATAAGAGCAGGCTTCCCGGATAGGGGTTAGTCAAATTGGCAGAGTTTAAAGAGTTAGAGAAAATAGAGGGTGTCATTATGTATGTCTCATGTAACATGTAGCAATTGTAGTTTATAAAAACTTTCTTGAAAAGGCAGCACTTATGCAGTCATGAAATAAACTCATATAAAAGTGAAGATCTATCAAAAGTTAATGGTTTATTGTTTTAGGGTGTTATTTTAATGAAGTTGGAAGAAGAAAAAAAGTGTTTTAAATTGTGTTTCAAAAGTTAAAAATGCAACCAAATGGAATTAGAGTTATAAACATTGCGACTGACTCCCTTTGACTTTCTTGACAAATGCTGAAGAGGTTTAAATAAATAATTACAGGGCAGACTAGCCCATTACAAATATCTTTTGTTCTTTTCTCGGCACAAGATGCTTGTTCTTTTTGTCTTTTACTGATGAATGTGTCTGCTGGTATTTTTAATACATCAGTATGCTAATTTCTTTGTTATTGCAATTTACACAAGATGTACGGCCTTTTTTGTAATCAACAATAGGAGTGGTGGGGGAGATGTTTTTCCTGAATTTTTAATTTGTCTGGTAATTTGTTGATAATGTCCACACATTCTTCTCTGTTTTTCTACAGGCTAACGGGCTTCCAGGTTCCTCCCCCGGTTACCAGTACTGGAAACGTCTTCTCTCTGCGGTTGACCAGTGACTTTGCTGTCTCTGCACACGGCTTCAAACTCAACTATGAAGGTCAGAAAGTGTCTGTTGTGTGGATGGGTTGGTTTTGTGAGAATGTGTGGGCTGTGCCTCAATGCTGACCCCTAAAGTTCAGACAAAGGAACAATGTATATAGCATCCACTGTGAATACTTATTAAATGTCAGGAAAATTTCTAAAGCTCACAGGGGACGGCGGCATAAGCCAAGTATGAAAGAAGGACATTTAGACAACTAAAACTGTGTGTTGCTTACCTTAGGTTAAACCTGTTGATATTATCAAGACATATTTGAGAGAAAGAAAAAATGCCAAACAAAGAATCATTATAACGTAAGGTTTTTGTGGTGGCGCAGATGTAGAGTACCTGATTTCTATTCAATTTAGTTCCTTTGAAGGGGCATTCAGATCCTGAAAGTTTTCAAGGAGAACGAACATTCCCTGAACCCAGTCTCCATTTTTTGACTCATTTCCTCTCAGCACAGAAAAGGACTCACTAATACGTGACAAGTTCATTCCTTTTCGAAAAGGGAGGCTGTCAAACTTACCAAACGGAGAGATAGAGAGAGAGAGGGGAAAGAACTGGCATGACTCAAAATGCGAGCATAGTGAAGGCTCTGTATTGTACGTGGGATTTTTAAGTCAAAGTACACAAATTCACGAGATTGTGTGGTTCATATCAAACTGAGAAAAACGTGATGCACCAAAGAAAAAATTTTTGGGCACTAAAAAAAATCCTACCTATAAGCTCTGCTTGTATAACTTCAAATACTACAGCCAAACATTTTCTCCCTGACATATCAAGTTTTAGTAAACATTTAAAACACATGACATTTGGATCAATTTTGCACGACAAAGAAACCCTGTAAGTGTTAAAAAAATACATTACAGTGTTGTTATATTAGTTTTTAAACATTTTAACAAAGACAGAATGACTGTTCCGAGGGGAATGTGGTCCATTCCAGCATCCCCTTTCACCCTCTTCCTTTAGGGCCCTAGTAAACAGCATTGCATCATTTGCACAGATAAAAGAAGAGATACGAATGGTTGAAATGATAAAATTAGAACTCACTATGTATCAGCGCCATGTCCTGCGTGCATTAAAGATTTCAGATTAGATTTAGATTAGAAAAACTTTGATGTCCTCAACGAGGCAGTTAGTTCCAGAGCATAAAATAGCAGAGGATAAATCTATCTACTGGAGGCACACACGACATTGAGCAAACCAACAAATAAGTACACATTCATCTAGTTCCCTGCTGTTCTCTGAACAGACCTTTCCGATGTCAACAGCTGACAAGACGACAGTGCTACATATACAACCCCATATTACTTAAAAGGACAGAGTAGTCTGAGTAGTAAAAAGAATACACATTCAACATGTATATACGGTTATATGTATATATGTAGGTTTGTAAACATATGTGTCTGTATGTATATATGTAAGTTGCAGAGGTACACAGATGGTGAATGAAATGTATGATATTATTACTGGACTTGAATCATGGCTTATAACAGAGTAAAACCAAGTTAGTACTAGTGATGGGTTTTTTAAAGGAAAAAAAACTATAATAGAGAGTGAGGAAAGAAAATTTTAATGGAAGGTATAGATATTACAGCAGTATTCTGAAATTACAGTCAGTAATTCAGGCCCAAATTTAAAAGTAGGGCTTGTTCCCTCTAAAGAAATTATATCTGTATTCAGGCTGTTGTTCCTCAAAGGGTTTAGTTTATTGCATGAGTGAAAACCTGCAGATTATTCCAGACCACTGGTTAGCACTGGTTAAGACCACAGTAGAGATGGAGGCATTGCACCAGTCGCAGAACCACATTATTATTAAATCTTAATAGCAACCAAATCAGTGTTTTGTTGAGACAATTATCTCATAGGCTGTTAGTTCATGTTTTCTTTGTTATTTTTAGGATGATTTTTTTTTATGGTGGTTTACGCATCAGGAAGTGAGGATGATGACTCCATCCACTTTAACAGGAGACATTTTCAGTCTCAGGGTCCTGGTGCTACACATGCCAGCTCACGGTCATACTGCCATGGCTCAGTGGGAAATGTGGTCCAGAACAGAGCTAGCATTAATGTTATTAATAACACATGTAGTTTTGCCGAAAAAAGGCCTGATGGAAAGGACTAAATCTGGTGTAATATTTCACGTAAATTGAATTTATGTTTATATTTATGTTTATAAACTTTTGTTTGGTATGTTGCAGATGATCGCTTGTTTACATTCACTTACATAAGAACGCACACACACACACACACACACACACACACACACACACACACACACACACACACACACACACACCCACACACACACGCACAGTGTTTGTCACATCTGGTGCTGCTTAGAATGATTCACTGATTAACTGTCTCTCTGTCTGTGTCCCCCTGCTTCCCTCTGTGGGCCGTTGTACTTGGTGTATGCGAATTAGTTTGTTGGTCGGTGTCCATCTTGTTGATATGTGTGTGGTGTGCCACATAATGGCAATATCACTGAGAGCAAAGTGCCTTGGTATAAGTTTGCTAACATGCTCTGTCTGGGTTTATATGTGTGTTTGTGCCTGTTTGTGCTACTTGTATGTCCAAACATTTGTCCCAGATTTATTTACTGGCACAAGTTTCTACTTGTTGTTTGGCCTATGTCCTATGTGTGATTGTATGTTTGTGAATGTGTGTTTCTGAGACACAGAAAGAGTTTGCTCTCAGTGAGAGCTTCCAAGGGACTTATCTGAAGAGCCCCTGCTGCTGATACATTCAGCTGTTTGACTTACTCTCTGTGCGTGAGAGAGGGAGACAGAAAGACAGACCGTACTTGGCATTTGCAAAAATGCAACATTATGCTGATGATTGGTCTGTCTTTTCATTTTCAGCATCTCTTACTGTCCACAACACAGAGCTAGGAGGTAAAATTATACAGCGACAAGGAGATTTTCTGAGAGAGAATGATTCACCCTGCTTTGGACAATTTATTGGCAAATCATCCTTAGTCCATGTAATCCTTATGCCTCATCAGCTTTTGGAGCCATTTCAGGTTATAGATTTTCACAGGTATTGTCTTTGCATTGTAGACAGCATACCTTTAATAAAGGAATGAGTAAAAAATACCTGCTCATCATTATTTTTGGAAGTGATTTTTTTTGTTTACAAGCATAACTCTTACTTTACTAAAATTACTAAAATTTTGGGCCACTAGAAATAAGAACTCAAGAAATCATTGGTTAAATTATTAGTTAAATCATTTGTTGGTCTTTGTTTGTTTTTTGTGTGTGTGTGTGTGTGTGTGTGTGTGTGTGTGTGTGTGTGTGTGTGTGTGTGTGTGTGTGTGTGTGTGTGTGTGTGTGTGTGTGTGTGTGTGTGTGTGTGTGTGTGTACAGCTCGCTCTCTAACGCATACATTACCGATGCATCCTCAATAACTTTTTATTTGACCACAGTGACTTAGAATTTAACTTATTACAACACACTTCTTGTATTGCGTTTAACTTAAAAGTTAGTTTGTGGGTTAGAAAACAATCTCAAAATTATTATCATTATCAAGATAATGTATCCAGATACAGAACATACAGATGGAAATGGGGTCTAAGAGTTAGACTACTCCTCCCATGTGGCATCTTTGATTCTTCATTCATTTCACAAAGAAAGAATTTATTAAAACAAATAAATTAATTAACTATAAGAATATTCATGTAAGCAAATACAGATGTTTAAAATTTATAAGTTTGAGTAAGTTGAGAACAACAGGTGCGACATCAGAAGTGATGCAAGCGTTTTTACCGGAAGGTTGTGTGAGCTGAGACGTAACTCTGGGCTTATCAGTAGACATATGCTCCATCCCTCACCTTTGGTCGTCAGCTTTTAAGAGAGACTTCAGGAATGATCCTGACTTTCCTTCACAGTGTACCAGGGCTCACTTGTAGGGTGACAGTGAGGAAGCTCAGAAATTTGGAAGGAGCTCAGAATAGGACCGCTGTTCCCTCAGGCTGAAAGGAAGTGAAACCGTTTGGGCATCTGATGAGGAAGCCTCCAGGACATCTTGCTGTGGAGGTATTCCAGGCACGCCAAACTATGAGGAGACCCTGAGGTAGAGCCAGAGGATGCTGGAGGGCTTTCATATCCCACCTGGCCTGGGAATGCCTCAGGATACGAATGAATAGATGAATGAATTAACATATTGTGAGGTCTGTAACAAAAAGAGTGTTGTAGAGGTACAGTATTCATCTTTAACATATTATAAAAAAAAAGGAAAATCCATGAAAAATGCAACTTCATTGATGTCACTAAAGAAAGGAATTTGGGAGGGTAATGGCAGGGCAAAGGTACAGTAGTGGTGCTCCATCATTTTCAGCCTGCCCACTTGCTCGTGGGATAGACTTTGATGTGATTGTTGGACTCCTTGAACATTTCTTCCTCTCCCTCTGAAGACTGTCAGGTCATAACTAATTCATACAGCAGCAAATGCCATACAGCGTGTATATGTGCATGTGTGTGAAAAGGAGAGAGAGAGAGAGAGAGAGAGAGAGACAGTGATGTATTATTTAGCAACATGTCGGAGGCAGTTTGATATTGTGCTGATGAGACAGAATCACAAATTATCACAGCACTTAGACACACATGCCCACATCCACACACTCACACACGCTTTCTTAGCATGATTGTTGTTGAAGAGTTATTCTTTTATGTTTCTTCTTACTCCTCCTCCTACTCTCCTCTCTACTTCTGCTCCACCTTCTATTTCTTCCTCATTCATCTTCTCTCATGTTGGTTTTCACGTGATTAGATGTTACCTTTATTGGCTTGGTTTGAGTGTCCTAGCTGAATTAGGAAAAAAGATGTAAATCGTAAACAAAGCTATCAAATAGGCAAATAGAAAGTTAAGAATAATATTACTCTTATGAAGACATAATATAAAAACACATTCATTGGTTTGATAGACATATAACAAGAACTGTATGACACATTAAATACATACAGTATTAAAATTATGTTAAGTGTTGTAGGTGAATTCTTGCTTTCATTTTATGTCTATAATTTTTTTCTTTTTTCAACTGGACAAAGTTGGAGCTTTATTTGTAGTTCATAGGTTGCACTTTATTGTAGAAAAACATTTTTGATTTTAATATAATCTGGGTCAAGTGCCCAATTTGGAGTTCGCGGGAATAAAAATAATACATAATCAAGGTACATAATATGAAATAACATTAAATTGTTTTATCCTTGAACATAAATGTACATAACCCACATTACAACAACCCGCATTCCAAATTTAATGTTTCTTGCTTGGAATTGTCTAAGTAGTTTGATAGTATTTAGCAGAGAGAGACAGGGGATAACATGCAGCAAAGGGCCCAGGTCAGATTTTAACCCAGGCTGCTGTGATGAGGATTCAGCCCTAAAGGCAAGCCGTTAACCAGGTGGGCTGCCGGGGCGCCCCATACAATATACATCTAGACGCATCCACGTGTCCAGAGGCAAAGGCACACCCAGAAACACAAACAGACAAAGACATGCATATCACACACACTGACACATGGCTCCCAGATGTAGTAATTTTTCTTCAGAACATGGGACGCAGAACATGTTCCTCATCCTGGAACATTCTGCCATGTGACTAACGAGTCTGCAGAGATTTTACTTCACCCCCCCCTTCCCCATCCCCGTCCCCAACCCCCAACCTCTCTTCACTGCTGCTCTTTTTCCTCCTATCCTCTGCACTTACAGTATATCCACTGCATGTTTTTCTCCCCTCCTAAGATATAACAGTAATACATTTTTATTACCTTCATTTACTCTTTCCAGAGAGCGTTTACATAGTGCCTCAGGGGAAGGCACAAAAAACAAAGACTAATAATATATATAGAGGAAGGAGATAAAATAAAAGAATACATGTTCACTGGAAAGTGGCTAAAGGTGCAAAACACACTTAAAATGTTTGTGTGTGAAAGTTATTCAGCTGCAGTTGTGAAAACCCCCTTGCTGCTGAATTGCTGGAAATTGTTATGTTTGTTTGTTTCCCATTTAGAGAGCCACGGCTGTGTAGGGACACTGTTTTCTTTTTTTCTTCTTTTTTCTTTTTTCAGCAAACGCACAGAGCAGACAGCCAGCAGACTGTGGTGAGATAAGTCACTAAATTTGACAAAAAAGTATATGGATTTGAATCTCTGACTCTGAATATGAAATGTTTGGCTATCATTTTAAAGTCACTATTTTGACTTAGTGTACTGCTGTTGATCTGATTTGAAGTCAATCAAAAAGTGAAAGTTTTAGAAAGGACAACACCTACTTAGGCAAACTTTTTCTCAAAGTCACTACAGAGAAAAGGTGTGTGTTCATTGCTTTTGAGGACAGACATGAGAGGAAACAAAAACAGATTTCAGTCGGCTCAAAACCCCTCAGTGACATTATTATTTCTAACAGTAACTGAGTGGAATCAAAAAATGCAGATTGTTGGAGTCACAAACACTAGGTACCTATGAATAATATAAATTGAACACATAAATAACCCAAAGAAAGTAGTAAATCAACAGGAAGTGTTTGGGGCAGTGATTTTCACAAGAGCACTGCTAATATCAATGTACAGTACATCAAAAGTCAAGGAAATTAAACAAATGAAGAGTACTTTATTTGCAAGCCACACAAACAAAAAAAAAGGTGTGATATTTTGTTATTTTGTAGTTTTTAAATCATAGTGTGCCTTGCTAATGCTTGAAAATTCTTTAGCAGGAGGCAGGTAAGTGACGGATGTTTTTAATTTTTATTTAATAAACACGTCCTTTAATGTATAAATCAATAGCCACTAACAATGTGTTACAATGTCCATTTTTGTTCTATTGACTTACTTATTTTGGATGAACAAGTGTTTAGTATTTGAGCTGCAGTGGCGCTTACGAGGAGATATTAATTACATCTAAACTGTTTGACTTGAGGATTAGCCCAGAAAATAAGAACGAAAAGTTGGTTAATGAAACCGAAAAAAGGAACCCTTTTACAGAATGGCAAATATGGCCAGTTGTCTGAGAGGTCATTAGTCCCCCTGGCTCCCTAAAACATCTGGTCAAAGGCCATTCTGGTTCTCCATTGACAAAATTAAACCAAATTTGCCGCAGGAGTATCAAGGGGGTATGAAGTTATAGTTAGAACAGGGCTTAATTGCTTTTCACATTAGAATTCCGTAGGCATAATTCTCTTTCAGTGAAAAAGTTTTCCTAAATTTTTCATCTCTTGCACCAATAATAATTCAGGCTTGATAACACTTTGGCAGTCACAGCTGAGAACACAAACCACTGATGAGTCTGATCAGACAGTTGAATGCATGGCCACTAAAAAGGGCTTCATTGAGGAACCATTTGATGAATTATGAACTTTGAATAATGGTGTAGTTGATGAGCAAAGCTTTGGAGAAACCTGAACAGTAGCATCACGCAGAGCTAAATCTCAGTCACAAAAGCTTCTGCCGCACTGATCCCTTATCAGCTCTTGATTGATTTTGTCTTGACTTTGTGTCTTTGACCCGAGCATGATCTGAGTGTTAAAGTCAAATCTGTGTGGGAATGAGTGTGTGTGTGTGTGTGTGCGTGTGTGTGTGTGTGTGTGTGTGTGTGTCTGTGTTTGTGTGTTTCTATCAGGGGCTACGTTTAGGTACAAATCTCAGCCTAAAGACCAGTTAATTGGCAACAGCTTGTTCAGTTGGGGCACAAAAGCCATGTCCTCAATCAGGAGAAAGCTGTTTTTTGGGTAAGTGAGTTGGGGTCAGGCAGGTTTCGGTTATGGTTACGGTAAGTCTCCGGGAATTGAATCCAAGTCTAGGGAATGTTCCTATAAGTGACCAAGGTCAACATGTGTGTTTTTGTGTGACTGCATACATCCTGCATCAGTTACACAAGTGTGATCGGTTTTTGTGTGTGTTTGTGCATCTGTGGTTGCCTGCATATGTGATTGATGTGCCGGCTACAGCTGCCCTGATCTATATCGTAGAGACCTGAGGGGACTGACAATATCCACTCCTCTACCTATCATCCCTCCATCTGTATTTCTCCTTTTCACTCAGTTTGCTTTCATTCTATCTTTCTCTCCCTCCCTCAATTCAAGGATTGAATGCAGGTCAGTTGATGTGTTAAAGGTCAGTTTTAAACATGGGAAAGAGGAGGTGACCCTAATAGTTGAGGTTGGTTGAGGCAGCTGCGCCTTAGTAGGGTTTTGATGGTGATAATATATAGTAATATAACAATGTCTAAATTCTTGAACTTGTATGTTTAAAGATGCTTTAAAAAGTACCAAAAAAACAAACGAACAAACAAAACTATTTTTGTTAGAGTAATAAGTACCAGGAACGTAGCGGAGGAATATTTGGAGAGTATTTGGCCCATTCTGCGATGAACATAGTTTTTTGTCCAGTTGTTCATTAAGGCACTGCCTCTTTGTCATCATCAATAGTCTTTAAACTAAACTAAACATTGTTTTATTTCTCTGAAATCTGGTGGGTGTTGTTTAACACTGGTATTTGCAGAGTGTACACACTACTGAGTGCCATATTGTGGTTGTTTTTCTCTTTTCTTTTTTACAGGTTTGTGTAGGATTGTCAGATTTTTGTTGATACATTCAAGCTTTAATTGACTAGATTCTGCAATTTGATAAAAAGATGTGTCGAAAGATCAAAACATTACAGATTGTGTTGGCTCAACATTTAAGAATTAAACCGATTGGTCAGGGGAGAAAATACAGATTGTAGTGACAACCAGGTAACATATACCATACACATGTATACACAATTTTTAACTCGACTATCTGCTTTTCCTTCTGCTTCTTATGCTGTAACTTATTCATCTGTGGTTTTATTTGCACACAGCTCGGAAACAAATATTTGGTGCCCACAATACTCCCAGTACACAAAAACGTGTGTATATCTACACACACATGAGCACACAACCGCTCAGTTCATACATTTAAAATGAGAAGGGATATGTCAGTTCTATCCCTGGAGAAAAGTGGTTTTACAGTCTTGGAGAGTGGTATATGTTTATGTGTGCATGTGTGTGTCCCTCTGTCGCTGTCTGTTTGTAATGTATATGCATGTGTCTACTTATTCTCATCTGTACATAGCACGCAAGAGTGAAGTATAGGAGATTTGAGAGGGGAAGAGGGGAGTAAGATCGAAGAGGAGCATACAGCATGTAAGGACTTATTAAGAGCTATAAGGAGAAGAGAAAACAATTTTAAAGTAAAGAAGGGAAGAAAAAGAACTAAATGAAAGGAAGAGAGGAAAAGTGAGAGATGCTATTTTAAAGTGTTTGGGAGACAAAGTGGTTGTGTGTATGTGTTTATTCATTATCTATGGTATGCATTCAGCTCTGCTGCAAGGTCAGCCTCAACACTGGGGCATCAATCAAAACAATTACACACATGCGCGCACATCGGCGCACACAGTGACAGCGGATGTGGAGGGCAGATTGTATGAAGCCGAATTTTGACGGAAAATATGAGTGTTTTTGAATACATGTCTTCGTTTCCTGAGTTTGCCTTATTGCCATGGATGGGGCACGGAACAGGTCCCAAAACGCGTCAAAACACGATGAAAAATTAAATGTCAGTGACTTATAGACCTACTGTATGAATCAGTGATTTTGGATTTCGGACAATTTCCTTACCTGTAGCCACAGTATCAGTTCCCCACCGCTGTCAAAAGCAAGTGACATTAGCTTACCTGGATGATCGTAGGGCACAAAATAGCTGCCAAATCTCTCAACATCAGGCCTGTCCACACAGTGTCTCAAAGTCTGGATAATTTAATTTCAGTAAATGACTGCCAAACGTCTTGGTATCTGGCTGAGCGGAATATTGTAGGTGCCTCACATCGCAAAAGTCCAGCAAATGACAAATTAATGTGATACCTGCACTAATTCAGTAACAGATTTATATTAAGAAACTGCCAAATGTTTTATTGCCCGGAAAGTATAGGTGTCTAACACTAAAGATTGTCCAAGAAAAAATCATCAGTCTAATCGCTGGATAATGTAATTAGAGTAAAGTGTAAAGTCTTTCGTTGCCTAGGTTGCCAAGATAGAGTTTGAGACTAAAAGAAGTCCAGTAAATGATTTATTGAACTCAAATAACCTAATATGAATGATATTATATAGATAAATTATCTTAAATACATCTGTGATAGAATTGTGGAGAACAGCTGCCAAATTCCTCTGTGCAGAGATGGGATAGAAACATCAAATGATATAGTGATTTGATATTCAGGTCTGTCCGACATCCACTGACTAAAATGTAGGCTATCCGGGTACACAGTTATTATCTGTGTGTACACAGGTCTGCTTATGTGGTACAATATTGTGTGTGTGTGTGTTTATTTGTGTGTATATGAGTGTGTGTTAGTAATAATAATAATACAGCCTCCTGGTCATTGCCAGTCCATTATTGAGCTTTATAGTCGCCAGCCAATCAAACGGCCTCCCTTCAGGGTCGCCACCTCAGCCCATCCAATCAGCTCCTCCTGCCAAACAGGAAGGAATCTCACCTGATTAGCATAACCAGAAAATGAGCAGGGTCATGCTGACAGGGCACTTTCTGATGCCAAGAGTCAGACAGCACTCCAAGGAAGTATTTGGAAAAATGAAACCCTCAACATTGTCAGGCGAACAAAGAGGCTTTTTACAAAATGTGTCACCATCCTATAAATTGTGATAAGAATCAACAGAAATGTCTCTAACCTCATTGAGCTGCTTTTCATCAGCATATTTCATTATTTAAGGGCATTCCATGGGGTTTTTTCTCTCAATATTTAATCATCTCTCTATCAGCAGATTGTGTTACTTCAGTTTCCTACCGCTTTTAATATCTTAACTGCTGTCTCCAAGGGAGGAAAACAATTTCTTTTCCATAGAAAAATAGATGGTCAGACGACATAGCACAGTTACACGTGCTGCAAAGTTTCACTGCTTTACAAAGCTATTACTGCTATTAGGGGACTGGAACATTGATCATTTTCTTTTGATTTCAGTGCAGTAAGTAAAATGCAGTGTAAAAGTACAAACAAAGAAAAGCTGTTATTTCAATCTTTGGGGAAAATATTATCTCAGCACAAGATTTTGATCGCATGAAGCTAGCTGTCCATAGAACAAGAGAATGTATATCTCATCAGAATAACTCATTCACTTTGCAGCAGACAGGAGACAGAGTTGTGTCTTGTGATGTCTGTGTCTATCATGATAGATAGTTGCAATTATTAAAGTTTTGTCCCGTGATGAGAAGAACTTCTTTACAAATTGATTCCTCGGCGACTGCACCCCAAACACACAAGAATACACAAACACCACACACACAAACACAATGCTATCATGTGCTATGAATGAAATAAATTGTGCAGTGGAAACACTTGTTGATTTTTGGATGATGTTAGACTGTACTGCAGTAATGGTAGAAAGACTAGTGACAAGGAGGGGGATGAGGACAAGGAGGGAGATGAAAGAAGACAAGATTAAAAGGGACAAGATGGAAAGGAGTTGAAAGAACTGAAACAGGACAGAAGCAAGCTGCTTATGTCTTGAAGTGTACTTCAGCATAAAGGCTGCTGCACTTTGTGTCATAAAGACAAGTGATGTGGTTCTTGGATCCTTATCCTTGTTGAATCTTGGTACAAACTGTTTTTTGGTCTGCGAGTTCAACCAGCTTTTTTAATTATGCGCACTGGTTTTTCTCAGCATTCATAATGAGGAGTAGAATTAATGAGAAAACAGGCCGGTTGTGTGTCTTGTAGCATGTTGACTTGGTAATGACCTGTTTATTTCAGTTTGTTCTTCAACCTTTACTTTGTTGACAGGAAAGTGAGGTATTGCAATACTTCTACCTCTTGATTTACATTCCATCTAGTTTTCAGACACTATATAGCCGGAGTCCGTACATTATTACTCAGTTGTACCTGTGTGGTTGGTTAGTTTCACAGTTGAGGTGAGCTTGGTAGCTATAAATTTTAGAGTGTGTGTGTGTGTGTGTGTGTGTGTGTGTGTGTGTGTGTGTGTGTGAGTGTGCGCGTGTGTGTGAGTGTGTGTGTGTGTGTGTGTGTGTTTGTGTGCCGGCATCTGTCACTCAGCTTTCCAGGGGGGGTCTCTTGATGTTAAATTTAATAAGTCATGCTACAGTAACCACAGCTATTAGATATCACACACATACCGGCACACAGACCCAAGAAGCTAGCTAGCTAGCTCACCTCGACTGTGAAACCAAGCAACACACACACACACACACACACACACACACACACACACACACACACACACACACACACACAGATGTTGTCAGCTAAGAGTTATGACTCTCTCTCTCTTTCTTTCTCACTCTCTTTCTCACTCTCTCACTCTCACACACACACACACAGAACTCAGTCTGTGCACTTTTATTAAATATACACCGTATACACCAGAGCATGACTGGAGAAGTCAGTCACTGGAGGCGCAAACCCACGGCCATGATTTGTCTCTGGGTGCCACTCTCCCCTCCTCTGGGCCATCCATCCCTAATATAACTATTCCTTTCTCAGTTCTGTTTGTTTTGGCCTCCATCTCCTGCCACACTCCATCCACCCACCAGATGTCCTCAGACCTTCCTCCCTATCCCAGTCGCCACCTCTGCTAGATCCACCTGCTCACCAGTCACCTCTTCCCGATCGCCTGCGCTTCCCTGCCCACTCACACATCTGTTCCCAGTCTCTTCATCTTCAACAGCCGGTACTTGAACCAGCGATTTCCCCCAGCTCCTTGTTGGATCGTCTGCTTATGTCCCAATGTGTTTTTCCCACGTGCCTGCCACTAGTATCCTGTATCCTGTACCTGCCTGCTGGTCCATCCATCTGTCTTTAAGCATGTTTTTCTTCAGTTCATCCATTTAAGTTCCTCTGCTGAACCTGCTTACAACTATGTCTGTAATTTGGTCCTCCCTGCCAGTGCTGATACCTCCAGCTCCGTAACACACATTGACAATGACTGTCTCTGCAGGCAATAATCTATACGTTACGGGTTAATGTTTCATACACCACTTACACTTCAGCATTACCCTTACATAGCCCTCCATTGCTGTCTGGATGGACTGTCTAAAGCTATTAGAGATATGGAAAGAGTCCAGCTAGGGACCTCTACAGACAACAATTTTCAATACATTCATAATCCTATATGTTAGATGGAACGATCGATAGCATTAATAGCAGTAGAGCTATAAATTTTAAAGATTGTCTTGTGGACAGAGCTGGTGGAAATGTCCTAATGTCATCAAGATAAAAAAAAAACAAAAAACAAACATTGTGTCCAAAATGGAAAAATGGGGAGCATGAATGTGATCAGTACGTTTTATGGAAATCTGTACAGTGCTGTACATTTTAATGTCTTGTATTGTGACAATGCTCTTTGACTGGTGGAGACAGTATTTTCTCCACCAGTCATTATCCAGTACTGAGTGCATAAACTAGGAACTGATTTGCACCTTTGAAATGATTTTGTGTCTTGGTTGTTTTCAGTTTTTTTTTTTGCACTCTTGTCAAACACAGAGAGAAAGAAATGTGAAGTTGGGCTGAACAAATACTTGGCTGTATGTTGAGGTTTATTCGGGGAGCACAGTTTCATACAAAAGCAATTTAAAATGGTGGCAGGGTGGCACCGGAGGTTAGGTGGGGTATGATGGTGAGGCGTCAGTGTTTGGGTGGTTTTGAAATGTCAAATTAGGCTGACTGTCTGCAAGCTCTAGTACAACACGTCTTTATCCCATCAAGTAAACCACCGGCTGTGAAAGATTCCTTTTAAACCATCTCTCTTCTCTTCTCTTCTCTTCTCTTCTCTTCTCTTCTCTTCTCTTCTCTTCTCTTCTCTTCTCTTCTCTTCTCTTCTCTTCTCTTCTCTTCTCTTCTTTAATAATAGGTCATTATCGAAGTTTTGATCATACTTACCTTTCTGACTGAATATCATACTGACAATGACTGATAACTAGGACCCTTGGACAAAAAGGAGAGAAGATGTACTGAAATACAGAGGAGGGACTATGTGCATGTGGTAGAGATGAGGAAGAATAATCTGGCATTGAGCACACACAAAAAGGCCTTCTGGAAGGACATACCCATCTACTCAGTTCTCCTCAATGACAACTATGGCATCTGATTCTTTTTTGAAAAGCCCTCTCCCTCTCTTCTCTCTCTTGCTCTCACCCTCACTCTCGGCTCTCTCCTGCTCTGTCTCTGGCTTTCCTTAATGGATATTGATTTAGTTCTAGGAACATACAGTAAGTTTCTATCTATCGCGCCAGTTGTGTCTTGCTAACCTCTTCAGCTTCTAAACTCTCATTCTCTCTCTCTCTTTCACAACCTTTTGAGGTGAACCTCTCTCGCCAGATAACAGTAGTGTGAGTGTAAGCGCAAATCTGTGTCTGTAGGTGCAGGTGTGTGTCTCTGTGCGTGCATATGTCACAGTGCAGTGTGGCTTTAACAGAATGACAGTGATGTCAGACACATAACGATTTCCTATTGGCCGTTGGCCCCCGAGGCCTAACGACCTCTTATCGATCTGACCAATTAGCATTCACACCTTTAATTAATACTGAAGCCTGATGTGCACACTCAAACATGCATATACAAGCATACACAAGCAAGTGCCTGCGCAAAAACACACACACACACACACACGCACACACACACACACACACACAAAGACTTTTAATTAATAGTGAGGAGAGTGGTGCCTGTGAAAAGAGATAAGAGAAGAAGAGAGGAAAAAGAAGCAGGGAGGGCAAGATAGATGTGTGAGCCCGAAAAGAGAAGGGTCAGTTAGAGAGAGAGGAAGGCAGATCTGGACCCTGACTTAAATCAGTGCGGCCCCTTGATATAAGGACAAATGGTGTGTGCGGGAATAATGGTATACTTACTTTTAAGATTATAAACAAGCTTGCTTTTGTGCATTGAGAAAAAACAGTCCACACTATCAATTTGACGGAGTGGACATGTGGAAAATCGGCTTAGCAAACACCTTTTTTAAACTAGTGAAACAAATAGTGGCAGTGCTGGACACAAAGATAATGTGACCAGCTGTAATGCCAGGACTACACTTATCAAAGAACATAATTGCCAAAAATCCCAATGCTTTCCATCAACAGGACTATGACTCCAGTAAGTCAATTTAATAAAAACAAAAAAAACATCTGTTTTTCAATGCTTATAAATGCTGAATCCCGTTCTCTACCATTTTGATTGATCGAGTCTGATGGAGCTAATTTGTTCTGTTCCTCAGAAAGAGGGTGTCAGCCCTTTCAGGTAAGATCAAATGATAGCATTTAGTGTAGTGCTGTTGATTGTGGAAATAAAGGCCTGAGCAAACAAACTAACCAATGGTCTTATTCAATCCTGATTGTTGTAGCCAGTAAACACAGAACATGATTGGTAGTAGGAGCACAGGCAGCGAGGACCCAAGTTATGTGTTTGCTTCGTTGTATACATTTGATCCGGTTCGTTTTGGCATCACTTTGTTATTTTGCATGACATACCTACGCCCTGTCGTCATTATCTACATGAGCTGCGTCTCCCTATAATTGACATTTGCTGGTTTGTTGTTGAACGATTGATCGCCTGCCTCAACTTCTTGTAATTGTTCCGACGGTCCGATCCAATCCCAAAAAGGTTTTTTCACACTGCAAATGAATGGAAACATGGAGCAGTTTGACCTGGACCAAGACCACTTCTTTTGGTCAGACCAAAGTTTTGTTCCTCTAAGGAGCAGGTGGGATATCGGCTGGAATGGCCAACTCAGGAACAGACAAAATGTCGCCTGACAGTCTGTCCATCCGTCTGTCTATCCGTCTGTCCATCCGTCTGTCTGGCAGGTATAGACAAAAGGTAACTAATTACAAGTAACATAGAACAGGAGTCCGCAACAGGAGTGGTGCAAAGGGAAACATTCAGAGACATCAGCGATGATATGGCCACTGACTGGGGAAAGAGGGTGGTATAAATATCAGATGAGGGATGTGAGGAAAAGGTGTGTAGATAGGTAGGGAAGGCTGAAAGTCTGGGAACATCTGGTGGGTGGGTAGAGTATGACAGGAGGCCAATATACAGGGCTGAGACAGAACTCATGACAGAACAATTAGTAAGAGAAGGGGCTTGTTTGGGGTATATTTGTTTTTCCTTTGTGTGTATGTGTGCCGGTCTAATGAAACTCCGTGGCAGGATGTCTTAAGGGGGAAATCTAATATTGTATTGAGCTGGGCCTCAGAAAAACATTGATCACTGCGTCAAGGAACTATAGCAACACGGACACACAGACACAAACACAAACATGCACTTATCTCCGTTTATACCAGTGCACTGCAATGTGCACACTGGCACGCAAGGATGATCACGTGCACACACTGGTCAAGTGCAGGTCAAGGACTTGTAATTGACATCCCCATGTTTCTTTGTGAACAGTCAGCCTGCCTTCATTAGCTGCTCCTTTAATTACATAAAGGGAAATGTGCAAGGCTTGAAAAAACCTAAGTACATCTTTTCAACTATCATTCTTAGATGGATATTCATTCCCCAAAAAAGAGGTAATTGTGTGACAGGGTTATTGTCTCACTCGAAATGATTAACTTGTTTCACCCAGACCCTTTAAATTGCATCCTCACCCGGCTGCTTCCAATTGTATATTTCTATCATATGAAATTTTACTCTAAACTAAACCACATTTCAAAGAAAGACCATGCTATTCACTTCATTGCATTATAGTGAAAGTGTGTCCTTATTAGTCATATTGATGAAATGGTTTTGCATGCACATTGGTCCAAAAAAAGATTTATATTTGACATTGAGCTTGGGAATCATTTGAGCCTAACTTGCAGTGGTTGCGAGAAACAAGATTTAGTCAAATAATATCCAAATTCATTTACTTTTATGCAGTACCTCAACACAGCTCTGCCTTGGAAAATTCTGTCTGGTACCGGGTTATATGCTGTTCAGGTCAAAGAAAAGGTCGGGAAAAAAATACTGGGCTGCTTGAAGCTGCTTTGTCACCATATTGAATACAGTTAATTATTGCTCAAATAGAACAACAAGGCACCACTGGGGCAAATCCTCAGCACTGTGTGTGTGTGTGTGTGTGTGTGTGTGTGTGTGTGTGTGTGTGTGTGTGTGTGTGTGTGTTTTTAACTGTCCATGATCGGGCGTGCAGTAAACCCAGAAACTCACCAGTGGTCTGCTGCTCTGGCTTCGTAATGTTTGATCTCCACTAGAAGTAACGATCATTAACAACACAGTTACGTGTGTATTAACTGATCTTCACAGCTGCCAGATAATCTAGTGCTTTGAACAGCCATTACTCTATCAGGAAGCTCTCTCTTTTTACTGTGTGAACTGTCCCTCAGAATCTCTCTGTCTCTCTCTTAAACACACACCCTCTGCTGCCACTTAGCTCGTTTTCCCTTCATTAATGTTTTCGCAATTAATCATAATTACTAATAATTACACCATCACCAAGTAGCTACCAATCAAAAGCAGTTTTCTGAGGGGAGTTGACAGCCAATGTCTGTGTGTGTGTGGTTTATTAGTAGAGTCCCTTCGGGTCTTTGACTCTGTATTGAGTCCTAAAGAGACAAAACAAACCTAACCCCAAACAAAACGTAATTATTGGACGATGTTTGTGAATGTTAATGCCATTCCACTTATATTCTAACAACATCAGTGAATGACAGCTGCTGTAAGGATAAGGTGTGGTCAACATAATGTTTGACAACTAAAACATTTGGCTGTGGTTATGCAAAGATAGCCATCATATTTAGAAAAAGCCAACATCCACCGGTATAAGACAGACCACAAACTCAGGTCTCTGGCTTGAAAGTCTCATGCATTACTCACACATCCATCACCATGACTCCTACACTTTCTATTTAGCCCAACTACGCACAGGACATACTATTTACAGCAGCCCAGTATCACCATTATTGATTTTTTGAAAATTATCCCCTGTACACTGCAAATTCCTAAAGTTAAAAAAGAAACCGCAAAAAACAAAACAATATTTGGATCTTACACAGTTGTAATTTGGATTTTACCTTTTATTGATACATTTTATGTCCAAATTATGGCCAAGTATTGCTCTGGCTCAGTACCCAACCAGGCAAGCAGAACCAGAAGCCAACCAGGCAAGCAAAGAGTTTTGGCAACCCGACTAAAGCAGACAAATTGTGCCGACATCATCAAGTTGTCAGCTCTACCAGAAATGCAGAGTTGTGGTAGAGCATTTGGGAACTTTCAAAGTTAAGTGGTCATGCTCATAACAAATCAAGTGGATGATTGGGGCAGAGATGGAATTCACTATAAAGCCAACTGCTCTAAATGGTTTTCCCGCTGTAATCTGCAGAGGTGGAATATGGCCATTATCTGTACACAAATGCTGCAGAGGCGTACTGTTTTGGGGTACTTACGTATAAATGAGGTATGTCCATTACTGAAAAGTTTGTAACTTTTTACTGATGCAACAGTTATCTGAAAAACCTCTCTAACAATGTCTCTGAAAAAGGAATAGGAAAAAAATGATTAAATCAGTCTTTCATGGTTGGCAAGGGTCTGAAAAAAGGTAAGCATAGTAATACATCAAGTATTGGCTTTAAACCAAGTAAGAGACCTTCTCTTTCTTGAAGAATGGTGGAATTGTGTTCCTTTATCATAAGAAGCCTAGATATTAGTATTCTAAAGCTGCTTCTTTAGATAGGGAAATGTATTTAAAAAAAAAATATATTCAAATGACAAGTTGTGTTTTTGGTTCTTCTGCCACGCTTCACTGCAGGGAGTCGAGGGGAGACTCAAAGGGGGTTTGACTAGATGAGTCTGTAATCTCGGCCCCTGCTGTTCCTCTTATTGGACTGCGGATGGTGATGGATACAGGAGGCCAAAGTCTGGGTGCTTGTCGTCTTGTTTTGTAGAGTCCTGCTTTAATGCTATGAAGTGCTCGTGTTGTCACTAACAATGCAGGGTAAAGTGTGTTCTTTTGCCCCCTTTTCATCTATCTCTATCACGCTCTTTAAGCTTTTATTAGAGACCTACAGTAGTTTTAACACAGTAGTTTTTTTTAAATAGATACTGGCTCTCCATCTCTTAGCTGATGTATAAAATAGTATTTCCTGGCCATTGAATCATAAATGCAGATGTGAATGTATATAAGTTTGTGCAGCATGTAACCACTGCTAAGAGAAAAGGTTTCCCCCCTCCCTTCCTTTGTTCCTTCCCATCAGTCTAACTTTTCGCTCAGTGTTTATCTAAAATTATCCCTAAAAAAAAATGGCATTTTGCATTCTATGCTGTTGAAGCTTTTGTATAAAAAGGTGTCACAATTTTCGAATGGATACCTCATCTTGGCATTAATCTTTTCATAGTGAAAAGCACACAGCCATGTAGAATAATTCCACATTATCCTACTCGTGATTGTTGAGCTGTCATAGTTGGAATTTGTGGAAATCGCCTGAATCCTAGTATGAATGACAGTTGCTTGACAGCTCTGCAGCAACTTTCTAACAATGGAAGGATTGTTTGGGGAAAAAAAAAAATCCACTGTCAAAATTACAAATATATGAATGTATTGTAGTTGAGCGATATGAGGAAAAAAATTGCTTATTACCAAAACATTTCAGTGTTTCAAAAACTGCATTATAATCTTTTAAACCTCAGCTGTAAATTTCTCTTTCAGTACATTTTTTAATGTAAATGAAAGATCTGAAGATATCTCTAATGTACACATGTTGGAAAGTACATTGGTATATTAAAGTCTACATGATGGGTATTCTAGTCCCATTATGCATTGCTGCTTGCTTTCCTTAATACAGTCCAACTAATAAAATTTAATTTTGTTGTAAAAAATTCCCAAACTTGATGAGGTTTAAATAGCAAACAATTTAAAAGGGTGTGTTGAACCATTACAAAT
The DNA here is from genome assembly GCA_016859345.1 of Istiophorus platypterus. Lineage (NCBI taxonomy): Eukaryota > Metazoa > Chordata > Actinopteri > Istiophoriformes > Istiophoridae > Istiophorus > Istiophorus platypterus. The sequence continues at coordinate 13,498,575 of CM029127.1, read as the reverse complement.
CCCACATATTGTAATTCATGAGGTGTTAAGGACACGCACAGAATGATTAGATTTTTCTTTTTCTATTTTTTAAAAATTCCTTTTCCTTTCAGTATTAGTTGTGACTTTAGTTCCAAATGACATTTAACGCCAGCAACTCCGGAGACTTCTAATTCCCTGATGTTAATCAATTACTGTTAACAAGAAGCTGAAAATCATGTTTTGCCAAGTTCAGATTTTTTTATACACACTTGGGGACACTGTGAACTGAAATGAAATGAGGACATATCTAACATCAGATATCTGCTTGTCTGACGTCCGATACTCCAAATTAAACCCTGCAAAGCAAATAATCCACAGTGATGACAATAATATGACAGGAGGAAATTAACAACAGCTCCATTCATGAGCTGCTTTTTAAGGCATTTGATTTGTGTTTTTTTTCTATGCTAAACAAATAATAAGGTATAGAAGTATTTCTGCTTCCTTAGGCTGCATGACCTCAAACATACAGATCATCGTATACATTAACGATTGATAATGAGGAAAAAAAGACTGAATGAACACTGTAATCTAAATGTAGTTTAATCAGACTGAGGTCCCTGTGAAACTAAATCTGTGTTTTTCTTTTCTTCTGGCTTTGTCAGGGGGAGGCCACATTGCCACAAAATTTATGTGGAACTTAACACCATAAAATTTCATAAACTTAACAGACCCAAATTTTTTATGACACAAGTTCTTTACAACTCTATAAAAAGAGTTGGTCAAAGTGTTGAATAAATCAAACTGACGGGCAACAGACTGTGAAGTTGACAGCCAGTGAAACCTTTTATAGTCTTAAGTGCCCCAGAACACATATCTGTTTGTCACAGACCTCAGGACTCATTCGTCTCTTCTCTTTCAATTCTTATACACCTTACATCTTTTATAGGAAATGTCTTGAAAAGAATTTTTGAAAATCATTTTTCAGATGTGGTTAGTGGAAATCCATGTACAAGGTTGTAACACATTCAATGCTGTATTTTCAAGCATCTCAGCATCTGCTGAGAAACTTGGTTCATATTTTATAAAAGTTAGATGCTGACGGAGGTGTAAAACCCCCAAACTCATTGAATCATCCCTCTCTGTCTCTCCTTCTTATGCTTCTCTTATTGTCTTCCTCTCTGTCTCTGTCTTCGCTGTCCTTCACTCCCCCTCTCCAATCCTCCCACCAGCAGTGCCATCCGTCTCACTTAAAACTCTTAAAGCATGGCAGCGTTCTCTCGCTTTTCTATTACTTTGCTCTCGCTTTTCACCCACTACTCAGTTCTTTTCTCCCATCTTACTCCTTCCCTCACCATCTCTTGCTCCATGTACCTGGGCTCAACTGTAATTGCTTATCTAGGGAGAAATAAAAGCCAGGTAAATGGTTGTGTGTGCGGGAAAGAGGGAGAGTGTGTGAATGGTAGACAGAACTGTGTTATGGTGTCTGCATACAGGTCTGTGTGTGCCCGTGTGTGTGTGTGTGTGCGTGTGTTTGTGTGTGTGTGTGTGTGTGTGTGTGTGTGTGTGTGTGTGTGTGTGTGTGTGTGTGTGTGTGTGTGTGTGTGTGTGTGTGTGTGTGTGTAGGAGGGGTGGATTGGTTGCGTGTGTGACAAATGCAGATAGTTCTACAGATGGCCCATAAAAGCAGCAGCTTGTAATGAAGCAACTGAGACTCAAATCATGGTTATGGTAAACTGGGGAGAGACAGAGGTAGGGAAAGAGAGGGTGAGATAGACAGAGGAAGGGAGAGAATAAAGAGGAGGAAGAAGTGGGACTAAGAGAGAATAAATAAGGGCAGGCAGGCAGCAATAAACCATGAAAAGGAGTGTGGTGTAGCCGCTGGCTACTGAATAAACTAGTGTAATGAAACTATGTGATGTTTACAATAAACTAGGCAGAAAAATAAATGAGGAATGAAAGGATACACAGAAGGGATGATATAGTGGTATGGACAGGAGATAGAGGGAGGGACAAGGAGTTGGCACGTCATCAAAGTTTTCAGTTGAGGAGGAGGGAGCGGAGGAACAGGAGGAGAGAGATGGGTGGAGTGTGACGGGAGCAGACACTGATGGAAGAAGGGGGAAAAATAAAAAAAAAACAGGCAATATGGGAAAGATAAAAAAAAAATTCATTAAGAAGTAGAAACAGATGCATAAAAGAAGGAGGAAAGACATAAAAAAAGTGAAAATGAAGCAGGGGAAACGGTAAAAACTTCATCAAAAGATAGGTGATAAAACAAAGCTAGGTAAAATGAAAATGTAATGCAGAGCATCGATTAAAAATCAAATGGCTGAGAGGGGAAGGTCTTGGTGTGTGGATTTCTGATAGCACCTTGAACCAGCATCAGACTGGCACTGTGTAAGCGTGTGCGTGTGTGCTTTTGCATGCGTGTGTGTGCGTGCGCACGCGTGGCGGTGAGAGTAAATGTGTTTCTGATAGGACAGTGGAACACCAAACGCCCTGTCACCGAGAAGGGCCCCACTGTCTGGCAAAATCGATAGGCCAACAGGTCGCGACACTGGGCCAACCTGACATCCAGACACAATACAGCACAGGGGGTCGCCACAGTGATGGATGACCCAGGCCATGTGTGTATGTGCATGTGTGCTAGTGTCAAAGTGTGTCTGGTCAGTGTACTTTCTCTAACTGTGTGTCTGAGTGGAGATAAGGAGGATCGGGGTTAGAGGTGGGTCATTTGGGCTTTTTAGCGAAACGTTTTCCCTCTCTCCTATCGCTGTCCATGCTCTGTGAGCACCGGGATATGAAATAGCCTCAACAGCAACTTTTCAACAACTAATCAAAACTCATGAGGGGATGCCTGGTGTTTTGTTTTTTTTTTTCTTTCTGCAAGTTATTTTTGATATTATGCTCTTTCTGTTCTAGTTATATCCATTTTTAAATGATCAACAAGCTTTTTTTTCTACTGGACCTCATCACGTTAAACATAGATGCTAACAACAAGAAGGTAGCAAGATTCATTTGAAGCAAATGGAAAGACCGTGCATGTCTCCACTGAGAAATGGAGAAAGCCTATATAACCCTCTGAGTAATCATCGGCACTGTGGCTGTACAGAGGTAGAGAGCAGGGGGGGGGACTGTAATTGAAGAGGTATGATAATAAAGTCGTTGTATAAATGAATCAATCAGCCATCTAATATAAGAATCACTCAAACGGTTCATTTGCTGACATCAAATCTTTTCTACCCACAGTCTGCTTCGTGAATGATAATTTTTTCCGTTAGCATGTAAAGGATTCCCCTGCAGTTGCACCCTAGCTTTTTGTTTGAAGGTTATTGCCCGTATTGGTGAAGCTCAAGGAGTGAGGCACTGCAAGGGTTTCAGAGTTCCTGGTGAAAATTAAAAAAAAAGAAATAGAAAAAGAATCTCAGTTCTGTCTCCACCTCTCATCTGGGAGTGTACTGAGCAAAGTCTTTCATAGTCTCACTGCTACTATTGACTTCTTCCTTTCTCTCCCTTTAACTTTCTCTCTTCCTCCCTCCCTCTGAGCGGTTTCATAGTTTGTCTGTCAGGTCGGGCACCATCTCTTTCTCGTTTTCTTTTCCTCCCCCTCTTTCTGTCTGTCTCTGCTCTCGCTTCACCCCCCCCCCCCCCCATCATCTCTCCCATTCTCCCTAACCCCCTATCCGTCTGAACAATTTCACAGTTGTATCAATCAAGTTCAAACAATAAGACTAGAGTTGGTCCCTGTTCTCCCATCTACATCCTGCTTTATGGCTTGTAATACCCCTTCTCTCCCCTCTCTCTCTCCCTCTTTGTATCTGCCTGTCTCCCTCACTCTGCTGTGTGTGTCTGTGAGTGTTTATATTCACACATGTCTAATGCACAAAACTGTAAACCTATCTAGAGAGAATAATGTGATTAACTATAAAATTGTCTCGCTTTCTTTGAGGCTGAGTTAAGTCTGCTTTGACAGAGAGTTCTGTCAAAATGTCTTTTTTACAGCCATAAGTTTAGCAATATGTATTATAAAGAAAAGAAACATTTAAAAAAGTATATGCTTGATGATGTGGCCCTATGTGTGATTGGTATGAGGTTTGAGAGCAGCTGATAGTGACAATATGTTACAGGCTGTTTCTGACCATGAAAACGTGTTTTGCAGTGTGTGGACTGAGGATGCAAGTGAGTCTCTGGATTGGATGCATCACTGAGCAAGGGCTGTCAAGCGAAAGCTGAGTTAGGGGGAATGCATAGTTTAGTAAATAGTAATTCAATTCCAAAAAAGAAGTGGAAAAGCCTAAATCCTTGTCCATTTCTCTTTATCTCTTTTCATCTGCAGAACTTCACAGTACATCTTGTGGAAACCCTGGTGTCCCACCCAAGGCAGTACTAAGTGGTGGTGGCCGTTTTGCCGTGGGAGACCGGGTGCGGTACAGCTGTGTCCCTGGTTACGTCTTAGACGGCCACGCCACACTCACCTGCATCACCAATGCCGGAAACACTGCCGTCTGGGACTTTCCTGCTCCGATATGTCGAGGTACAGACAACTAAACCTGTATATGTTTGGGAATGACTGGATATGAAGAGTTTAATTCTAAAACGAAAAAAAAAACAAAAAAACAAAAAACGTCCCTTCCACTCATTTGAACTACATGTCTAACAATTGAAAACAAATGATGAAAACAAAATTAGAATACAAGTTATTAGTTTGTTTTTTAGATAACACTAGACTCTTAAATATTTATGAATACTGAACCCCATGTAATACTTTCCCAAAACAAAATATTTTGGAATTTTGGAAGAAGACCCTTCATATAATTTATGTATGTTTGTGCGTCTGTGAGCGAGACAGAAAGACAGACAGACTGTGCATGCCTATTTGTCTGTGTATATAAGAATGAGGCAGACAATCCACCAATGCTTGTGTCTATTGTGTGTTTGCTTATAGTGTTTGCAGTTCCTTTTATGCTCAACATTATACTCAAAGGTGTGTGTAGGAGAGAGGCAAATAAGGAGTGTGGATGTGGAGTGTTCTGTATGCTATTATCTATTTTTGGATTCTGGGGTAGGTGTTGTCTGTGTACATAGTATTGTATGCTATTTCACACTACAGTATGCAGTCTAAAGAAGAGCTCTGTTTCATTTTTTACATTTATTCAGACAAACACCCCCATATAATGTAGGTGGATGCAAATATATTGGATTGTACTGTATGTGTATCTAGAAGTACATGCAAAGATCTGCACAGTTTGCTTTAAAAATGTGCTTAAAGTAATTTATATTGCAATGACAACAGAAGAAGTAGTATCTAAGATAAATAATATATCCATAATTGTTGTTAGATATATTATTGTTCTATACTTATTATAACAATTCTAGATAATGATTAAATTAAAGATCCATTATCCATTTACATTAATTGAATTTCCTTAAATAAATCCCTGTCATGGAGAGGGTCGCTTGTAGAGACAGTCTTACTGGGAATCACACCCACAATCTGCAGATTTATGCGGCCCTCAGATGCCTACAGCTCATTGTTTTACTCTGCCAGTCCATATGGTTGCATCCCAGTGGCACTCATTGGCCCCCATTTAAAAAACTTTGTTCAGCCAATGTGAAGGCTCACTCAGAAAGAGAGAGCCAAAGTAAATTAGTGACTCCAGAAAACCAGTAACTAAAGGCAATTGGCATAATGGACTTGCAGTTGACAGGTGCTAAAAAAGAGGACCTCATTAGGGTCTCCGTGCTTGATTTTACTGGATGAGTGATTAGGCAAATGAGGCTTAACCATAATCATAGCCATAAGAATTTGACAATCTAATAAGTTTATTGTTATGGAATATAGCTCCTTTTGTGGCTTTCTTGATTGGATGTTGGCTGGAGGTTGACTCATTTTATTTACACGAGCCTATGGTGCTGGATAAATGGGATGTTCTGAAATGACTTTCCTCAACATGGAAGTGAGTGGCCAGGTGGCAGCTACGTGAGCACCCTGTGTATCTTTGAGGGACTATGCTGACAGAGAATAGAGCTGATTGACAGTTTAATGACTATTACTGAGTTTACACTGGAACCATAAGTAAAAGCTTTTACACCATGGTCCTAGAAGCCTGAGGTGAACAAACAACATTATGTTGCACCTTTTCTAATTTTTCCTGCCCTGAGCTGCTTTGTTGCTGTAATACAATTTATTTAAAAACCATACATATATGCCACAGAGAAAGGCATAACTTGAATTCAAAATTCCTGAAAAAGTACAATTTCAATTATTAATTACTATACTTTCAGCAGTACAATATTTTAAAAAACAGAGGTTTTGAGTGAAAGATATTTTCCTTTCATCATAGCTACTAAATCAGTGACTCTTTACACCTCCCTTTATTTTATCCCAATGACTCATGTGAATGCCAACTGACATCAGTGACCTTAAGGTGCCAAAGCAGAGACAGTGATTTAGTTAAGAGAGTGAAATTTGCTGCTCCAGCTGAATGCATTTCAGGTGTAGATCTGATAAGCAGCACAGAGTCAGTCATCCAGAAGAGCAAGATCCCATAACACATAGGAGAAGGCACTTACACTCCTCAGAAGGGGCCAAACACACCTCAGCCCCCTTAAGAGGTGTGGGGAGGGATTCACAGTATTGAACTTGGAGGACTATCAGTTCATGGTATGTGCACTCCTTGATGCAAGCGCAAGTGATAAACAAGAGAGATACCAACAACCGCTACAAAGCAAGAAGGCAATTAATTTCTTACAGTCATAGGAAACACCGAAAGTGTGTATCCCCATAGCATCTCCCTCTGGGAAACTGCTGTAGGAGCGACGCCAAGACTCACTGTTATCAGCAATTCTTTGGGGGCCTCTGTCAACAAAGGTCAAGGACAAAGACTGGAAATATTCATGCAGGTATTGGTGATGTGTGATGACAATGGACATGATATGGGCACGGCAGCAGATGCCCAGCCCGAGCAAACAAACAGAATGCAAACCTGGATCTTTGCCTGTGACACTGCATAGTATTAGAATAGTTTGGTTACGTCGGATACTGACGCTTGGTCAGTGGTTCAGATATATGGATGTTGAGAAACATCAGGCAGCGGCTGTGGAAAATGATCTCTGTGGAAACTACTGGTAATATCATTAAAGAAAGAGATGGAGAACATAAGTCTGGCGTTTGTGGACTGTGCAGTTGCCATTAAAGCAAGTGGTAAATTGGACATAAGGTGTACATTAAAACTCGCCCGCCTAGCTCTTCTTGTATTTTCATCTATACCATCCAAACCAAAATGAGGAGAAGTCTGGAACAAACACTTCGAAAGAACAAAATCAGATTTAACGCAACAAAATCAGATTAAACTGATGTCTTAGATATCACTGAAACAGCGAGAAGTTCCACAAATACCGCATAACCAATAAAAACAAAGATACAGCCTTATTGTCATTTTGTATAGAGTGAGAATTCAGAAACTTTCATCATCTCAATATTTTGCAAAATTGGCTATGCACTGAGGCAACACCAGATTCAACATATTAGCATTATCTATGCAATTTAGTGCAGTAAGCATGTGAAACGAGTTTTGTGGAGACTAGTGACATAAAAAATCCCTTAGGAAACTGGACCAAACCTCTTAGGTTGAGACGTAATCCACTCCTGTCTAAACTCTGCTACACAGCTAGAAACACATCTCCAAGGATTGTTGATTGCACGTTATTTTTGAAGAGCAGAAATATGGTTTAAGAAAGCCATCGAAACAACTGCTAATTCACATCACTGCTATATGCTGTGCATTAATAACCTCTTTACCTGGACTGTTCTTAATCACAACAGTTTACTAAAGTGGAGAGGGATTACTATAATAAGGGCAAACCTGGTGTTTAACATCTAACCTTGGTGGTTTTACTTACATACCTCTATTCATTTGAAAAAAGGTTGCTATATGACAATGTGGTTCTCAAAGGTTGAATGTATTTGAAGGTCTTCAAATACAAGTCCAGTAGGATTTGCATTGTATTTTGGCGGATGTCGGTCAAAGCTTCGGAAAAATAAAAGCGCTATAATCCATTTTGCATTGATACCAGTCAGCAATCACAGTAGGCTGTCTCACTTTCATCTCTTATAATTTTAAAGTGTTGACAACAAAAACAGAAAAGAGTGGAGTTTGTATCCATGACATCACACGATGGAGACAAACTACAAAATAAATTTTCTTCCCTTTGAATCTAAGGATACAGGACGCAACCTACAAGTCAGTATAATGCTCGTGAAACTTTGCCAAATGACCCTGCCTTTTCATACGCATCCGTGCCAACAGCAACCAGCCTAATATATGAAACAACATGCTAAAATTTCCCACAGCACGCCTCGCTCTGCAGTGAACTGTAATTTCGGTCTAGGAAAGGAGAAGGGGGGAGAGGAGGAGGAGAGAAGGAGAAGCGGGGGAAATGGCAACTTGTCAGTGCTGGATTAGCAATGTCTCTGTCACTCTGTCAGGGAGGCTAAGAGGAGCTAAGCTACTAATGCGTTCACACCAACTCAGAAACTAACACACATACACACCCATTCTCACCCACCCCCACGCCTCCACCTCCCAAATACACACATCATCATGCAAAAAACCCCTCTACTTTAGTGCTTCTTTGCACGTGTATGTGTGGGGGGTGGGGAAGTGAGGGCGGCGGTGGGTGGGGGGGGGCGGTGGCACCTAGAGGCATTCATACTAGCCATACTAGCATTCTATCAAATATTCAGCCATGCAATAAAATGACTTGAAATGCAGTTCTTTTAGTACTGCACCAGCCCCCTCCCCCATCTCTCCACTTTACTCTTACAAATAGATGTATGTAAACATGATTAAACCATCTACATTATACATAGTGCCTAAATTATCTCGCATTAAGCATGAATGGAATAGATAAGAATGGAAAACCCCCCTCATTTAAAATGATAAGATGCTGCTCATTTTCGCCTCTATATTCATCTCCAACCTCCTACAATGAACAAAGAATGTCGCAGGTGAAATCGATAGACCACATTTTGTTAGACTTTCAGCAGTAGACTGTACTACAGGTGCACGCTGTGGTTAATAGTTATTAAAACCAAGAATATCCTAGTTCTGTACGCTGGCCTTTCTTTGTTGAAACTAAATGTTTTCTTTATTTGGGTTTTTTTGCCCACAGATACTCAGTCCAGTGGGGCTGGAAAATTTAAATTACCCTTAAATTACCCTATGAAACCCATTACCCTTATGGGTAATGTTATGGTTTCATAATCACTTGCCTTTCAGTTGGAGTTATAATGGGCCTTACTGCAGGAGCAAGCTACAAGTTCAATTTTAGCTAGAGTTCAATTTAGAATACACCTTAAAATATAATGGAAGGTAATATAACGTGGTGCTGGAACACATTATGTTGAACAGGTGTTCTTTCCTGACTGTTCTGACAGGAATACAAAAAACACTTTCATCACTAGGACCATATAATGCCATGCAAATTGCCTAATGATGATTCTGGTGCTTTGGAGACACATAAAAAAACTGCAGCTGGACTGAAGGGAACTCTCATATGAAGTCCCACTGCTAATGTTTATGACGCGGTTTCTCTCTTTGTATACAATGTGCCATGCTTCTGTTTTATAAACTATGTAGATATCCTCTGGTGCTGTATGTACAACCAAAAGTTGATAAAAATGAAGGAACAGGTATTCATCTGATTACACTTAGAAATGTCACAACTCGTCTAGGTGAGAGCATAAAGAGCGAATACACATAGAGTTTTTTTACGCTGATTTTGCAACAAATTTGAGGTTTTCCTGTTCTATGGTGATGCAAGTATTTTTCTGTGCCAAAAAAAACCTGATTAACATTGTGGCTGATGGAGTTTAATAATGAAATGTCGTACCTTGATCATATGAACAGCGTGTCGTTTAATTTTAAAAACCTTAAATTGGACTCAGTGAAAGGGATTTGACTGTGTGTCAGCTCAACATCAACATTATTGCTAAGGTTCAAAGGGAACATCATCATCTACACACACAGCATATTTAACATATATACAGCCTGAATGTCAAGTAGCTAAGCTAGGCTAATGAAGCTGAGTAGCTTAGAAACACCATTAATTTTGACTACTGTTAAGCTGCCATTAAGTAGCCCCCTCCCGTTTTTTATGATTGACTAATTTGGAAAAAGGGAGTCTTGCAGAGACAGACTAATGAAAAATGCATGGCAGCTTTGAAATGCCGCTAATAATAGGGCTGATAATAATTTTGTAGTTAGCATTGAATTAGATGTGATATTGACGGTAAATAAAATTACCCAGCGTTGCAGGAGCAAAGTTTATTGATACTTCTATTGTGGAGTTGTGGAATTACTTTCTTTTCTTTTTCTTTTTTTCATTATATTAATGTGTCCTCCCTCAGTCTTGAACAAACAGTACAGTATCCTTCAGTGGTTTATTGAAGCTGAATATGAGGACAAGAAGTTGCCTAACAGAGCAAGAGCAACTAGGGAGTGTTCATTTAGTATTTCTTAGAACCTTGAATGTGTCGGGAACCATTGTCGATGTGGGTGTACAGATCCACTGAATCACTGTATGTGATTTTGAGTTATACAAATAAACTTCACTTGACCCGACAAATAACTGCAGCAACAGCAGAACTAATCTTACAAACACCATTTGAAATTGGCCTAGTATTGAAAGGGTGCTGTTTCAGCACACTTTTATTACACTGAAACTGTGCTATATACTACCATGAGCTAAATATAATGGAAAAAACAGACCGCATAGCAACAGTTTGTCATGCTTAATGCCTAAACTATAAAAGCATATAATGTGTATAGGTGCTATGCAGAGAATCTCTGTGTGGGCCAATGAGTGCATCTGTTTGTTTGTGCATTTATGAGGGAGTGTCACTTGTGTGCCTCTACTAAGTTGATGCAGAATTATTTACAGGACAGAAATATCCTTCAGCATTCGAGACATCCATATTCACACAAACACAAACATACACATGAGCATAGTTGGCCCTGAGAAAATTTCATCATGATCTCACAGATACAGAGTATGCTTGAATATTCATGAGTTTGAGTGAATGTGTGTGTGCGCATGAGTTTGTAGGGTGGGGGAGGTCTGAGTAAAAGAGAACAAGACACAGCTAAAGTGAGACAGAGAACTGGTGAATATATTGTGCGTATTTTTACTGTGCAAGGAGTGTGTAGACCAAAAATATGGGAATGTAAGAGAAACTGCGACTGACCCTGTGCATGTTCATGCATGTAAAGGCGCATTGATATGCACAAATGACTATGAGTATACCACAACCACAAATTGCTATCTTTACAATATTTTTAAGTCAGAATAAGACCATTTTGAGGAGAGAGAAAGAAAAGGAGAGAGAGAGAGAGAGAGAGAGAGAGAGAGAGAGAGAGAGAGAGAGAGAGATCCGCACAGAGAAATGAGCAACACAAAGAGACCATAAAGTTGGGGTTAGAGAGAGGTGGAAGAGCTAGAAGGAGAGGAAGTAGGGGCTGATTGTTGGAATTGAAAAAGTAATAATGTGTTCTTAGAAAACTCAAAATTAGACTGGCTGAGGAACGGAAATGAAATGAGTGTGTGTTAGTTGTTTGTTAGTGAGTGTTTGTGTGGGAGTGTGTGTGTGTGTGTGTGTGTGTGTGTGTGTGTGTGTGTGTGTGTGTGTGTGTGTGTGTGTGTGTGTGCGTGCGTGTAGTCAGCTCCAGAGATTGAGGCTGCTTCTGCTGCTTAAGTGCATGTTTTTGTGTGTTCGTAGGGGTATGCGAATTATTGGTTGAGCTCAGAGTACTAATTTTGCTGCAGTCTGATCAGGCGACATAATACTACAATCAAATTGTGTCCTAAACAAAAACTGTGGCACAATTTAGCTCAAGCCTATGCCCCTATATAACCCTTAAGGTGGTGATCAGACATAAAAACGAAGCTATCCTAGAGGCAGCATCTACGGTATGCTACAGTGCAGGTCAATTGAAAATATG
>CM029127.1:13479109-13481609 GCA_016859345.1 Istiophorus platypterus | reverse complement strand
AAATTTTATCCTGCACTGTTTATCCCCATGACAGTTGACTTAGGGCAAGACATTGGAGCTCCAGATGCCCAGAAACCCCAAAATGTGAAATATATAGAAATATGACAATCATTACCAGTTTTTGTTTTTATTTTGTTTTTTATTGTTTTTTTTTATAACTAGTAGTCACCATTGTTGTTTTGTTTAAAACATGGTGTGGCTTTTGAAATTATATTCAAAACACTGTGTTGTTCTCAGTAATGTACCTCTCTCCACACCTCTGTCTCGCTCTCTCTCTTTCAGATCAATGTACCAGTCTTGTAGTGACACTTGAAGAACTCTTATCTCATCACTGCAGACCTGCTGAATTCTTGCAACCTCTCTCCACTCCTCCACTTCTCTCTCCATTCTTTTCCCTTCCTGTTCTGTCTTTGCTTCTTCCTTGCTCTGCACATATTGCATCTATCCTCCCCTCCTCTCTCACTGATGTTTATAAAGGCTGCTGTCTAAACTTTGGTCAAAAGTAACATATTAGGTTGCTGTGGCAGCTAATCTACAAGTACTCTGCACTGCTAACATTTTCACAAATAAGACAACGCTCTTTCCCTAGTTCCCTCTTTCTGCGACTTCCTCTCTCTCTGTTTCATATCTTTTTCTTATCTATGCTGTCTTGCACACACAGATGTATGGCATATTTTATGTGAAATGCCTCTCTCTGTAGACTTTAGTACTTTGTATGTTTATATTTGCAGTAAAATTCTCCATAATTTCAATATGCAGAGCAACTTCCATGATCCCAAGGCTTTGGCTGTAATGGTCTAATAGGTATGGCCTCTCAACAGGGTAACATTATACCACAGCATCATAGGTAATGGTTTGTTTTTCATTTAAATGCCAATTTTAAGTCTGCCCTCTCCTCTGTGTATAGTCAATCACAGAGTAAAGCATTACAGACATCTCAGCAAAAATAGTCAAGGGAGGGAAGAGAAAAAAAACAATTAAGCTTTTTTTTCATAATCTATGCAAGACAGGAAAGATGTTTTTGTCAAACATTTTGACAGAGCACACATTTATCACAGTATTAAATATATGGCCATTTTTTGTTGATGAGCCTTCTTGGTAAGCTTAGTTGTTTTATGGAACCTCACAGCATTAGCTACAATTTCTCAACTACTGCAATAAACAAGAGTGCACTTTTGTAAAGCAAGAATTTGCCGAGTCAACCCTACATTCTTATGATACAGCTAAAACAAAAAAATTAAAATATTGAGTTAAAAGTCTTGTTCTACTGGACCCTACATCCAATAACTTACTCAGACAATGAATCACCAGGCTGACAATAATCATAGAGATCTGCAGCTTCAACACAGCCTGTGGTACCAAAAAGATTCCAGTAAGAAACTAGTTATTTATTAATACAACCTATTAATGTATTTATAAAGATGCAAGTATTGGCTCATGTAAGCATCACTGCTTCAAACATACACCCAACAGTGTGTAGCTGTGTGATCAGCAGATTCAGGGTTATTTATATAACCATATAACACCACAGATGCTGGTACAGCAGTAGTGCACCTGTGGTGTAGTTGTTAAAACATTCACAATCACCTGGAGGAAACTGGAGTGGCTGATCTGTCGGCATTTATTACAGTGAGTGATATGAGATTGCATGCAATGATTTTTGTATTGTTGCATTCAAAAACAACATCTCACACAACCACGATCAAATATTCCTTTGCCGCCCCTCCTCATAAATAAATGCACGATAATGCATATAGCCAACATGTGAGGTCTGGCACTAGCTACAGCAGTACTAATTCAACTAAGTATAATGACGTCTGCCTTTTATAATTTGGTTTCAAAATGGACAAAATAACAGAAACACAAGCTAATTCACACCCAGATTGTTGTATAAAATACTGCTATTCCAGCTGGTACATATTTGAAAATTAATTAAGAATGAGCCCAATGGTTGCATTCCATTAAAACTACAGATTTGAACCAAGTTCAGTGTGAAATTTGTTAAAAATTGATATAGCTGTCAAAAATTTTTGGCCAAATTCAGAATGACAAGTCTTAGTTATCCTTCTAATGATTGTATGTCTGTCTTTGTGACAGCCTTCCAAGTTCTTCAGTGACAGTTCCTACCTTGGGCTATCTAGCTCCTGGATAAAATCCTACATGGAACAAAATGCCAGCTGTCACTGAAATCTTGGTTTTTTGAAAACTCAAAAAACGATTACACTCCGCGAGACACATGACAAGACACTATCATTAAACAATTCCATTGCAAGATGACACTAATTTTTAATGAGAATGTTAGTTTTACCTGCTGGAACAGTTAAGCTGAGGCATGTCACAATACCACTGTAGCATTTGCAACTAATGCTATCACCAAAGCTATACTTGCTCACATCCCCTACTAGTTGAGAGCACATGAGATGCAAACTCATTGCCCATGTAGCATTGTTGAAAAATCCAGATTTCAGTGGATACTAGTAACCCTTGAAGTGAAGTACAC
>CM029127.1:13179109-13474109 GCA_016859345.1 Istiophorus platypterus | reverse complement strand
TTAGTATAGCTCCAGGAAAACCATTTAGTTAAACTATGCATGTCAACATTTTAAGCTCACTTTAACATGAATACGTAGAATATAAGGTTGTATGGATACAATAAAAATGTGTGGACACACATTCTCTATTTAACACAAACATACATATGATTAGCATGACACTGAGACTCAGACAGATGCAAACACAAACACATGCAATGGGTGCTGGTGCGTGTATCAGTAGTCAACATGCATGACTGGCTCATTCACGATGTAGCAGGCAATCAGGTTGTTCACCTATGCATGACTCGGAGATTCACGCCCTTTATCACACACACATTATATTGGCATACAAATACAACTATCTGTGTTTATAAAACAAAGGCGCTATCATGTACAGTTACACCCCCCGTCACAGAAATATCATTGTTTAGTGTACACAAATACACAGAGATACACATGACAGTACATCTTAATGAAAAGCACATTGCATCAGCGTAGTACTCAAAGGCACACAAACACAATGTTCTTGTGTCAATGCATACATTCAGGCTAAATCAAACAATAAGGAGACATTTTCGAGAGCATGAGTAATTGTCGAGAATGTGCTGTAGCTTCGACAGAGCTTGTCAGGCTAGGCTGTCTGTCTCTATTTACTCACTCACAGCTTCCTAGCATGTAAGTGTGGATCTCAGAGGCATCGTCTAAGTCACGGATTTCCAACCTGGCTTCTTAACTCTCATTACTTTTGCCTCTCAGGTCGTTTGATTCAAGTGATATCTGAGACCTATAGAAGGAAAACTGTTCAGTATTTCTAAAGAGAGAAAAAATTTATGAGATAGGTATGAAAAATATAAGCAGGATTTTATTAGCTTCCGAATTGAGTACGTTTTCCTGGTGTCATGGCCATTCAGATTTATCCGAGGCCTGACCCTGACCCCAAATCAACAACCAGTGGCCTGAATGGCTGGGTGTGCGCCAGTATAGACACGGACGTAGACACACATGCGGTTCAGTCTATACTCCACGTGGTGTCTGCATAAGTGGTGCATACTGTCTATTTGTAGTGTAAACTTTCGGGCCCGGGCAGGTTGGTAGAATTTACATCAGAAAGTTTCACTTATGCATTCAATGCACTTTCACTGATGCGACTATTAAAAATTGATCCTGTACTGGCATAAATGATATATCTAAACCTGTATGTTGACACGCACATGTAGCAGTCTGCTGTTTACATCGGTTATACCAGCTAATTTTAAATCCATGCCCCTTGTGGAGAGCCTGCGGTGTCATCAGCACCTGGGATCTTGTGTAAACCTTACTTCTTTCTTTCAGTGAGTTGTAAAAATGCTCCGGAACATTAAACAGACAGTAACCACGATAAAAGGTTCTTCAGTGTACATGCCAGGGTCAAGACCTGAGAGCTCTACATTGTTCAGTAAGCTGTAAAACAGTATGTGAAGATCACGGACTGTGAAGATTGTTGAAAGATGTTGTACGTATTAAGTATATATTATTGAAATGGGTTGTACAGTGTCCAGTCTTAGGGTTTGAGGCGATGCAATTTTAAAACACAGATAGACATGTTGTGAATAAAATATTATATATGTGTTGCAATGCATTTCTCCCAAAGGAACACTTAAGCCCCATAAATAATTCAACCACACACTACCTCACAGGCACTCACAAATGCATGCTAACCACCAACAGGCATCCACAGATACACAGAGTCATTCAGGGCGTATGCGCACACACACAAACACACTTATCGAGACACCAGGTGGGTCCTGCATTGATCTCTGAGTATTTAAAACTGCTTGAAATGGACCTTTCCCAGAAAAGGGGGGTAGTCATTGGTAGAGAGAGCGAGACAGATGCAGACAGAGAGAGAGAGAACTGGAACGGGCAGGAGAAGATGTAGAGTAGAAAGCAAGACACGGGGAGATGGCTTTACTCGTGTTCAAACCTTCAGCAACGTTGTGCAAGCAACATTCATCTGAGTAAGCAGTTTGAATTAGAACTGAATTCAAGGTCAGAAACTGAGAAGGTAAAGAGTGGGAGGAAAAACCAAACGATGAAAAGGGAAGGAAAATGGGGAAACAAGGTGCTTCAGGCAGCAGTAGAATGAACATTTCCAACACTTTGTTTACTCTGCTTCCATTAAACATTCAAGCGGTACAGAAAGAAATCACAGGTGAAAAGGAGTTCAAAATACCCAGACACCGTCTGGGTATCAGCTAGATACATACACAGACATATGTACAGGCAGACAGATCCACAATTTCAATGGGTTGTCCATTATGTATGCTAATTTCCATTTTTGTAACATTTTGTAAAAAAATTTGTATTTTACCTATTGGCTCTAATAAATTTTCTATATTTTATAAGTATTCACAAACCTAAGACCTAAAAGTAACTCCTTGGAAAATTAAGCACTGTTGAAGGTTCCCTAGTTTGGAGGGGTTTTTTTGGTTGTTTTTTTTTTTAGCTCCTCTCCATCCTTGAAAGACATTTTCATCCTCCTCTAGTCTTTATGAGCCCCTTCCCAACCTCCCTCACACACACACACACACACACACACACACACACACACACGCATGCGCAAACACACACACATGCACGCACACACACACACGCATGCACACTTAAACACAGTAATTCTCAAATCTTTCTATTTCTCCATGTTATATTATCTTAAAATCTTATCTATAAATCGTTCTATCCGTTGATCTTTCTTTCTCTTTTCCTGTCTCTGTCTGCATCACAATTTAGTCTCACTGCATGTCCCTACCTCTGTTTCTGGTATTGCTCTTGATCTATATTCATATTTATCTATCTCTCTCCTTATCTCGCCTTTGTTCTGGCTAATCTTCTCAATCGCTGTCTTGATACATCTCTATCCAATATTCATCCATCTTCCTTCTCATTGCTTTCTTTCCATCTCATTCCCTGTGATTCTGTTTTGTCTTCTAATTGGTTTTCTCTCCTTCCAGCCAGTCAGTTCTTCATTAAATCATTTGTCATCATCTTGGTTTGGTCTGTCATCTGTCTTTCCCTCTTTCTCTCTGTCTCTATCTCTCTATCTCCCTACTGCCCCCCCCCCCGTTCCTCACTCTCTTCGAATTTTATGACAGCTGAATGATAAATACTGCATCTTAAATTGTAACTTAATGCATTGTATAGATGGGTTTGTCCATCTATACAAATGCATCTATAGTTGCTTCTGATAATGGTGTTGAGTGTTAGGGGATAAATGGAGCATTGTTACAATCTAACTTCATCTCTATAGCTATTCATTAGAGGCAGTTCTTGAACATCTCTATAAAGACGATTCTTTTTCAAAATTACTTTACTGATTTCATTGCAAAAGTTGTTTGTAATGAGTTAAATAACACACACACACATACATACACACACACACACACACACACACACACACTGTAGCACAACAGCAAAGCGTATGATTACTTTAAATATTCAAACTTTCAAGTGCACATCTAGACACCATTTTATGTGTGATGGCTGTTAGGTTCACTCTTTGTCACAGGTTATATAAAATTTTTTCACAAGGCTCTTCAGAGGATTTTTTCTATATTTCTTTTAAAATATACAAAAAAACACATAAATACAGAGACTGCAACCACAGACATAGTCACACAAACATCTCTTTGTTTTGTTGTCACTCCTATTCCATTACTTTCTATTTTCACCGATGAAAAACTAATTGAATGAGTCTCAAAGTCATCGCAGATGTTGCATTCCCCTCCTCATCCCTCTGCTCCTTGTCTTTCTTTTCCATCTCACTCTTTCTTTATCTCCTGTCATCATTTTTATCACCTACCCTCCAGTTCCTCCTCTTCCTGTTCAGGTTTTTTTTGTTCCATACAGATTTTTCTCTTTCCTGAATGGAAGGTTTGCTCACACGCACACTCGGTAACAGACAGAATGATTTGGCCAATTGATTCTCCTATACAAGTAAGCTCTTACCTATTCCTATCATGCTCATATGTCCATGATATAGTGGTCATGAAAACATTTTGTTAGATATAATGCAGATCAGGTTTCTAACACATCCCTTATTTTACTTTCTGTTAAAAAAAAATTTATATTGGTTTTTCACATACAATTATTGAAGATTCAACCAGAAGGAACTGTAAATACCATTTTCCTGCTGATCTCTTGTGGCATAACTTGTTTCTTCTAGTGCTGATTTGCATTTTCATTGCCAAGTATCGATTAGGGAAAGTAAAAGAAAGGTCATTTGTACACGCTGAAAAAGAGTGATGTGGTTTGGTGGTGATACATGTGATCAGCTTGCTATCTTTTTCTCACTAATATTGACCAGTATCTTTATGTCTATATATTGTTTACGTAGGGCTAAACTTCAAGTAGATAGAGACTAGCATCTGGGTCTGACTGTATTGTCTTGGCTGATTTGTGTCAGGGTATTCTGTAGCCTTTGTCTGTTCAGACTATAGATGGCCTGTCAGAAACTATTTGGAACTGGTGATTTTAAAAATTGTCTCATAAGCATTTTTGCGAGACTGTCATCATGAGAGACATGTGGCCTTTTGCTATCAAATTCTTTGTGACAGTACCTTATTACAGCCACTAAACATGGTGACATTAATCTGTGTCCTCTCTAATACAACAGTCATTTTGAATACCTTTATTATTCACACACAATGACAGGTGAAGGTATCCTGTGATGTTTCCTTTTTCACAGTCTTTTTCCCCCCAAAAAAACATTTTTTTGTATTCCTGCATATTCCGCTATACATATAAAAGTGAAGCAATGCAGCCTTGTGCACCGAAGCCACACTCATGTCAGCTGACCCTGACGTCCTGCTGCCGAAACTGCATCCACCAGCCCGACCTCCTCCTCACTCAATTTCAGATTCAATATTGTTGTCTCGCTAGGCTATGATGAGGTTTTAGATGGTCAAGTCCATGACTGAAATTTATCTGAATGATGTTTACATTTGCATCGTCAATTTCTGTAATTGGCAGGAACATGTGTCGGATCTTGTCATATCATGACATATATGGCATTTTGCATTTATTTCTCTGATCACACCGTGACTACCTTAGAAGCAAACCTTCATTTTGATATTCTCATGACTTTTCAGCATGTCAAGTGCGCATGGTTGGTTTAGCTTACTTTTTCAACACATCAGAACATATTTGTGTGTTTGCGTTTAACACATGCCCTCACAGGGCTGCAAAAAAAAAAAAAAGGGAGCGATATTGGGAAGAAAAGCAGAAGAGAAGAGAATCTGGCTGTAGAAAAGAGACAAGAGCAGATTGTGTCTCGTTAGGGCTGTGTTGCGTTAAAACCCTCAGTGTGCAGCTATTTGTTTAAGATGTCAGGGATGACATTTAACACTCCAGGATCTCTCTCTCTCTCTCTCTCTCACTGTCTCCCCCACACACACACGGATGAAAGAAGATTCAAATAGGCAGGCACATACACAAACCTGGGGTCAGACACAGGTGAACACACACACACACACACACACACACACACACACACACACACACACACACACACACACACACACACACACACACACACACACACTCTCTCAAATCTGTGCAAAAATAGAGACTGTCACACCTACTTTCAGAGAATAAAAGAGAGGAGAAAAGAGGGTGAATGAAGTAATACTTATAAATCACAACTTTGGGAATTTGTCATTAAAGTTGATAATTTAGAAACTGTTTAATGACCAAATGAGACAACAGGGACTCATCCACACTCTATACTGCTCTGGAGTATAACTGCCTGTTACAGTTATTTCTACGATTGACTACTTTTTGTTGGGGCAAGAGCGCGACACAGTGGAGGTTGGTATAACTCCACAGCCACGGGATCTGTATTGCTGCAGTGTCCCTGAGAAGTACGCTGAATCCCTACCAGCTCCAAGGATGCTGTACCGTTGCTGATCCTTTCAGCTGACAAGGAAAGTGGACAGAGAGGTTCCTCAGCAGGATCACCAGAGTATCACCAAAACATTATTGCTCTGGATGCTGCAGTGGTTTTTCAAAATAACATTCTGCAATAACCAAGGTATTTTCTGGTATTGCCACTCTCTGACATAAGTTAAGTGGAGTCAGAAATGTGGGGTATCAATAATATAATATAATGAGAGTCAAATTCTATCTCAGTGTATCTGTTACCAGCAAATTTGATTCATTTAATCAGGGTCATAAGGCTACTGAATGAATAATAATCACGATAGCAATCTATCTATCAATCGATGCCTTCTCTCTTCATGTCTCCTTGTGGTGATCTACCATTATATCACTCTTCTGCCCTAATTGGTCTAAATGTTGGGCAGTTAGTTGACTGGCAGACAGCATCTGTTCTTTGATTTGTAGACAGATGGTGGGAGGATCTGAAGGTCAGCATGGTTACTAGTTGTGTGTGGGTGTGTGTGTGTGTATGCCCTAAACGCTACGACTGTTGGTGTAAAATGTAATGCTGGCAAGCAGAGGACGGCAACCATTATGTTTCCAATGAGGCCTAAAAGAGTGTTAGAAAAATATGATAGCAATATTAAAGGCAAAAAGAAATATTATAGGGGCATCACAGGGAAAGGATTGAATTTGAAGTTACTAAATCACAGTTACAAAGGCAGCTAAACAGATGAGTCATACAGAGTTGAATGTGGGTATTTGTCTGCTTTAAGTGTGGTCTGACGGACTTCCATGAGCTTTTAAAGCAATATGTGGCAGCAGAGCTCCAAAGACACAACAGTTGATGCTTGAATTCCTGAGGGAGAGAAGTCTCTGGTCAAGACAAGCTATTGCATTGGCAAACAGTGGTCTTATGTTGAAGCAAGCCAACAGGGACATAGAATATAAACAAGATATACAGTATGTAAACCACAGAGAACCGCAGCTTTAAAGGTAGCCACAGTATTCATCTTGGCAACCGTCTCAAAACAATCATACATCTGAAGCCCAACAAAAGTGGTATTTATGACAGAGTTGCAATTAGAGAATGGCGCACTCTAGGTGTGAAGAGGATAAAACCTGTATGTATGGAAAAAGTAATGTCATACAGTACATCACATCCAGATGGGTTTCCATTTGGCAAAGAGAAGGATGCCTTTAGCACACATGCCCGTTGTATGGTCGGATAGCAGCCAAAGAAAATGAGCTGTTTTATAAGCCCAGATGGTGCAAACTCTGTTCTCTTGATGCATCACTTTCAATATACACTACTAAATCAACTCAAAAATAATTTCTTGAACAACTAAATTAAGGCAGACAACTTCCCAGGAAGTTCCCCAGCAAGATTTCTCTTTGATTTTGTGCTTTACCAAACTGCAGGCAAACCTTAAGAACAGTCCAAAATCCTACTACACACAGTGCAGGATTGAAGCATCATCAGAGGCAAATGGTGGCCCTACTTCTGGGGGGGAAAGGATTGAAAACGTAAAGAGCAATTGGGCAGACTGATTAAAACAGACCATTATACGGTAAAAGCTAAAACATCAGTAGTGATTATATACACTTCATGGCACTTTGCCCAAAAAAGGAGATGTTGGAGAGGAAATTAAGCGTTAGTAAAACACCATGCATGCCCCCTGTGGAGACTACTGACCATGAAAGAAAAACTGCAGCATCAGCCGTTTCAAGAAATGGCCAAAAACTGCACACTTATACTCAAGTTACAAAGACCTAGGAGCCGAAAGAATCTTACCGAGAGCAAAGGAGAAAGAGTGCGGCATTGTTATAGAGTCACAACGTCCAGAGGGAGGCTGGGGTGGCTAATTAGGTCAAAAAAAAAAAAAAAAGATGTGGACACTGACACTGGGAACTGCAGTTGATTTCCCATTTCTTTTATACATGACCACAATGATTCCCTGAGTTTACCCGTGGATTCCCTAACCCTAGCCAGCCCTTCTTTTCCCAAAACCAAACAAATCACTAACCATAGCATTGGTATATAAGGAAACATTTACTATATAATGTATGTGTTGGTGTGAAGGATAGTTACAAATGATGATTTGGAGGACTTTGGGCTTCTAAGGGCAAAGGTGTTACCCAAGACTTTAGATCATTCAATTACCTTCTAAAAATATAGGTACACAGCTTGTATGTCGCATTTCATTGGAAAACTTCTTTGAAATCTGATTCTTAAAATAAGATTGTATGAGTCACAATCACATTTCTGTTTGGTCCTACCCTCCCTTTTTCTTTGCATTTCTTGTAGGCACATTGATGCTGGACTGCATCCAAAAGCTATGGATTCTGTTCACAACGCAACCAATTCCATTACTAGTTTTACGGATATGATGGCAATGTCTGTAAGAGCACATTCTTATGCATCCAGAACTGTCAATTAATGCATCCTGGCATGACAGGATCGTGAAAGTGACATTGAGACCTCAAGTGATATTGCATCTTCTGTGCATTCAGGCAGCATGGCACACAGAGCAGCTGCCAAGGAAGCTTGATGAGTGTCCAGCAGCTTCTCAGACCTGGAGAAAATCAAAATTAAAATGGTGGCTCATTTACTGTATGGGCACATGTTTAACGGTTTTCTCCCTGTCTATTCTGTCATTCATGGCAAGTGAACTGAGGTATGAAAGGTATGGAGGGAATGATGAGGGAGAAAGCTATAGCTATATATATTAATCTTTACAGCATATTGGGGGGGGGGGGGCATGAGGTTGATGGATGGGTGGGTGGATGTAGATAAGAGAGCAGAGGGGATGGATGGATACAGCCTGAAGACAGAGGAGATGAGAGGATGATGTAGATGGCCCATAATCCTCAGAGGCTGACAGCACACTGGGCCTTCTGTGATTGAAGTCTGTGTGTGTGTGTGTGTGTGTGTGTGTGAGTGAGTGCGCGTGCGTGTGTGTGTTTGTGTGTGTACACAAATCTGATGCTGATAGCGATCAGCCTATCAAAGTGATGCAGGAAAGGGATGGAGTTATGGGACAGAAGAAAAGGAACAGGGGGTAGAAACAGCAAGTGGAGAAAAGAGATGAGGCCAGAAAAGCCATTAAACATAAAATCAATCAGCAGAGAGAGAGTGAGAGTGAGAGAGAGTGAAAGACAGAGAGTGAAATGTAGAGAGAGCAAGATCTTAAAGAAAGACACAGCAAGACAGGATAAAGAGGGAATCCTCAGATGACTGTGATATTGATGACAGCACAGTGGGGAAGAGGGGATGAACGGATGGAAGAGAGGGATGCAGGATAAGGAGGCTAAGAATGAGTGATCAAAGCACCCCTGGCCATGAGAGAGAAGTAGTGGGAGAGGGTGATATGGGGAGAGTTAGGAAGGGGGAATGACGAGGATGGAGAGTGGGGGGGCCGAGAGACGAGGATGAATGAGGAAGAGAGGACGACTCATGTAGGGGAGGACAGGGGGAGGGAGAAAGAGAATAAGGAGAAAAAGATGAGAGGGGTGAAGAGGAGGAGATGGCTGCTTTACTATAAAAATGATCTTAATGCAGAAAAGGGAAGAGGTAGGGTGTAGCGAGCAGAGAAACCAGCGGGGAAGAAAAGAGAGGTGTGACGATGAGGCAAAGGAAAGGGCAACACTTACTGATGTGATAAGAAATGAAGGAAACGCAGCCAAGGCTACTTCTCTCTTTCTGACTCTCTCTTCTGTCTCGCATTCACACAGAGTCACACTCAAACTAACACATATAGCGCCCTCCTTCACATACACTTTCCCCCCTCATGTGGGTCAGTGCGCCGAGCAATAGTTCAGCCTCCCCAGGTTGCAGTCTCGAATAAAAGCGGAGAACAGAACATGATGGAAGAGCGCAGCCACCCTGCAAGGTCCTAACTTACCTACAGATTTACACATGTTGGTTGCCGTGATGAAATCAGATTAGAAACACGGATCTGAAAGGGGAATTTTTTTTTTCCCCTTTATGCTCATTCACCTTCGTGTCCATGTGTAACATCTCAGAAACTGCCAAAGATTATAATGTTTTCTACAGAGTCTCTGATTCAAGTCGAAAAGAAAGGGACAGGATATGTGTCGCCTTAGCGTTGGGTGTTGGTTCTGAGCGTGATCTGCAATACTAGTAAAGGCCTCAAATTGCAGGGAAATATTTCAATTAATGTCTATATCAGTTTCTAGCTTTGAGAGCAAATCCAGAGTCAGGTGCAGTTTGGAATGAGCTTCAAGTCAAAATTTTAAAAGAACATTGTTGGAAAAGAAATATAAGAAGCTGAAACCGGTGTAGCTTTTCGCAAAGCTATTAAGCTTTAACAGGGAGATTTGGGGATAACCATAATCCTTAATAAGGTAGCTTTAATCTAACCATTGCAAGTAGATGTAGGTTTAGCCTGAACAGGGTTTTGATCACCATAAACCAATGACTTCACTATAAATCATTTTGTAATAATTTAATAGTCAGTTAAATCAGGTTTGTGTCTCAATTTAAAACAAAACTCCATTCATGCATTAGATGTAGCTGCAGTGACCTAAGTGCTCCTTAGTTGTCAGGCACGTATTAAATCAAATACTCATTGGATTTGACGATTTCTGCTATAAGACGATCAGGTTCATATATAATAAAATTTCATTCTTTTACTCAGTTCATATTCAGCCTAGGATTCCAAAATGAGAGGATAATTTATTCAGTGTACTATAAGATGTGACCTGCTGTTAATGGTGATGTGGACTATTGTTTTTTTATAGTAGCATATTCATTTTATACGGCAGCTGAGAAAGAGAGGGAAGTGATGGGACGGGGCAATGATCTGAGGTAGACAGAGGAGTATTAACACCGTCACGCAGATGTCCCATCATTATTGATGGAGCAGGAGTGAGCAGTATCCAAAATTAGCAGGTGCAACATGTAAAGTTGACCAGTTCCATGTCATTTCTGATGCAGACACATTTAACAGAAGGTAATCAGTGTTGGCTATAGGTATCTGGACTTCTCACCCTCTCCCTGTGAGCACCCGACAAATGTCACTTTAGATTAGAGCAGCTGCTCCTGAAGCGGTCTCTGCACAGCTCCGCCGTTGCTAGATGACACACAACAGAATTAGTGAGGACCCTAACTGCATCATATGTCATCTAAAATTATCGTGTTTATATCATCATCCATGCATGGCTCTCTGGTTGCCTCCAGATCTACAACAGCGTTCAAATCTGCGTGTTTTTATAAGTCACAGAGAAAGTTTTTGAGGGACAAAAAAGACAGAACACAGCGTCACCAAAGGTCTGCAACACGTTAAAAATCACCGTTCACCTGTTTATTAATCTTCTTTTGTGTGTTACAAGTTTGCTTCCTCTTCCTTAATAAGAGCCACACATCGGAGCACCTTGGGGCCTTTCTGCCTGTCTGTCAGCTGTCACTGGCACAACAAGCTGGAGGGCAGGAAGAGGCTTGCGTGGCTGTGCGTGTGTGTTTATCCATGTATGCGTGTGCGTGCGCACGCGGCTGTGTGTCCGCGGCTGCTTGCAGACGTCCTGTTGTCATGATAAACCTGTGACAGCTGTCATCCTGCTAGCAGCACTCACTCTGCAGACGCTCACACATACTGTACATACATACACACACACGCCCAACACAACACATAAACACACCTTGCATCATTGCTCTGCTCCAAATGTGATGGGGTCCCAGCAGGTCTTGGTTTGGGGTGTCGGGTCATTTACATAAATCTCCTCGACTGTCTAGCTGTGGGATGAATGTCTATCTGGATAAGTGAATGTACTGTCATTCAGTGCCTGCCCTCCTGCCTGCCTGCCTGCCTGCCTGCCTGTCTGTCTGTCTGTCTGTCTATCTGACTGTCTGAATGACTCAGCAGCCCACACGCTATTTGTTTGGATGAATGAATCGTAAATGAATAAATAACACATGTCTGTACTTTTTCATTTTCAATACGTCAGCCCCTGTAGGTTGGGGCAAAGCACGCCTTATTTTTCACCTGAGCAAGTTCTGAACACAAGCTTGTGTCAACATGCTTTGAGACAAGCAACATACACATCTAACAATTCCGAAACAATTGAGAAGAGTGTTTTTGGTCCTAACTTCACACACTGATTTACTGAAAATGGCTCAGTCTATCTTAAAATTCATTTCCTACCACTTATTTTGTTTCATCCTGTTTCTTGTTTCCTAGCTGATACACTTTGTCCCAACCCCTTTGTCTATTTCAGTCTGGTTTTCTATCTTTTGTTTCACTCTAATTCTGTTTGTCTCTGTTTGTTTTTATCTATTTATGTTTCCCTGTTAGCCCCTGTATTTCCTGTCTCTACTCAGTGCCCTCTGTTCCGTCCAAGTTCTAATATTTTTTGCTAATGTTTCTATTTATTTCTATTGGTTATCGTTTGTTGCTCAATGTGAGTCTTGGACCACAGTTATTCTCTTCACCCCTCCTGTGGGTGGAGTCTGGCTTGGTCCCTACCTTATCTCTGTCATCTGTACATGCATCCCCCACGGCCCCACTGCCTGGATGAGCCCGCAGGATGTGCATGTATACCTGACAGCGCTTGTCTACACTCTTATAGAGGATGTGTCTTTTTCAGCTTATCAGTGAGTGCAGTTTAGGATGGCAAACATCTGGTGTTTCTCTGTCTTCTCTAAATACTGATGATATCAGTATGTAATGTGTTTTAGAGTAATATAAATCATGTGTCAACTCAAATTGCACTCACTGGTGTGTAGGAAAATGCATGTCTGCTGTAAGAGTGTTACATACAGTACTGCCTCTTTGATGTATAACTATAAATTATACAGGTATAATTTATACCATGTTTAGTTGGACTTGTACGCTCTCAGAAAAAAAAGGTTCAACATTGTATCTTCTATTACTGGACAATGGATACTTGACTGAGCTCAATTTGCTTTTGATGAGTACATTTCAAAACGTTAACTGAGGCCTTTTCCTTCATTTCTTTTCTTAACGAAAATATGTCTGGATAAATTGGGTTTAAAAAACGGCATTTTGAAAAAGTGTATTGAGCCCAGTCCTCTTAAATAACTTGCCATACAACCAGTGTTCCAGTGACAGAACAAGGTCCAATGTAGTATGTTTTTTCTCCGTGAGTGTAACCGTATAAATTATATGTGTATAATTTATGCCGTGTGCACAGCGCAATCCATGTGTCTTTATCTGTTATACAGTAATCAGCACTACTATCAATCATGAATATTACTATCAATCAGATGTGATTAGCAATTGGAGAAAGTCAGGCAAAACTACCATCACATCTGGTCTACATGATTTGACAATAACCGAGGATTAATTGATAGACTGCCATTAAACCAGCCAATTGGGAAACAGTTGAACCCAAAGTTCCTTGGTGGCGATTGGAGGAGACGAGAGCGGAGATCTGTGATTGGAAAAAAGGAAAACTTACCTTGTTATTGGAGGAGAGGACAGCAGCTCTGAGTGTGACAGGAACTGCAGCCTAACCCCTAAACCCCACCCCCAATTCAAACCGGCTCCAAAATCTACTGGCTAAACTCCAAAAAAAAAATAAGAACTGTTTATCTATCACCATTTATATTCTTTTTTGATATCTACTTCATATCTGAAGTGTGATTTAAGTGTGATTTAAGAGCTCCATATTTTCACAATATGGTTCGCTAATATGAAAGTCATCCATTTCTAACATTCAAGCCACAAAATAACATTAAGAGCTGAGAGTACAGAGTGTACCTGTAATATACTAAAATTAAGGTAATTAAGAAAAATCACCTCATAGAGGGAGAGAGGTGGGGAGCTGGGCCGGCTGACCTGTAATCAACTTGAATGGTTGAGTAATAATGCCAGGTCAATTGAGAATTAGATCTTAATCGCTAATCTGGTAAACAAATTGAATAGATACATTTGCTAATTGACCCACCCAATTTTTACATAGCTGTGAAAAATCAAAACAATTTATCCAAAAGAGCAAGAAATTGAATTTTACAAAAAGTCCGCCCCCTCGGTCCCTCCTCCTCTCCCTAACCCAGGTTTTCTATTTGTCACTCTGATTTGATTGACAGCTGAGGACACATGTGGGGGCACTGTGAGGGGCGGCAGTGGGGTGGTGACCAGTCCCGGTTACCCCGGCAACTATGGTAACCAGGCCGACTGTACTTGGATCCTATTGGCCGAACCTGGAGACACCATCTCTGTCATCTTTACAGACTTCCAGACAGAAGAGAAGTATGACTACCTGGAAGTGGAGGGATCTGAGCCACCGACCATCTGGTGAGTCACTTTATTAATTATTACATTAATTTATCCATATTTGCATATGTCCCAGTCAATTGCGTTGGCGAGAAGTTTGGGGATGGCTGAGCTGTCCATTTATCCTTCAGATTCAGTATATTACGTTTTATAGCCACTTTTGAAATTCAGTGGAGGTTACAGTGTCAGTGTGAAATTGCAGATGGTTACGGGACACGTTTCCAGGTGCAAGAGACATACAATTGGCTGGATGGCGAAAATGAAAAATATGTACATATCAAACAATAAAAAGTTCAGGGGTGGCCAGAAAGGTTGGGACCGGGCGACCTCATTGTTAGAAATGCCCTGAGTAAATATTCATTAGCCCATGGGAAAAATGCAGGTTAAAGTTGACGTACCGTAACAAATGTGGAGCAGCAGAGTATCATAGTACCCGCCGTCTGTGGTAGGAAACAGTTTGTTGGGCGGTACGACTGAGGCGCAATAGAGTCCCACTGTACATCCATACTTAAAAAAGAAAAAAAAAAAATAGAAAAAAGGAAGAGGAGTCAGTTGACATTTCTGACCTGGCATTTCTGCAAAGATTGTGCAGTCATGTAGCAGCTGAATTTATGATACAATTTCACCACAACCGGAGTACAGTAATAAAAAGTTAGAACAGGTAATAAAAATAAGTTACAACTCAAGTAAGAACAAGTAATAAAAGAAAAACTTTACTACAGATATAAAGCATAATTTTTATTTTGTTCTTGAAGTATTGCGATTGATTCATAAAAAGAATAAATAAAATCTGTGTGAATCTGTGTGTGTCTATGTGTGTGTTACTGTATGTGTTCGTGTTTGTGTGTGTGTCTGTGTGTGTGTGTACACAGGTATGTAAGTGTGTCTACAGTCTATCTCCATGGGCCAAGTATTTTACAGAGGAATTAACTGATCTTTGCTAGTTATCATTTTAACAGCTCCCCGTGGTTCTCTATTATTTCCTCATGTGTTTTCAGATGGTTCACTGATTTATAATATTTTATAACTCTGGCTGTTTATTGATTGTTGGTAAATTAGGGTATCGATCAACCAATGCTTTTGCTGTAACCAATTTGAATCTAATCATGGTCAGGGATATAAGTGTGTGCATGTGTAATTGATTTGGAGGTAATAATGGCCAAGCAAGTGCTTTTAGGAACATATTAGTGTTTCTATGCAGGTGCACAGCATCCTGCTCACTCATCTATACCCGTGTGTGTGTGTGTGTCTGTGTGTGTGTGTGTCTGTGTGTGTGTGTGTCCGTGTTTATGTGTGTGTGTGTTTATGTGTGTACAGGTATGTGAGTGTGTTTCTTTGCAACCATGTTAAAAGAAGCACACAAACCCTGGGACACAGAAGTAGAACAGTGCTACTCAGCAAATGGCAACTTCACCCTTCTTTGTGTGTGTGCGTGTGCGTGCGTTTGTGTGTGTTGCATCATGGCAAAATGTGGTTTTGGAGAGGCATACGTCATATATCATCTAGGAGAGAAACAAATTCACAAAAAGAAAAAGAAACAATTTATATTACTTCTGGACACTTTTCTTATTTCTAACAAATTTAAGGCCATTCAGACAGGTTGTGTCAAGCTTTCACTTTGAACTGGAGGCACAGATAAAACCTTACTGCTGTGAAGAATCACCTGCTTAGGAGTATTTATGAGCAATATTTATTACTTAGATTGTGGCCTTCGGGGGGAAAATGTGAATGTGGTTCTGACTGGCAGTGTGTGATTTAATCTGACTGCTGTCTTGGCTCATGTAATGTAATACTGTCTAGATATTCACCTGCTGACTCTGGAGTACCATACAGCATTCTGAGGTCACTGTGTTGGTTTCTAATTTTTTATATTTTTTTTATCATGGGTCTTCTCCAGTAGCCAGGCCGATAAGATGTTCAAATTTTTCCACTCGAAGGAGAGTGCAGACATTCTGAAGAAAAAAAAAGTTGCCATGATGTTGTCAGTAACTGAAGATGCTAAACTGGCCCTGTGTAAAGTCAGCTTTTGTCAAGCACATTGCTTTCTGATAAGTTAACATGCACTTCAACATAAGGAGCTAAAATTAAATGCAGCATAATAAATGTAAATGTAAATGTAAATAATTCATAGTTTTCCCACAAGTATTTTAATAGAAAATGACACAGGAAAAAAAGTCACGTTTATAAGATGACGGTGGCTGCAAAATGCACATTAACAAATGTTTTGCATCCACCTCATTATCCATGTTAGTGAGCACTCCATGTTCACAAACAGCTTGTTCCCTTCAGTAGGGCCCACAGAATTATGGAAGTAAATTTAAGAATGCACAAGAAACCTAATTTAAATAAGTGACTTTAATGGCTTCCCACCTGGGAAGAAAACAAAGCACTCCTGCAGATAAGAGTGTGTTTTTCATCGGAGATGTCAGGAAAAGTCATGAAAACACTTGTTTAAGATGACTCAGTCCTCATGGGGGCATTGCAAAAAGCACAACTCTTTAAGCCTGTGCAATAGATGTGCTATATTGCAAATGTCACCCCATGACTCCACCCCTGTCCAACATGAAGATGAAACAACACTTCATAAAATCATAGCATAATATCAACAGAACAGAACCCCTAAGGAATGGATAAATTTTCCCTAGTATGACTTATGCATTTTATTTCGAGGCGTCCTGACTACAGGATCATAATTTGGTATAAACAACCTGATCCCATAGACTCTTTCATCCTGTAAACAGTATAGAAGGTTCTTGGCGATGAAATTGTCTTGAGGCTGCTTTCTTTACAGCAACTAGGCATCCTTGGACCCTTTAGAACCAATTTAGCAATGTTTAAATGCCAGAGTGTACCTGAGCAATTTTACCATCCAGGTGCATCCCGTCATAGCTGCAGTTTACCTTTTTTCTCGTTTCGATACTTTGAGCAGAATAATGTGCCATATCTGAAAGTATGCATCGTCTCCAGATGGTTCCAGGAAAATGACAGTGATGTTAGTTTACTCCAGTGACCTACACGGTGCTCACAGAACAACCCCACGCCGCAATTCTGGAAATAGGTTGACAGGTAAATTTGCAATTTTGTACATGAATGTGTGCTGGAAAATCCGTGAGGACAAAGCATGGACCAAGGTCTCTGGGGAGGCGCTGTAATTCCATTACTGAAAGAATTCAGTCTGTGGATGAATTTGAAAGGATGTTACTTACTGCTGGGCCACTGTTATAATCTGTGTTTGACCTCTGTAGTCGCACATTCACACATAATGGAAATGGTGAAGTGCTTTCAGACCAAGAGCTGAAATTAAAGTAATCAATGGCATTTTTTGACACCGGTTAGTCATCTAAGACATTTATTAAGTACAAATGCCAAATATGTGCTTATTATAGCCTGCTTTTCATTTTCATATCCTTTTAGATTTTTTACCTACCTAGCATTTTTTTATTACCGGTAGTCAGCAGTAACTCGACATCACTTAGAGCCCGGTAACTTGTCTTGAACCTATTGGATGTAGAGAAGTTAACCTTGCGTACATTTGCCAGACCAGTCAGTGATTGCTCATCCTTGAAGCCCTTTCTCCAATAAAGAGCCTGCCCTGATTGAACAGGGGTATGTTTCCCCTTTTTCGTTCTGTAGGGAGCTGAAATTGGTTGCAAATCAAGTGCTATTGATTTTCTAGTTAGGTTCAATGCATAGAATGGAGACCGATCCACCACTGATGCACATGTGTCTTTGTGTTTATGTCTTTCTGTATTTATCTTTGCTTGTTTTCATGTAAGTATTGGTATTCACAATTAAGTGTGTATGTGCGTACATTCATGTAATAAGTACTGTGTGTGTGATAGTTAAAAGCTTGATACTGACAAAACTTCACTCTGTAAGCATTTCTGCTTCCATTCCCCTTCCCTGTAAACAACTTTCAGTTATCTGTCTTATCAGAATGATGATGATTATGGAAAAGAGAGACACAATGAAATGACATTAAGGCAGTTGAGCAGGCAGCATACTAAATACTTTAAATTGCATCTTTACAATACAAATCAGCCGTTTGAGCAACAACAGTTCTAAGTGTAATTGCTTAAAGGTTTTGCAGGTTTCTACTTTAACTTGTTACAGAAGAAGTGGATATTAGGAAGGAATGTGGAGCACATTTTAACCTGTAATGCGAAAGGTAGGGATCATAGAAACATTGTTAAGAGATGATGACACCTTGATGACATGCCGCCACTAATATGAATGCCATTAGCACTGTTAGCACAGGAAATCAGGCCTTGCCGTCTCTGTTTGATCTGGCAGGAATTTGTGAATTGTTTTCCCAAGGGATGTTTGGGTTAATGTGCACATTGAAAATCCTGGCTAGCTGTTGTATATAAAACAAGAGAAAGCAAAGACACTCTGTTTGGAGCTTGTTCAGCAAAGATTAAAGCATGACAAGCATCTCATAGATTCTTGGTTGAGGATCATTATTATTGTTTTTTGACGTTTTTAAAACAATTATGCACAATTTATGTGAACTTTTGGCCTTTGTCTTTGATTGGATTTCATCTGCTTTTGTGCGTTCGTGTGTTTTTCATGATAAATGTATTTAGTTTTATATTCAAAGCTAAAACCAAATTTCAAAATGTAAGTTGTGGAGGACAGATAAATATCCAGAAGATTACCTGCCAGCTTAGGGATGCACTGGAGGATGACTCTGTTAATGAGAGTGTGTCTGAGAAGTCCCAAGACACATAACATCATTTCCAAACACCATTATAGTCTATGTGATTGCATGCAAATGAGATCTTTATTTACAGTGAATATGTTAAATACCCAGATAATCAGGAATCAAGAGATGCTTGTTTTCATGAGAATTTTAGACACTAGTATCATTTAACTACCTTGGCAATATCATGAATTTACACACATCTAAATTGGCTGAAAATGAACAAAAGATGACCTTACACCTGCCACTTTTTCACCAAAATACAGCGAAAGCCAGTGGCTACACCGACTGTGACAAGATTTTAACCACTTTGTTGCAGTGTAGTCTTTGCAAAAACTAGGTAATGCAGCCTGATTACTTAGCAATTATCACAACTCAAAGTGCTACTATACTAATTTCCATTAGCAATTTTGGAGGAAGCTAATAGCAAAAATAATAATTTCCAATGGTGATTAGCAGAGAGCTAATGGGTGATTTACTAATATGTGAGTGTTAGCGTGAATTTGTTATGTATGTATCAGCTGCTGCAGGACTGACAACTGCAGTCCCAGGCACACCAACACAAGCAGATATAGCCCATATCCATGTTGACACACACGCACGCACGCACACACACACACGCACGCACATTCCCTCTAACACACACACACACACACACACACACACACACACACACATACACACGTTCTAAAACATGCACACTTGCACACTCAAGACTCTCCTTCTCACACTGACACTTGTGTCTAATCAGTATGCAGAGAGGTGCGCTCACACCTATGAGAGTAGTATATTGCTGTGTGCTAAGTGCCTGTAATCCTGACCTAACACTACACATAGTAATGTACGC
Source organism: Istiophorus platypterus (assembly GCA_016859345.1). Taxonomy (NCBI): domain Eukaryota; kingdom Metazoa; phylum Chordata; class Actinopteri; order Istiophoriformes; family Istiophoridae; genus Istiophorus; species Istiophorus platypterus. The sequence goes on along the minus strand of CM029127.1, from coordinate 13,454,407 downwards.
ACACTCACGCACACACATGCACACACACACACACACACACACACACGCACACCAACACAAGAGTTTTATAATTTGTTGTTTCAGAATCAGTTGCCCTTGAAACTAGGTAGTGCTTCTTAAATAGAATGATCTCTCTCCCTCCCTTTGTCTTACTGTCTCTTTTTGCCTCTACTCCTCCTGTCTTGCTGTTGTCTGTACACCTTTCTACCTGTCTGTCTCCATCTCTCAGTGTCTCTGTCTCTTTCTATTCTGTCTCACAAGTCTCATGCTACATGGCTCCAAAAAATAGCATGCTGTTTAGTGCTCTTTCCGTAGGACCAGATACATGACAGCTCATCACCACATTCATGGTAATGGTGGACTGGGCCATTCACAGTCTGTCACTTTCCCACTTCTTGTCTAAGATTTGTTTTTCAGAGGCCCTGGTGTCAGGTTTGAGCTGCAGCTGAAACCTTGTTTTCAGGTGCCTGGAGTCATGCCACTGTGGGCGAGTTGGATTAGCTGACAGTTAATTCCAATCAGACCTCATGGTGTGACACAGTTATTCACGTACATATACATTGTACAATATGTACTAGATTAGTTCTGGAATTCAGGCACAGTATGTGTGTGTCAAAACAGCTGCTTGTCACCGTGTACATATTTACTGCTGAGAGTGATAAAAGTTATACGTTTCCTGAGTCATTTAAGTGTACTTGGTGTCTCAGCAGCTACCACTGTGAGCCAGGGGAACGTAAAAGCGTCAGTTTCAGTTTGGTGAGATTAAATCCGTACAGTGCAGTACAGTGAGGGAAGCTTGTGAACACAAACACATCATCATCACATCTGGTACAGAAACAAACGAAGCCATATCCACCTAACAAGAAAAACTGCAATGCAATAGATAAATCAGAGCATCTCAACAGTGTGTAATGTACTTGGCACCCACGACTCCATTTGGGTGCTTGGTGAATAAATATTGAATCTGTAATCTAAACGTTTGCATAAAGAGGAGCTGTAATCCATGAAAGAAAGTTTTTTGTTAGCTCTGTTAGTGAAGAAAGTTTTGATTTACTACACACAAGCACACACAGGTAGGATCATTGATTAAGCTTATTCAGAAAACTAGTAGTCAAACAACTCAAATAGAATTATCAATCACACTTTACATGAGAGTATTTTAAACTTAATATAGTTCTCAGAACAAGTGTGAATCAATGTGAAACGCCCGGAAAGTGGAAGTCGAAGTAATCTCTTTTGCATTTAAATGTTTTGGTTTAACCAAATCATTTAAAGGCTCTACACATCACATCAGTGGTGAATCAACACATGTATGTTTTCTGTTGACGGTATTTTCATTGCTCCTGTATTGGTGGTAGATGTTTATCATTCTTATCGGTCGAAGAAATTTGTTTACACATGTTCACGAATCCATTTCATTGTTCCTTTTTGAATTTGGTCTGTTCTTTCACTGGGCTCAGCTTTGTTTTGTTGTGCTGTGTCTATTCTTAGTCTGTACAAATATCATAACAGGTCAAATGTTTTTGTGTGAGTTTGCATGAGAGATCTGAACAGTGAAGCATTTTCTAGCTGCTCTGCTCAAAGCATTAGCATTTGTTTGAGAGATGAGAAAAGGAGCTACATGTAAGAGTTTCAGTGCGTGGTTATGGTGGTGTGTGTGTGTGTGTGTGTGTGTGTGTGTGTGTGTGTGTGTGTGTGTGTGTGTGTGTGTGTGTGTGTGTGTGTGTGTGTGCGTGCGTACGTAGGCGTGTGTGTGTGCGTGTGCATGTGTGTGAGGGTATGTGTCTGCGTCTGTGCAAGTGTGTGATGTTATGCTTGCCGAGTGCTAATCAATGCTGCTGGCAGAGAGGATGCTGGGATAGCAACACTATCCCGAATAGGAAATGGAGCGGTGACCTTGAACACAAACACACGGCCCTTGTCTGTTTCTCACATACACAAAGCAAACAGACTCACACACCAGATTATTTTAAATATTTTTGTAGAGATACAGGGAAACACAAGCTTATAAATACACAGAAACAGGTAGCAGACTAGCCAGAACTAGCAAGACCTCTGACGCAAAGCCTATATCCTAATTTTGTCCAACCATTCAAATAGGTCTTATATTGTCACTAATGACTAACAAACACATTTGCAGTCAGAGCATGATTTAAAGGGACTCTAGTCGACTTCTAAGCCACTAGTAGAAATGGCAAATCTGGCAAACATGGATGTAAACAATTACAGTTTCAAATTTTTTCAACAATAGCCAGCTTTGAAAATGTTTTCTGGGGAAGAAAATGCCTCCTTGGTGAGTTTTCTACACATAAGCACTAAACCAGTTACTTGAGGAGCTTTAGCATTTCATTTTCTTAACAACCATGAGACTGTGCTTGTAGCTGGGGTATGCTTTCCTTTAAGGACTGGTATTTGCTGTAGCTGCAAGTGGCAAGCCTGCAAACTTCGCTTCCACATAGGTCTTAGTGTGGATGAGAGCTGCCAATCAGTTTCAGTAGCAACCAGTGGTATTACAGGTTCACTTCTGCTGAGGGGCAGCGCTGTGTGTCAGTAGGACACAGGGATCAAAGCGTTTTTAGGTATAGTAATATTACGACGGTAGAACAGCTGGGATTAATGCTACTGAAATATAATGAAGCTGAACTGAAGAAAGCATGAGTTGCATTGTTTTACATTCTATTTGCATGTGACCAAGAGGTATAATAGGAGTAGTAAAAAGCTCAAAATATTGATGATGTTTCTTTGCACACAAATTTTAGATTTATCGGCTTAGATCATTTTAAACATGGCTATAATTTCCACGGCACTGCTGGCAGTGTGTAGCCAGTCACAGTGTATCAGAATTAGTGGCTGTCTTTATCACAGCAGAATGAGATAACACCTCAGACACACAGCAAAGGAGTTTGTTGTTGTTGCTGCTATTGCTGCTGCTGTTGTTTTTTTCTTTTTCCTCAAATGAACTGCTGCAAATCACATCAAGCACTTATCACAGAGTCAAGGAGGACTCTGGAGAATCCATTACCAGCCACATTCATAGGCCAAATGACTTTCATAGAAAGCTTGTAAACAAGTTCACGATGTCGACTATTTTCCTGTGGATCTATTTGTAACACTGGGGCTTATAGGTTATATCAGTGACCTTCACACTGTTTCTCTGGGGGCATCAATTTTTAAATCCAATTTCTGGTCTCCCAAAGAATAATTTAGGTCTACAAGGCTGTTGTCTAGGAATGCCTTAGCAAATTCACTGCAATATTAACCCATACCTTTGATAGCCTTTGAAACAAATTACTGGAATCATTTGGGAACCCCACCTTCTTAGTCGTGGGAGTCAACACAGAGGAGAGGAGAGGAGAAGTGAGATGACAGCAAGAGAGGCGTCGTGCTGTTGTAGGGGGGCAGTGTCAGGCCATGCAGAAAAAGACAAGATAGGCAAAGAAAAAAGAGAGAAATGGGTAAAAAAAGGAAAGCAGAAAGGGCAATTGGGGTGACAAGAGGGGCCCAGAGAGAAGAAGAGTTTTTAGAGGGAAAGAAAGTCACTGAGAGGGACTTAGAAGGACAGTAAGACACAGACAAGCACAAATAAACTTCACCTGACATTTGCTACCTGTGCATAAAACTAAACGTGATCATGAAAACACTGCAGTTAGATTAAAATCACATAAACAAGTCAATCCCCCGCTTCTTCAACTGAGGTCATATACAAAGTGTTTACTGAAGGATTAAATGTGTGGAGAACTGTGAAATTATAGGAAGATCGGTCAGAGATATAAACACCATGTGCCGAGTAAGCCTATCCATCTGAATTCTCCGAAGCTTGTCCAGTATATGAGAGTGTTAGTTTTTAGGGGCTGTCTTTTTCAAAATTGGCACCAAGCTCTCAAATCTGGACAAACTGCAGAAACATTACATGGGAGCAGGTGACAAAAGGCAGCCGAGGAGACAGGTATTTGCATTTTATGATGGCAGTTTCAGAATGTAGGAGTTGCCTATAGGGGAAACGGCACATGACAATTAATTCAATCAACACACACTATGCAAGATTGCATTAAGATGGGTATTTAAAGATAAATCTTCCTCTACTATGCATGTAAACAGCTTAATCAAATTACGTTTAGAATCAAAGTAAGGTTTATAATTGGATTAGTGTATGATAATTAGATTATGCTGTTTATGCAAACAAAGTCAGGTTAAACACATTCACTCAAGATAAAAACCTAAAATAGGTCACTTTCACTCCAGGGCTTTGAGGCATTTTCAACTTTTGCACTACACTATACTGAGCACCATGAAAGAGCTATAACTCAATTGTCTTACGTTCACTTGACCTTTGTATTTTTTTTTTCTGTCCAAACAATTTCTCATGACTTAGAGAGTTTCCAAAACAAATTTCAAAGGGTAAAAAAAAATGGCCAAAGTTCTTTTGACTACTTCATATCTGTTTTGGAAAAGGTCTGTTAAACTAAAATTAGCAATATGCATTTACTAGAGTTTTCTCATTTTTGTATTTTTTCTGTTTTATACTTTGGCAGAGGCATATAATTTTTTTTAAATCATAGCTTCTTTATCCTAAAGCATGACTCTGTTATGTCCAATGGCTATGAGATAATGTATTTAATGTAGACGACATGGACAGTAATTAATTACAGTTGGCGCATGTCACCTCTACAGGAGCTGTGTTTTTTCATGTCACGTGTGCTGGGCAGTGAAATATTATATTTATCATTCCCACAAAAAGGCCAGAGGTTTAGCACCACTGGAGCACAATATGTAGTTTGGCCAGGCTACAGCAAATTAATTCTACCATCATAAATGTGTTGTCATTGTCATTTCCTGTATTAAACTCAGCCTGTGTGTATGTGTATCTGTGTATGTATTTCTTTGCTTCAGTTGCGTGTGTGTCTGGCTATGTCCTTTTGTGTATATGTGCTTGGAAGGTATAGTGAATTGAAGAGTCACCCACTGACAGTCGTAGCTAGGGTGATGAAATTATAATATTATGTAATGTAATAATAATAATACCAGCTCCCTCTCCTTGTCTGTGTTTCTCTTCTCTCCTCCCACTTTCTCCCCTGTTCCCTGTCTCAGCTCTGAATACCGAGCTGTCCCGCAGGCTACACACTAACACACACACACACACACACACACACACACACACACATATACACACACACACACACACACACACATATACACACACACACACACATGAACACACACCACACACCACACACCACACACGTACACGAGAGAGAGTTTGAGAAGAGGTGGGGAGCCACCCATAATTGCAGTGGCTGCTCGGAAGAGACAGAGCTACAAGAAAGGAATGAACAGACAGTGACAGAGAGTGAACCCTGCAGAGAGAGCGAGAGAAAGGAAAGGAAGAAAAGAGAGAGAGAGGGGGAAGGGACGGAAATAAGTAATAATTTTAACTCTGTCATTTGGTATTCACTGGCTTTAATCCCAGGTTCCTCCTTTTTCTGTCAAAGAAACAATCATTCCTAAAAGAGTAGTCTCTTAATTTTTAGAGTAATGGGTAGAAAGACACAGAACAAAAACACTATGATAGTTATTAATATAGAAAAAAAACATAAAACTAAAATATACCTCTGATATAGAAAAGTATATTCAGTTTTGCACATATTTTACGTGCAAATTGTGTCCAGGACATGTATTACGTACATCTGGTCAGAAAGTAGAGAGAAAAGTACACAGACATCAGTATGATAACACTTCAAAGTATCATATTGAGTTCATCTTGTGTGGTCTAACAAGCTGAAGCAAGTAACTTTGTTTTATATGTACTGCAGTTTTTTAGTGTTTGGCTAGGACTTCGTTTCCATCACATCAAGAAGTATAAGACACTTGCCAGGTTTTCAACTTGCTTGCTCCACTATCAGAAGCTTGAATTACCAAACAGATGGTACAAAAATCTTTTACACAGGGTACTTTCATCTTTAATGAATGAAAATAAAAATACTGTCCAGAAAACCACATTGTTTAGTTAAATTGTTAAAATTGTTATCAACTCTTCAAAGTAGTTCTGCCAGAGCGTAATTTGGTGTTAATGCTGTGCTCAGGACTTTTGGAATGTCACAGTCAGTCGTTTGAGCCATCCACATGATTTCAGGAAGTACAAAGATAATTCATTTGGTCTATTCAGACGCTCTGTGAAGATACAGTACACGCGGACGTCCAAACATCGCACCCAGATGTGACCGCTGGTCTTCTCATTTCAAATCCGTGAGCACTAATATGCTGCTGCTGTTCTGAAAGGCCTTTCCACAAGATTTTGGAACCTGGCTAAAGGGATTTGCTCCCATTTAGCCACAAGAGCGTTAGTGAGGTCAGGCGATGATGTTGGGTGATGAGCCCTGGCTCGCAGTCGGTGTTATAGTCATTGCCAAGGTGTTCAGTGGAGTTCAGGTAACGGCATTGTCTTACAAACCAAATTTGGACAACCCGGCGAATTGTTGCCCCAAAATTTTGAGAAGACTGTTTCACTATCACTATGTGCTGCAGCATTAAGAATATTCTAATTTGAAGCTAAGGAGCCCATCCAAAATATAAAAAGCTGTCTCAAAAGTCTACATGAGAAGGGATTTTTTCAAATTTCAGTGGTCTTAAAGGCTAATGCCTTCTTGTTTGATTTATAAATAATCAATGTTATAGTGCTATTTTTCTCCCAATACAGTCCACAGCCATTCATGTTGTATCTCAACCCTCAGCTGTCCGTGTGAACAAGCCGGTTTCAGAACACCTTGATGCTCTATGAAGAGGCTAGTGGAGGAGGAGGGGAGAAATTTGGATGCGGTAAAGGGAGGGGAGGGAGAGACAGAGCAGGGTCCTGTTGTGAACACTGATTACTCTCTGCCCATTTGAGATTGATGGAGAGTGACAAAGCGGGCACGCTCACGCAAGCACGAACAGATACGCACACATCAACGACACGTGCAAACACATACAAACACGGTGTATCTAAAGAAAAAAAAAAAAAAAAAAAAAAACGGTGCACGGACACACACACACACACACACACACACACGGGGGGCTTCTCTGTCTGTATCCTGATTGATGAGGCTCCACCTAGACTACATTCAGCCCAACACTCCTGGTGTCTGTGTGTGTGTGTGTGTTCATTTCACTGTGTGAAGACAAGTGTGTGAAAGAGAATTCTCTCTCTCGCTCTCTCTATTTCCCTCTCTCTCTCTCTCTCTCTCTCTCTCTCTCTCTCTCTCTCTCTCTCCCCCCCTCTGCATGTTCGAGCGTGTTTGCTGGTATATGTGTGTGGCAGTTCCCACCTGTCTTAATTAGGGGAAGCTATTAAGACAGATTGCCTGATTAAGTGGCATTCCCCTACCGTCTAATGAATAGCCACACACATGCACACACAGACGTATATGCGCACAATAAAAGTTAGCGTTTAGCAGCGTGGCTCTCCAACTCACATGACCACCGAAGTAAGGACTCTGCGTGTGTGTTCGTTCATTCTAGATTTACTGTAGAAACTCTTGACCCCTTTATATGTTCACTTTCTCAAGGGAGATATCAGGGTCACATGTCCATCTGTGAATTCTGTGCAAGATTTCACTTCATATATAGAAACTCCTCCTCCAGCAGAACATCCAGGATTAACAATTCAGCAGGTAACGTAAGAGTGGGACTGAACAGACTCGTTAGACCCGTACGATGGCATTGCATTTTCCGCCAAAGATTTGCTGCAATGAATCCTATGATGATAGGTAATTTTCATTTGAAATATAATTTATGGAGGAGTTTGGAGTCAAAGCAACAGCATAATGCCGTGGAAAAAAAGTTGTAGGAGCTCCTTACATAACAGAAAACATCAGTTAAGTCGAATCTGCTCTAAAACTGAGTGAACAGATTGTTTACAGTTTTCATACATCCTAGGGCTGAGTACAGCACTGATTGCCAAGCAATTTGAAGATGTTAAATGTGCAAGGGCTGCTATCACAATCTCCAGATTGCACTCTATCATTGTAGACTATATAACATCACGGGTGGCAAAAGAGGGTGACTAAACTATTCTCATTGAACTGAGAAATTTAACTTTAACATAGTGTTAAAACTTGACCTCAATTTTGAGTTTCTATCCTTTATATACAGAAAATACTGTATTTGAAAAGAATGAAAAATAGTTCTTTGGGTTTCAAAGCTCATAAATTTAAATGTTCTTTGAATATTGATCTGAAAAAAAATGTTGCTTGATTAGTATTACATTGTGCTGCAGATGTTTCTAATATTTTTCTTTCCTGTAAACATGTGAAATTTCAATAAGTTAATGAACTGCCACAGTTTTCAGTTTTCAAGATGAAGCTCTGAGATATGTACAAAAGTATAAAGCTCTTCAGCTGATTAGACTCAGTTGGCAGGTTAATAGGAGCAAAAAGTAAAGCTGTCTAATTTCAACATTCCTGCAATAAATCATTCTTTGTGAAGGTTATAATGTTCAGTTCTTATTGAAATTGTGTGACAAAGGGAGTTGATTCAACTGTATAATTGTTATGGAGGCTGTAGTTTGCAGTGCCGCCGAACTGCATTGCATTGTAAGATTTTTGTTGTTTGTTTAGCCTACCCCCTTTAATTGTGATTGGGCAGTCATAGTAATAGGAACACCTTTCACAGTGCAGTTCAGCAGCACCCCAGACTACATCCTCCAAAACATTCACACAGTTGAATCAACACCAATGAAAACTGAACATTATAGCCTTCACGAAGAAGATTTATTACAGGACTGTTGCATTAGTTTTTGCTAGGTGTTCCTAATAGGCTGGCAACAGCGTGTATATTTCTGACATGTGTTCAACATGGCAGAAAATGGCCTTTTTTGTTTTAAGTTTTGTTTATGTTTTATTCATAAATTACCCACACTAAAACCTGCACTATAGTAATATTTTTTTGTGTTTTGTGATTAAATTCTGCTTAAATGTGAAAATGAATAATTCCCTCCTTTCACTGCTTCCCTTGCTGTCTCCCTCCTTGTCTCACACATACCTGCATCCATCTTTGCCTCTTTGCAACCTCCCTCCACCCCATGCGTCTTTATTTCCTCCAGCTCCCTCTATTCCCCCGCCAGACTGTCTGTGGACTAGCTGGTTTGTATTTTTCCGTGTAGGAAAAGGTGCACAGAGAATGGATGGGAGGATGGTAAACAGAGCGGGAGAGATGCTCTTTTAGTCCATTGTATTTAATCCGTTAGGTTCTCTTGCTCCCTCTGGCAACTCCCCACTTGATAGTTTGTCTCTTTTGCACATATACATAGGAACGGTCAGTAACTCCCCATGTCTGTATTTATAATCTCCATTTTAATTTGTTGTAGTTGAACAAGGGATTCAAGGCATTCATAACTTCTCGTTGTATTTATCTGGTTGGCTTGATGGTTTTCAGAGAACAATAGTTGCAATTTGACCTCCAAGCACATTTACAGGAACAGCCTTTATTGGTTGATTGCGGACAATCTACCTAAACTATTAAGTTTCGAGCACAGATTACGAAGCATTTCCTTCCAAAAGGAATTACTACATTGGGATCTGTTGTACTTTATACAACAGTGTTGCATGAGAGGGAAATATCACCAGAGCAAGTCATTTTCCGCTGAATCTCCAAAGAAAAACACCAATTTACTTTGTCATAACAAAAAAAAAAAAACTGTCTCATTTTCTTAGATATCCTCACGAACAGCAAGCCAAATCTTTGTAGTAAGTGTAAAACTAAAATATGCGGCAAAAATTCTGTCAGTACGGCTGAGTCCACAACAGTTAAGTGCATCGAGGTAACCATTAAAAGCGCTTCTTTAAACTTCCTTGATTTGAGGAATGCTTGTAAACAATCCCGCAAGCTTTTCCGTTGGTCCATGACACCTTCACAAAACGTACCCTTTTACTATATTTCCCCTTTTGGAGGTTTTAGTGGCCCTTTGTAGCAAGCCTGGCTTCACCCAATGTATTTTATGGCTGTGTCTCTGTCAAATCACAGAGGAGGGCACCCTCTCAGACCACAGTATTAAAAAAAAACAAAAAAACAAAAACAACCTTATTGCAGCCCATCTGAAGATGATCTATAATACCTCACCGCCCTCGTCTGGAGGGCTTTTATAGCAGATATTTTGGCAGAGCACTTAACAGTCACCGACAGAAGCCATCAGCATAGATGAATGATTTAATAATGCATTACAAATTGTCCACATGGGGAAAATCAACCAGCAGCTCAGAAGCTGATGTTTTTTGGAAATACTAGGTTTTCTGCTAGAGGCTTCATTTTAGTTTTTAATCATCCATGTAAGTAGTTGCAAAGCACACATGGTCTTTTTTAAGTATCATCATCCTTAATGTACACTGATGCTTGGGACCAATGCAGGTGGTAGGGGGTGTTCCCAGCTGCTGAGGGGATCCAGATTTGAGATCTTTTTAGTCACCAGCTTATCTCTCTAATGTTCCAGCGACCGCTGAAATAGAAATTTTTCTAATTATATCCTCATCTTGCACTTTCGTGGAGTTGTTAAGTGCCTCCTGAGCATGAGGTTTAATATTTTAAAGTCACACGCAGACTCTCTGTATAGATTTATGACTTTATTCACGTTTTAATATCGGAACAGATTGAATATGCACACGCTCTACCCTTAATTATGCACTCTGGGTAATGATGTCATAGCAGGAAGTGAATTAAGAGCTGTAAACATGAATAATATGTGTGAGAGAGGGAGAGCGCGCATGTGAGGGGACACGGAGAGGGAATCTGAAGAAAGGAAAGGAGGGGACAGGAAAGAGGCAAAGAGAGTGATGAGGGAAAGAGGAGGGAGGGAGGAGAGAGTGGAAGAGAGGAAAGAGGGAGACAGACAGATTGACCCACAAACAAAATGCAATGCAAAGCAATGAAATGCTCATGCAGTGTTTCTTTAGTTTTCAGCCTGCATCTGCCTATTCCGAATGACCAGATCATAGTCCTGTTAGATGCACATGGTACGGGGCATGACACCTGTGAGCTTAGGACATGATGAACATCCTCTGAAGGATGGGACTGAACATAATGTCCGCTGTTATTCAAGTTTCTGACATAACCCGTCACTGCTACTTGGTCTAAGCTGAGGCTAGTCTTCAGAGTTATTTATCTGGAAAAGGTTAATCTATTTTGGGTACTTACGTCTCTTGAGGGTTGGTCCTCATCTTGCTTCTGTGCCTGTTGTCATAATTATTAGTTACGCACCGTAATCTTTTACACTCTTTGAACAGCAGGGACAGAAAAAGATCTAATAGTTTGGCATACTAGAGCCCTGTAACAAAACAAAAAAATATCCAACACTGCATTGTACTTCAAACAGGAATTTATACTTGAGGTCATGTGTCAGTAAAATCTGTTGTTTGGCCCCACAATCTACTTACCTGATGTCTTCATTAAGCAACCGCATATTGATGTTCTGGATAAATTTGTTTTTTGTTTTGTTTTTAAGTCTTGATTTTTTTACATATACATTTCATACAGACTTTAAGATGATATTTTTGTCTATATCTTTTCTGATAAATACCTACTGCATATCTCGGGAATCAGATGTCAGTGATTATTGTCAAGCAGCTCTATCATCTGACCCTCTTCCATCTCATTCACTTCCCACTCTATCTACCCGCTAATAGACTAATTCATCACTGATTTGCCGTAGTGTATTCAATTTAAATCCAATTTCAATAGCCTTTCTGAATATGATCTACAATGTTGAGACTGGAGTGGATAGACAGGGTTTGATAGAATGGGACAAAGAGATATAAACAATAGACAGAGTTATATCAAGATTCTACTTTCTCTCTTCATGTAAAATATATTGTTCATTCCTTCTTTCCAACAAAGTTCATTCAATTAACCGAGCAATTAAATGTGTATATATTTGTGTATGTATGTGCGTGACTAATAGCAGGGAATTCAACTGAACCAGGGCACAAGGTGACCCTCCCTCTGTCTCACACACACACACACACACACACACACACACACACTAAATCACAAAATCAAAACACACAGATGCACCATCTAAAACACCTACTCAGCATTCTTGTGCTCCACTCCGTACTGCTGTTACTAGAGGGTAGAGGTGTGGTGTAGTAATGTATACAATACAATGCCACCATCCATGTGTGTGAGCATGTATTTGTGTGTGTGTGTGTGTGTGTGTGTATGCTGATATTAATGGACTGTGAAGGTTAACAGCAGGGGTCTATAGAAAGACACCAGCGAACATGTGTACTAGCGTTTAAAGTGTAACAGCCATTACTGAAACAAACCCCTCGATTTAATGTAAGTAATGAGAGAGAAATACCACTTCTTGGTTGACGCTATAAATTCAAAGCACCATAAATCTGATTGACTGACATGACTAATGCATGGAATGGGAATTATCGCCAGCAGAGAATTTATTTGAGCTGCAGATATTTGAAGTTATACTGGAACAAGGGTGTTTTATTCTCTAACTGTCACCTGCCAGGTTGTCAACTCCTTTAAGGCAGCCAGCAATGACCAGCCATGCTTCACTTTGCCAACCACAAAAGCCGTGTTCATCTTCTCAGCCAATTAAGGGATCCTACACTACCTACTTGATGAAAGAGTTGCAAATTGGGTCCTATCTATTAGTGCCGTGTGCCATTAAAGCTTCAGCACATTAGCTTACTTCAACGGGGAAAAAAAAGCTAATATTGTCAAAAGTGGTATAATTTAGAGCGGCAGTCCAGTAGTCCCTTGTTCTGCTATAAATGTAACCTCGTCGTGTTTGCATTTACCAGTCTATTACGTGCAATATAGGTAAATAGTGTTAGAGAAAATATTAGAAATAATACTAATCACTATGATATGGTCCAATACACCATCCACTCCCATCCACTCCCAACTTCAGCTTAAGAAACTACCATGAGAATTGAGTTTTTGATCACAGCTGCTGGGTCAAATCCCCCTAACTAGCTGGGGAAATCTTGGCAAAAACATTGAATAATAAATACCATTTCCTACTTCATTAAAAGTGTTTGAGGCACCCTTGAGCATGCAGCATAATCCCCAGTAACTCCACTGGAGCTGCCGGAACAGACTGGTTGTACTGGGCGGTGAAGTCCTGATACTGTATGTAATTCAGTTTGTGCTTTGTGACTTTGTTCTCACTTCATTCTAGACAGCAGCTACAAACACAAAAGGCACATGCTGAGATGTTTTTTGAGCACACTCTCTCTCTCCCATGCACACACTGAGACACACAGGCAAGACAAGTGTGAGGAGAATAAGTTAAGTGAACCAAATCTCGGGCTGAGTTTTAATGTGCGTCGACGCAATGACCTTTGTACAGTGTGACTATCTTGTTTTAAAGACTTTAGTTTGGATCATTTTCAGAATTGCTACATGTTTTATGTGTTTTCCCTGCTCTTTCCAAGACAAGAATCATTTTGAGTTTGCTCATACATGCATGCATTTCTGTGTTTCTCCCTTTAAAAAAGCCAATCTAAGTTTAAGGCCTCTAGAGCAAGGACAACACTAAGTCATTGTGCCTTATCCTCAGGGCCCATTGTAGGATTAAGCGAAAAAAGCGTAATTGTTTGTAATTGTTTACGAGTGAGTTTATGTGTTTGTTCTATTTCTCACAAATGTTCTCTCTGTCGCTGTCTCAGGTTGTCAGGCAGTAATGTCCCCTCACCCATCGTAAGCAACAAGAACTGGCTCCGGCTGCATTTTGTGACTGACGGCAACCACCGTTACCGTGGTTTTAGTGCACATTATCAAGGTAAGATGGGTAAGATATGATCACATTAACAGAAACAGCCATCTAAACTTACACACGCACCAAATGTATATTCAGAGAGTATGTTCATTTGTAATAAACAGGACTCTAATATACAGTATCTACAAATCTCAATGTTTGTTATGACAGGTTCCTTTTTCAAGGTTCTGCTTTTGCTTCTATGCCTTTTTTTTCTTTTTTGAACTTTTTGTTTATCTCTTTTCTCTGCTACTTTCTTTCTTATCCACTGACAGTTTTCCCCCACAATTTTGCCTCTAACTCTCTTTAATTACACCTGTTGTCTCCTATCTTCCTGCCTCTCCTCTATTAGTTTCTCTTTCTGTCCCCATCTTTCTCCATCTTTCTGCATCTCTCCCTCTCTCTCTCTCTCTTTCTCTCTCTCTCTCTCGCTCTCTCGCTTTCTCCCCCCATGTCCGGTTCTCTCTCTTTTATTCTCTTTTTTCCTCCTGGCTAACTGCTCATACGGGGCAAACAGTTTGCGTTCTTTGACACTAACCCTAACTGGTGGAAAAAATTTGGAAATTCATTAGGCAACGTCCATGTCTCCCAACAGCAATAAGGAGAGCTGAATATTTGGAACAACTGTGCAGACAGGCTGGAACAGATAGGGTTTATATTTTACACTTTACTTGTTTTGCATGCTCTCCCATGTTTTGTTTTAGTCTCAGATTGCCTCTAGTTCTCCCAAAAAAAAGAACCATTGGCCCTTTTTTGTGAGTCACCAGTGTGTGTTGCTTAAAGTCAATTCAGCATCAAAAAATACACAGGGCATGGGGCTGTGTTTGGTATATTCATGGCCAGAGGCATGCGGCACGCCTGCAGCACGGTTGGAAAGAGGGTTTGATTGACAGACACTGTAAGTGGGTGTTTTATGGGCGGACATCAATCATGATCAACAAATCAGCTCTTCCAATCCACTTTAATCAAAATACTGGGAACATGTTTTATTTGTGTTTATTGATAGAAAGTTAAAATAGACCAAAGTCTTGGAAACAGCAAAATGTTTCAAATCACTTCAGCACATTCAGGTTCAGGAGACTCGGACTTAGGCCCCGTTTGTGTATTTTATCGAGGAAAAACACAAGACCACAATAATGTGGACACATTAAGATAATGTGTCATGTTTTGAAAAGACACAAAACAGACTTCATTTGTCATAACTGACACACTCATACACAACTCAGCGATGCAATGTGTTTTGTTTCACAAAACTATTTTCTTTGTCCCGCACTCCTTCCCCTCTTCTTAAAATCTTCCATCACCTTCTCTTTTAACGACATTTTTAATACACAACGGTATATTTTTTCATACACACCGCAACAAGGTCCCCTGCTGATTTTTGTTGGGTTGTTGCCAGCTCTCACCCCATCACCGCGAAACCTATCTGATCTGTGAATTGATATAAATCTTTCGGCAGACAGACAAGTCATGGTTTCCCTACATGAAAATTCAACAATTGAAAAACTTCCTGTCGATGTATAAATTATGCCCTGTGCCAGTGTGGGAACACAAGGCACAAGGCAATGACCATAATTTGTGTGGAAGTGTGGAAGTGAAAAGAACCAAGTCATTGAGCAAATATTGTATTATAGCTGATATTAAATAAGGTTTCCAACCTTTTAACTGAAAATACAACTTAAACCAAATAAATGATGAATTGAATTCCTCTGTTTCTATACATGTATTCAGCTCCTGAATGCATTTTATAATATTTGCTCCAATGCTAATGAAATAGTGTTGAGTTTCCCGGTAGCTCACCTGGCAGCAATCCTCTGCTGCATTAGTGACATTACTATTTAAATATCAGAGTGGCTTCTTTAGGACCCTGTAAACCCTGTTAGGGTTTTTACTGCATTGGTCACATGTGCCACTTGCAGGACTGTGCTCAGTAAAGCCAATTAAGCGACTGAAACTGCTATTAATTCTGCGGTGATTTTATATCAACTCTGCATGATTTACCAACATGTGGTTCTGACGAGCTTATTTCTTTGGATATGTGACCCAATTTGACAACTAATGGGAAATGTCGCTTGTGTTTAGTTTGCAAAGAACACCCACTATGGGAATATATCTATGAGGGTCTCTTTTATGTTTCCTCTGTGAACTGCCTAGTATATGAAAAATGCCCAAAAAAGAATAAAAAAAAACAAGACATATAACTTCTTAACCACTTAGATTTGAATTTAGTCAAGGCATGATATCAAAAGCAATGTGTGCAAGTCAAACCAGACATTTAAGTAGCCAATGAATTATTCTTAATGTACAAGTGCAGCATATAGTAAGTTTTAGAAAGGAGCTTTTTAAAAATTTACAGTCAAGTCATTATTAAACCTCATCTCTCTTCCCCCTTCCTCTTTCTCCTTTCCTCTTTCAATACATCTTTGCCCTCTCTCATCCTTCTCCCTTTTTCACCTCTCTTCTGTCTTGCTCCTCAATCTTCTTTTGTCCTTATTCACCCTCTCTCCAGGTCTCTCTTCCTCTGGCTCTCTGAGACACTCTTCTTGATTGTTTGACTGACAGTCTGACCACTCCCCTTGACATTAACTTGTAATTAGTTTAATGGATTTTAATTGATCTTAATTAGTTAAAAAGATTAATCAATGTGTTAATGAGGGGAATCCGTTTGATAGGTCAGAGGATTAATTAGCAGAGTTCTTAACAAACTTGTGATTGATTGGCTACTTCCTGTCAGCTGTCAGTCATCCCCATTGCCTTGCCGGTTCATAGCAGAGGGGCTGATTGGTTCGATTGAAAAAAGTCACTGCTAATGAGAAACCTTGTTTGTTGATTAATCATAAATTGTTCCTAAAAACGTTGCCAAAACTGTCATAGTACATAATTTCTTAAAATATTGCATCATTTCACATGTTAAACCAGTTCCATAAGGAAAATTAATGTGTTATCTGATTGAATAGTAGTTGATCATCTTTTACTTCACTGTTTGTTAATTGGAAGAAATTCACATCAGCAGTGTCAGTAACAAATGAGGGTTGAACAATATTCTGGATGAAACATTGCCAATGCCATTACTGACATTGCAAGATGACTGATGGATCCTCTGTTGATTTCATATCTTGTGGAACCACTGGCACAACACTGGAAAGAAAGGAAATTGACAGATATCTTCAGTTCTTCCTAAGTGTTTTTTTGAAATAATTTCCGGGATCATTAACCTCAGAAGAGTAAATCATTTTGGATTTCATTTTGTCGATTCTTATTTTACCCTGTTTATCATGCTCTTTTCTACTTTATTTATTATGCTCTCTCCCTTCAGATTTACTGTTTGAACAGCATTCTTAGGTTGTTCATCAATTCCACTTTTTTTACATACTTCACTTAATAATATTCTGGTGTTTATATATATATATATATATATATATATATATATATACACACATATATATATATATGTAATGTAATTCCACCCTGTAAACCTTATGTTGTTCTTGCCTCCAGGACAATGAATTATAATGGCAAAGCCCACAGGGTGAGTTTAGCTGAGTAGCAAGGACTATATGAAAACAATTCCAAATTTTTCTCTGAGAGACTAAATGAACAAATCTGCTTTGGCAGGCGAAGTTTAGTTTGTAAGACAGTGCTATGAGACCTCAGAGGGAGATGCTTGGCTCTAGGTGCTACCAGCTAGCTGGACTCATTGTGTTAGTTTGTGTGTGTGAGTATATCTAAGGTCAGCCACTCGGCTCATAAAAAAACCCTCTTCCCTCTACTGCTGCCCAATTATGAAGTTCTGAATTAATAATAATTTCCTACTGATTTATATCCAAGTTTGCAGAGAAAGGAGGGGTGGGGGTAAAAACAAAGAACATCACAGGAGAAATAGAGAAAAAGAGAGTGGGGCGTTGGTACAACATTGAGGAGGTCCAGAGAAAAGATTAAAGGAAATGAGGATGGAAGCCAACAGGGGAAAAAGAGGCAAAAAAAGAGAGAGACATAGATAGTCAGAAGAAAATTGTGTGGGTGTGTGTGTGTGTGTGTGTGTGTGTGTGTGTGTGTGTGTGTGTGTGTGTGTGTGTGTGTGTGCAGGGGGGGTTCTAGGGGACCACTCATTTGGCAGTAAGTTTTGGCTAAATAGTCCAAGTACTAACATTAAGAGTTATAATGTCCTGCTGTCATAACTGGCTGTTGTAGACCACTTTAGAGGACATGTTTGCGTGGATGCATGTGTGCGCCAAGATTAAGGACGTTGACCATTCCAATTCAAATATCTCTCCCTAGGAAATAGTCCTCTTGTCAAAAGGAGAAATGAATGTTATTCATATGATTTAAATCTAATTTCTCCGTACTCAGGCACAGTTCTATCAATGTTTACTGAAATGATCAAATAAATGTCAGCCATATATATTAGGTTAAATATTATGAAGATAGAGGTAAGGTGAGTGAGGGTAAATTATAGACAGTGTTTAATTTACGTTTATCTTTTTAATTAGTGTTGAAATATTCATAAAAGCTGTCATTTGTGAATGTTATGTCAATATGCCATACATTATCTTTCTGCTTCTCACTGTCTAAGTGCAACCATTTAGTGTCCATTAGCATGTTTAATTGAGACTCAGCAGTTATTTAGCTACGTCAACATATCTTAGCTTTTCACGTCAGGACTAAAAAGCATTTAAAGAATCATTTCATCCTATTATACAAAGCTAGTATGTGATTTCTGAGTGTGTTTCGAAGCACTCTATAGGGTCTTATTTTACAACTTTGTAGGCCTAGATGAAATGGATGTAATTCTGTACCATGAGAACTGCTGTAAGATCATTTATTTGTCTTTGAATTCACAACATGTCACTGGGTACTTGCACCCAAGCTATGCAAATGCTGTGTTGCACCCTGGAACACAGATTTACTAAAACATTCAAGTCATTTACTGTAGGTTTGTATTTTAGACTTTAGTTTAACACACCATGAGTTGTCCAGTTGTTCTCTATACAGGCTGAAAATCTTGATAACATTTTTTAAAAGATTACAAATCTGATGTAACATATCTAAGCTATTCTTTCATTTGCAAACTTTGAAAAAGAAAACTCACTTATTGCAAATTTTTCCTCATCAGTCCTCAGACACGGCCTTTACCATAAAGTCATCAGATCTGTTTCAGCAGTGTTTAAGTCAGTTATTATAAAGTATTTCATAAGACTTTTCTGTAGGCCCTTTCAATTAGATCAGTTTTAATTGGGTAAAAGCCCAGAAATAGCAGAAATTATCCTAGGAAGCCATAGGAGGGAACTTGTTGGGCGGTTGGGTGATGAAATGTTATATACAGCAATGATAGCAGAGCATAAATACAGGTAAAGTGTTTTAATACCCTCCAGGAATGCCTGCAAGCAATTCTCAGTCAAGTCATTGGATGATAACTGAGGTGGATCCCCAGCGTGATGATCAAATTAGAGGGATAATTGTTTTTCCTTCTTGAACTTCTACTAAAAGCTTCATTACTGTAATTACAGCCTAAGACCTAAAGACATTTACACTGACACAACAAATCAGATTAGATTCTTTGTGGCACAAGTTTGATAATTTCTATGCAGGTAACTTCTGCAGATCACATTTTGATAATAGACCGAATTTTGCTTGAGGATTATAGAGTGGACAGGATGTGGAAACCGAATTGGGATAAAAGACCAGAGAGAGTGATTCTGAAGTTCCCTTTAAGAAAGAACTGAAACCCAGCCATATGTAGTGACTATAGTAGAACAAGCTTCCAGATGTGGCTTGGTATGTTACAGTATGCTCTTACCCTCAGAAAATATACCTCCAAGCAGAAGCTGGAAATGGGAATGTGTTGCTAGTCATCTTTGCTACCAAATGAAAAAGAACTGGAACAGCAATCCCTCAAAGCTAGAAACCAGTGAATCATGTTGCCAAACAAAATTCTGTTGTCAATGGCCACAGGAATAACATATGAGAACACAATTTTACAGTGAATTCACCATTTAAACAGGTCAGCTCTTATCATTTTTGGGTATCATACTGTTTTTTCCAAGGACATTCTTGTTATGTAATTATTTATAACAAGAAATGGGGGGAAAAGCTCGGGACACCTAGTCAGCCAGTGAGTCACACGTGCTTTCAGTCAACCGATGAGTCACATATCCACTCAGCAGTCCAAACACTGGTAAGCTACAGTCATTCAGGTAACTGCTCCTCCAGCAAGTAATATTTGAATTAAGTAGAAAGATATTAAGATTGTCAAGAACTGAACAATTAAAATAGATGTAATAAAAATCCGCATGATCGTGATAAATTGCCAGTTCTGTTCATAGCTTAGCAACCACAACTAAACACAAGAGAGCTGTCAAAGTCTGAATATCTCTACAAGCTTAAGTGGCGGTTAAAATGGGGATCTATCAAGAGAGGTCCTTCTCAGGGTAAGATCTTTTCTAAAACCAAAAACACCAAAGTAAATTTGTAAGGAATGGATTTCAGCATGTTTGCCTGCTCTAAAGTGAGCCACAAGCATTAGTATGCTCATATAGTGAACTTACTCCCTACAGTTTGTTGAAACTGGACCTGGATGCTATCAGCTGGATGCTCTGTCCACCTGTTTTTTTGGATTTGGGTATGTTTCCATTTCAGCACCCCCAAGTAATGTTCCTTGAAATAGTTACCAGTACATTGTCAAACACATCTGCTTAGTCCTCCTCTTAATAGCCTTTTTCTCTCGAGACATTTAAAGTGAAATCATAATGTTTGGAAATGTCAAGCTATAAAAGGTGGAATGGTGATATAATTAATTAAAGATGATTAACAACAACATTAATTATTAACAATGATTCGATGATCATTTCTTATTCACAGCCTCCATATGTGAAGATTCTATCTCAAAACCCACTTACAGATGCACAATGCATACCGCATGTGAGAACTAAATATTAAGACAGTTACTGTGACAAATATTTGACATTTAAGGGTTAAAAAGTTTGATTAAAAGTTAAAAGATTGGTAGATGTAACAACAATCAAATAATCATTCCAGACATAGTGGAAATCATTTCATAAACACGACAGCAAAAAATTAGGTGACTTGAGAAATTTAAAAGGCAGGTTTACTAAATAACGGCTTATTTTAAAATTCATTTTGTTTAGGGGGCATTGAATTGCCCCTGTTGCATTGTTGTTGTTTGGCAATAATATTGTTTCAATGCTCATACTGTGCCTACATCTCAGATAAAACAGCCAGTGATTCTCATTTAATTTATGTTGTTAGTCAATAAACTGTTTGTATTCCAAGAGATGCTTTCTTAAATATAATGTCTTTGATATTGCCTTAATTTTTTACAAGGCAATTCATAACTCTATCAGACAGTGTCTTCGCCAAAATTTCATTTCATTTTACTCATTTCCAACCCTTATAAAAACATTAACATACTGGTGGCTATTCAGCTATGCTGCTTTTTTTGCTGGTGCCTACTGAGTCACTGTTTATCCTTTGGGGGTCATGGGGGTGCTGTAGCCGGGGCGGGCTACACCTCGGACAGCTTGCCAGGGGGCTGACACATAGAGAGAATTCAAACCCACGGGCAATTTAGAGCCGCCAGTTAAACTGACCTGCTTGTCCTTGTTATGTGGGAGGGAGCCGGAGCACCCAGAAAGCCACCTGCCAGCCAGCAGGTTCAGACCCACAGCCATCTATTTTGCGAGGTGACAGTGCTAACCACTTGTATTTTTTTTGTACCGTAATAATCAGCTAGTAACCAAACTTTTCCTGCTTTGAGTCTGCAGAAAATGTCTACGCCCTGAGGTTCTGGGAATAATCCAAATGGGCTGGTTTAAAGTGTAATGTCACTAATCCAGGAAGGTGTGACATGACCGAACTGTCCACGAGACAGAACAGGGGGAGAGGTTAATTTACTGCTCTGACCTTTGTGGTCACCCGGTTTTAGATCTAGGAAGAACTTTTAAAGGCTTTTTCACCATCTAAAATTTTCTCGGCATAATGAAATGAGACACCTCTCTTCTGATCACTTTATTTCTTTTGGATCTTTTGATCGTAAACCTAACTTATGTCTCTTCTTGCAATCACCCATGCACAGCAGTTGGGAAAAATGAAATGCTTTTTAGGAGCCTTCCGCTTGAATGCAAATCTGCAGCACATGTACCTCTAAATCAATCCTAATTAGATGCATAGAAGCGCTGCAAAGACCTCACCCACTATATTCATTCATTTGGTCACTTACAGTTAGCCTGTCTGTCCCATTGTGGCTGATATGAGACAAACTATAGCCTATGGGTGACAGCATGAACCAAGATTAATGATCCACACTCATTCCCATAATGGGTCCTGTGCAAGTAGGATGCTTTTGCACCTGTGATCCAGCTTCCTTGCTCAGACATTGTGTGCTCCAATAAATATTATGCATTGCAAACACGTACCCGAATGACTATTTAGACACTATAGACCTTTCATATTATGTTGAAACATAAGATAAAGATGTAGTGCTCCTTCTAGATCAGGAGTAGAATCCTTCCCTGTGGTATTTACGATTTTTTAATCATTCTCTGACTCTGTGTTTAGCGTCTCCGTTCAGTGCAACAGGAAAATGAAATCTTAAGCCTGGATGTGGTTTAGTAAATGCTGAGGGTTACGCTGATTAGGCATTCTCTCCGCACACTTTCCTGCGTGGCACTATCTTCTAATGCCCAGCACTGCATCCTCAACACCTGGCTGTGTATGTGTGTGTTTGTCGATTATGTCACCGTGTGTGCCTGTATGTGTGTCTGTGTGCTTAAAGCATATCTGTGTACTTGCACTGATGTGTCCACGTGTGTTCCAGCAGATACGGCATTGTAAGCCCACAGATCTCTATGTTTGCCTGATCTCAGTCTTGTCAGTGGTGGTGCATCTGTGCAATTACAAATTGGTGTGTCTGTGTATATGTTCATCAATTTTAAGTTGATGAATCTCTAAAATGTGTGCTTCTTTGTACATGTTTGTTAATGTGTCTCACTACGGTATGTTTGCAGCTGTATTTCTATGTCTGTTTGGATCGAAGTGTATGTGTGGCTGTTTCTGTATGTATGTGTGTTGCCTGTTTGTATGTTGTCTATGGGTGTGTCAGGTATGAAGAATCTGTTTCCTTCCCTGCGGCAGAACCTACCAATCGCGTCCCTCCATCATCTCTCTTCATTACGTATTCATGAGTTTCTATGTCTGCAGGGCTGTGATTGGCTCTTAATGAACAACTGGCGGCATTATCAGTCAGCCAGCGCTATGGCAACAAAATAAGTCACTCAGTACAAAAGAAACACCAGTCAACCACTGGTACAGAAACATTATTCAACTCGAGCAGGGAGACAGCGTACCCCTCAGGGAGGTTGACATATTGGATATCGTCGACTGCTTGGTACATTTGATATGACTCTCATAATGTCTCAAAACCTACTTGTGATCAAGTGCACACATCTTGAAATTCTAATTACCTTGGATAATTAGAGGCAAGGAAAAAGAGAGCATTTAGCACATGTGGAATATACCATTAAATTTTTGTGTAAATAAATCCCCCTGTCTTTTTTCCTTGTCAGGCTTGGCTTAAGAATCATTAGTCAAGCTGAGTACAGACACACACCTCAGGGGGTTCATATGAGCTCATAAATCTATGAACTACCCCTTTATCATCTTTTATATTATTTGGGGAGCTTGCGTTTCACCATCACTGGCTTTCGTTCTTGACTCGGTACTCTGCTGTTGCTATATCAAAAGGGCTGTCAGCACTGGGATCATTACAGTAAGTGGAGATGGGAATGTTCTTGCTTGAATTAATGCAGCTAGTTTGCATAGACACAATCTGGTGGTGTTGTATGATTGCTGGTTTGTGGTTACAAAATAGCTCATCAAATGTGGGGGATGTCTACAGCACTGACAACCGCCCTCACCCACTGATTGTACTCACTAACTGCATATATTAAAATGGTAATTAACTCAATGACGGCAGAGGTATATATTGAGCAGTTTTGCCTTCCCGCTCATTAATATTTCAATTAATGCCCTCTGCCTTGTTAATGGAACATTTGAGCCAAGTAGAAATATATCATACAAATGTGCAGGAAAGCAATTGCCTTAAATAAAATAAAATATAATATACATATACTACTAACTACATTCTGCTTTTCTCAGGAGTTGTTTTTTTTTATTAGCATCAGAAATCTACAACAGATTTTAGGTCACTTTGAAGGAATAGCTTTTGTGGGATATTATTCACTTTCTTACGATTGTTAGATGAGAAGATCAATAACACTCTCAGATCCGTCCATGCAGCTGCTTAGCTTAGCTTAGCATAAAGACTAGAATGCAGGGGCAACAGCTAGCCTTGGTCTATCTGCTTAGATTTGCCTCACAGATCTGTATCAATCTTCTCACCTAACTCGTGTTAGGAAAGTAAATACGTTTATTTCTCAAAATGTCAAAAAATGTTGTTTTTTTTAATTTAAAAAAAAAATCAGTTTTTCTTGAATCATGGACTGTTTAATTTATGATTCATTAGTAGTTGGCAACTATATCACATCATCACCATCTGTTTGACTCAAACAGCCAATCAGTCCAATTTAAACCGCTTCAAACCAGATGAATCACTTTCCCTCATATCTGCCAGTTAACCATGTGAGATTGAGTGTTCAGTTTTGAAAACAAGCCAGAAACCTCCATGTTTGGAGCTGATTTTCTAAATCCTTCCAGGATATTTCAGTCCTTAGTCTAGATTATGTAGTACAATAGACCGGAGCAAATATTTGCTTAGCAAGTGGGCATCTAGCCCAAAAGCTGATGAGTTCTGTTAGTGTGCATGATACCTATTTGTCTGAATCACTTCCTTAGAGAATGTCTGACTGTTCCACATTACCAGTCCTAAGAAATATAAAATCCAGATGGCACTGTGGTTAACAAGCAAGTATGACTAAAATAATCAAGTAATCACCTTGGATACTGCCATTGGTAAAAGCATAACTGGAGCTTTTGATAGAAATTTTTGGCGTGCTCTAATAATAAGAGAATATGTTCCAGTTTTGATTTCAAAGCATCAAGCCAACATCTGATCCCAGGGGATGAATTTCTTACAAAATAAGGTTCAGTATATATTTTATTTAACTAGGTTATGTTCCAGTGTCTTTTCCCTTACTGTTGAGTTTAGTTCCGTTCCTGTTTGCTCTGTCACTAGTTAAATAAACTTTTGTCAAAATTGCAATATTTTAGTTTGTAAATATGGTTTACTTAAATGCAGCTGCCCTGCCATCTGTTGTTTGCAGTGGAGCTGCTGCTTGTAGGCTCGAATATTAACATGGGCATATTTAACTTTGATGCATATTCACACACTGATGCACATTAACAGGGGCTTGATACAGTGAATGAATCTGCATAGGGAAAACCAAATTTGACTTTAACTATTTTTGGCTCAGCTTCTCTGATTTGGCTGCCTAACAGGGGTGAAATACATTTCAAACCTGATTGTAAAACTTTGATCTAGGTCACAGCTTCCCCCATGTTGAAAATAAAGTCTGTTGATGAGCGTTATTAATTTCTGATGAGTGGGAAGTTTGCAAATGCAAGTTTAATCTGAAGGCAGTGCTACAACCATGTAATGTATTGTGTCTCACCCTGTTTTGTCTTGTTTCGCTATTGGAGCTGAACCTAAAACTAAAACTAAACCTAAAATGAGGACTATATCATCCATTGTCAGAAGGAACGTAGGATTTATGCAACCAGATTTCTTTATGTCGTGTCTGCTGTGCAGCGGAATGGAAAATGTATTCAGTACACTTTTATCATAGGTTCTTGTGACTTCTGTTTTTAAATACAGTTGTCTGTAGTTGTTCCATTCTGTTTGTGAAATGACCTGAAAACGTTCACATAAGCAAGGGACGTATGAATCTCTCCTCTTAAATATTATAAATGAAATTCAGTGAAAGACGCTTTTTATCTGAGAGATCGAGGATACTGTATCCGGGATCAAGCATGTTCCCCATTCATTTTGAATAGCTATGAAACCAGTTTCAGGAATAATAAATTTCCTCCTTTGTGTGGGTGGATTTCTCTGACTTCAGTTAAAGTGTTTTTGCATTCTGTTTATGCGTGTATGGTGCGCAGAGTCTGCTATTAACAGCTGTGATACACAAGTTCCTAAGGGCAAACCTATTCATGACATTATTTTAGGAAGTATGGGAAATTCATATTTGTTCACGATTAGTTTGATTTATTGATAAATAAGTGCAAAGTCTTTCCCGACTTGTAAAAGCAATGCAAGTCTAGTGGATCACCATCATACAGTAAAGCCTAAAGCTAATATGCTTTTCAACCAAAATCTGTTTTGAAATTAATCACTTTTAAAAGATGTAGAGAAATGTCAACGTAATTTGAGTACTGCGCAATGTAACTTCGCTGACTAATTTAGCATAAAGATATTAGCATCTATTTAACAAGATAAATTAAGCACCTAGCGACACATTATTCACTCAAATTGAATATTATAGGGTGGGGGTCGGTATCTCACGCCCTTGTCACGCATGCACAATACATACTTACACACATACCACTGGTACAACATTTAATTATCGCTGGTAAGCAACACAAATGCACAAATGTTGTTAATGCTCAGCCACTTTACATTAGGGAACTTGTTAGCGCATTTGCAAATAATCGATCTCGTATGATGTCAGCATGGTAAATAGAGTATTATGTACATTTCTGTAGCCACAGTATACCATTAGGATAATTGTTGGCATGAAACACACATGATCTAATTTAACCATGTCAAATAGAATTCCACTGATATGTGTGCATATATGTAGCTACTGAATAACATTGGGATAATTGTAGCGCATTAACTCATCCGCCATTTTTCAAAATTCAGTGGATTTAGGCTGGTCATTATAAAAACGACATCTGTCAGCTTCTCTATCAGACATTCATTAAAGCGATTTTTCACCATACTTTGTCATTCAGGACAAGATATATTCATGTTTATATTTTCATTATTTATGTGGGTAATGTATTCATTTATTTTGAAAGAGCAGAGCAGAAAAAAAAATCAAATCTGGAGGGAGTCGAACCGAAATTACCCAGGGCTGTTTTGTTTTTTATTATTATTGCATGGAGTAAAACATTGCTCTCGCCCACTCACTTTCTTCCCTTCACGTTCTTTCCAACTTTACGTGCTGAGGTTTAGCAAAATTTGGTTCACCATCGCTAACCTTGGGATGAAAAAGTGCTAGCAAACAGAGCTCAGACTAAAAGGGATTCCTCTGCCAGTTTGTCTCCTCTTGTCTTTGATTTACTCTGATTAAAGGACCCATTTATTTTCTAATGTACCATTATCGGAATGCTTTGATTACAGAGCTGCATCATTGTCATTTTGATTAAAGCTGCAATTTCCTTCACCAGCTTCTGTCAAGAATGTGATGGGTTTTTCCAGCAAAACATCTCCACATCTGATGTACAGTATGTGTCTGAGTGACAGAGAGAGAGAAAGATTAAGCTTTTTTTTTTTTAATGAACAAAAAAACCTGAGTGGTCAATCATTTTCCTACATTCTTCCCTCTTCCTGCCTCTGCCTGTCTCTTTCCGTCTCTCCCTGCCCCTCTTGCTGTCTGTTTCCACCATTTTAAAATTTCCTTTGCCTCTGTAACTTTTTTTTTTTCCCACTGTACTCTTCTCTCTCTCAGCATTGTGAGGGAGAAGAATTTGACATTTTTTTGTGAGATTCCTTTGCTAGGTCTCTTTTTTTTTTGCCACTTTATCAAATCTGTTCTCTGATTTTCCTTCTCTTTTCTGTACTCTGTTCTCCTCTGCAGTGAAGCGATCGGTAGATTTTAAATCGCGGGGCGTTAAATTATTCCCCGGCAAAGACTCCAGCAACAAGTTTTCAATATGTGAGTCCACATTTTAATGTCACTTTGGCTAATGAACTAACATGTGATGGCTTGGTTTGGCTTGGACTGGCTTTGGTTTTTTATTTTGTCTCTCAAAAAGGCTGTTACATTAAACAATTTTGTGCTGCTGATTACTGACAACTCACAAACATCTTGTGTTGCCTTTGGACAGAACGTGTGCTAACATCAATTCACAGACACATGCAAACCTCTCTGACTGACAAGTAAAAATGGGACATTTTGTGTTGCACAAATGTGTTGAAAATGCCACAGCCTTTATAAGAGCATGCTCTTGCTATTCTTGACTACTGTATATTTTTGTTATTTGTGTTTTGTGTATGTACTCTGGTGTCATGGTGTTTTCGTTTATGCATGCTGCTTCATGGCTTACTTTGATATATTTATTCACAGCTTGTTCTGATGAGCTTAATCATGGTTTGTTTCAGCTTGCTTTGGGCTTGTTCAGGGAATGTGAATCAGCTGTTGTGATATTGTTTACGCCCCCTCCTGCCTCTTCTCTTCTCTTCTCTTCTCTTCTCTCCTTCTCTTCTCTCCTCCTCTTCTCTCCTCTTCTCTCCTCTCCTCTCCTCTCCTCTCCTCTCCTCTCCTCTCCTCTTCTCTTCTCTTCTCTTCTCTTCTCTTCTCTTCTCTTCTCCTCTCCTCTCTTCTCTTCCCTCTTCTCCTCTCCTCTTCTCTCCTCTTCTCTCTTCTCTTTTCTCTTATCCTCTTATCCTTCTTTCCTCTTCTCTCCTCTTCTCTTTTCTCTTCTCCTCTCCACTTCTCTTCTTTCCTCTTCTCTTATCTCCTCTTCTCTCCTCTCCTCTCCCCTCTTCTCTCCCCTTCTCTCCTCTCCTCTCCTCTCCTCTTCTCTCCTCTCCCTCTCCTCTCCTCTCCTCTGCTCTTCTCTTCTCCACTTTTGTAAACATTTATACACAGGTCATTGAGGTCATCAGTGCAGTCACTGGTAAAATTATAAACGAGAATCTGGTTTAAACACACAATCACAATCACTCTAGTCAACAACATGTATCTAAGTTTTGGGTATGATCCATAACTGTTCACAGTAAGCGGAAAACTATAACACACACATTACAGATTTTTTTTTCCAATCTTTATAAACAATAGTCCTCCAGGGGTCTACTCTTAAAAAGTTCCCTGTTATTTTGCTGCTCTCCTTTTGGGACTACCACAGTTTCTTTGTGGAATTCCAAGTTGTAAGAATAAGACACTTTTGAAACTCTTTAATTGGACACCTTGAGGTGAAATTATCAAGTGTGAGGGTCCTAATGGTTCATAAGTCATAAGTCAATAATCTGACATTGGGAGAACAAGCAACAAAAAGTACGAAAAAACTCCAAGAAAAGGAACAGCACCTTTGTCCCTCAGGTTTTTACTTATTGTACCTGTCAGCAACCACTTTAATCTCACATCTAATTCCCTCTTTATTTCTTGCTCACGTCTTTGTCTCTATATCCTACCTCTTTCAGTCTCTCTTCTTCTCTTTCATACATGCACATGCACATGCACATGCTCTCACACCTTATTCTCATGTCTGAAGGGCAGTTGTTTGTGTGCTACGAATAATGGTCAAGGTATTTGTCATTTTTCTTTAATCACAAACGACAAAGCAAATAAATTTATCACACTTACAAACACACATGCATTTGCACAGCTACTGGTAAATGAACATGTACACGCACATATTTGCATACCTGCAAGGACATATGCAAACACATGCACATATACATTGATAAAAGAATACACTCTTTATGTAGCATCATATACACACACCTAGATCCTGCTTGTCCATATAGATAACTGGTTTTTGCATGCTAACTATTGATGCTTTTCTAAACATCTCTGATTTATTTGCTCGTCCTCTTTGTGTCTGTGTGAGTGTATATTTGTGTCAGAATCTCTTAAATACTGAATGAGCTGATGAAAAAGCGATTAGCTGGAGAACAGCACAGTGACACGGTGCATTGCAGATTCATCAGGTTTCCTGACAGGTTGGAGAGTCATGGTTGAGTTTTGACTCTGCAGATGTAAATTTGTGTGTTAATTAGCTTGGCTCTGATTGGTTCAGACGTTAATTTGCTCTGCTCTGACTGGTTTAACTCTTCAACGGAGCACAAAACCTCTTTTTGTGTACGTTCGTCTGTCAGTCCATGCCTTCACGCGTCTTTCGTTTCTGTACATGTGTTTTGGCATTTTATAATGCATGTATACGTGTGGGTAAGTGTGGGACTTTTGTGGGTTTAGTGTGTGTGAGCTCATAGTGCTGATACTGTAACCAGTCCCTCTGTTATGGTGTTAATAGTCCAGATGGTCAAATTAGCCGCTCCAGCAAAGCAACAAACTATCTATTCTAACAAATACACAAATGTACAAACACACACCAACCACCTGCTGGGTTTGCTGATACAGACTAAAGATGCACATGCATGTTTAGTTGGACGGCCCAGACAGCCTGTGGGATGGTGTTTGTGTGAAAGCAGAAATGGGCAATATAAGCACTCAGCTTGTGTTGGTTACACCTAATTGAGTTTTCTGGAATCATTATATTTGTATGACATGAGATAAAATTGAATTTTACTATTAGTTTTCACCAACTATTGTTTTTACAACTAGTGCCAGAAAAACGCATTAAAAAAACTCAATAATAAAAAAGTATATTTAGGCCATAATGTCCTAGTTTTTATTTTAAAAACATAAAGTGTTTAATCAGCTATCATTTTAAATATTTTGAAATTTGGATTAAAAAAGGTTTTTGGAGCTTTGTTCAGTACAATAAGACCTTGTTTAGATGAGATGAACAGTGACTTATTACAGCAGCAAGAATAATTTTCAAACATAAAAGATGACGTAAAAGCCTGTTGAAGATGAATTTAAACTGATCGGGTGGAAATATGCAGAAAACAAAAATGATGAGTCATGAGGATATTATGTTCACCACCCAGATAACATTATGAATTACGCTCCTCCACACTCAAACTCAATTTAATCACAGTAATCAAATAAGTAATCTACAGAATGCTGCAGCATTGCCTACTAGTTGCTGCTTTAAATATAAGCTGAATATTATAGTACATTAAAGTACATGATTAGCTGTTTCCCTCTCATGTGAATATCAGTCCATGCATTTGAATATCAAAATTCACCATGGGGTGTTTTTTTTTTTTTTTGCTGTATAGCTGAAGTAAATAAGCAGACCAAGACAGTTGTTGCCTCAAGTAATATTTTACTGACACCAGACATTAGGGACGGATGAACAAATAGAAAAACACACTTAAAAATCCTCAGAGTGGCCTAATTTTATTTTCATTGGTGTGAATGAAGGATGAGGAGAACTCAAATATTATTTAAATAATTTTACTCTCAGCCAATCTCATTACAAAATACGAGAGATCTTGTAACGTTGGGCCCTAAATTAAGTACAAATAGGTATTCGATGGACTGTGGATCATTAAGATACTTTATTACTGCTCATACTTTTGTTGTGTGCCAGCCTACTAAGATCAACTCTTTGGCCCATGGTGGATCCCTCTCAGTCTGAGAGAGAAAGTATCACAGAAAAAAAGAGCTTGAATGTATAGTGTTTTGAATTGGAAAAGTTTTAAAATGGAAAGCTTTGGAATTGGAATAGAGTTGTTTGTGTTTTTCGTTCTTTTACTTACCTGACAGCTATGTTTCTTTGGCTCTCCCCGAGTACATACAAAAGCTTTTTGCCTTTTCTCTCAGCATATATACATCCACACACTGTCCGTTGCTCAAAGTTAAGCCCAGCAGCTATATTTCTTGAAAGTTTTATAACTTTAGTTGCTCAAGAGAAAGAAGAGGCCCTGAATGGTTGAGTTTCATGGAAATAAATATTCAGTACTGTTGTGTCTGTTAAAGAAAACCAATGAAATATAGCTGTCGGGTTGTTTATATGGAAAAGGAAGCAGCTGAAACTGTATGACAGGGAAAAAAAATTAAGAAATCAAACAAGCCAGCAAGAATTTTTAAAAAAGGGAGGAATGAAAAAGAAAAAAAAAACAGAAAAAGAAAGGAAGAAAAGAAAAAAGGAATAAAAGCCAACTACACAAACTGTCAACAGGAGTATTGCAATTCAAGACAGAGGGAGATGTAGAGAACCAACATGTCAGATGCATGCCTGTTGTGATTTTTCAAAGTATTTGTACAGGTGTGCCTGTTGTCTCTGTTCCACCACTGTGATGTTTGGAGTGTTACTGTCAAGATTATTTCTCTGGGAGAATTAAGATTGTATCTGTGGTGCTGTGTCGTCCCTGTGTGTGCCTACCGTGCTGTCTAACCCGTCCGTCTCCTGGTTCTGTCTAACCTGCTTCTCCTTCCACCTGTTTCCTGCTGCCTCTGAAGTGAATAAGTGACAAGGCCGACAGGCTTCCAGAACTGAAACTAAAAGAGGGGAGCTGGAAATGAAATTTCCTGGGGAAGACTTGTGCTGAATCAATAGAATGATAGAAAAATACAGCTTTAGGTTCATGCCAAGAAACACTGAAGCAGTTCTTTAGTGTTACTTTCACAGCAATGTTTATAACATGGCTACATAATTAATATTTTATATATAATATTTTATATATAGATATATATATATAAAATATTAATTACATATAATTATGTAATTATATATATATATATATATATATTTATATGTTTGTACTCTTGAAAATATGAAAGATAAAAAGAAGAGTATAGTGTATAACAGTCAAAAGATTCTACTTTGTGCTAGCATCAACCATGGATAAATATGCATCTAGATGAGTTTCTCTTTTAAAAGCGAGTGTCTATTTGTTACTAATTCAGAGTTACTATAGGCCTTCTCTGTGCCTTTTTGTTGCCCATCTGTCCCTGACTCTCCACCTGTATTTTTCTCTGTGCAGTAAATGAAGGTGGTGTCAGACAGGCATCCAACTCCTGCCCTGACCCGGGAGAGCCAGAGAATGGAAAACGCCATGGCAACGACTTCAGGTACAATTTGCACTCACAAACATGCACACACAAAAGTTACGCTTGTGCATTCAGACATGGAGGCACAGACCTTTGCCTCTTTAAAAAAACTTGTTATCCCATTTTTCTGTGTGTATCACTCCCTGTCATTCCTCTGTATGTGATCGCGTGTGTGTGTGTGTGTTTCTTTGTTTGTTTGTAGCATTGGCAGTGTGGTGCAGTTCAGTTGTGGAGAAGACTATGTTCTTCAGGGCAGCAAAACTATCAGCTGCCAGAGAGTGGCCGAGGTCTTCGCAGCCTGGAGTGACCACAGACCGGTCTGTAAAGGTAAGACAGCTCTCCACATGAATCTACACAAGCATACAAATTACTGACAACACAGTAACAGGCCCGTTATGACTCTCAGGGATGCAAACACAGATAAAGATGGAGAAAGGGGCTGTAATGACAAATATGAAGGCACCGTAAGGAAACACTCAGGCACAACTCCCCGTGTGCACTTGCTCAAAATGTTGACTTTCGTAGCCTCGGCCTCTCTTCAGCATGAGTTTGTGTTGATCGGGGCTGCGTATATAGAAACGAAAAACTCCGTCATCTGTACTCAACAAAAGTGACAGCAGATTTTAAAGTTTTAATTACATGGGGACAGGTGTGTGTTATTCTACATTTCTTTAAGTGCTCCAATGGTTAACACATTTCAGACAGTTATTCTTCAGCTTTCCTCACTGGTTCCGGTTTCACATCTGCCACATGTTTTAGTCTCAGACTCAAAGAAACACGAACGTGTGCACACACGCACGCACGCACACACACACACACACACACACACACACACACACACACACACACACACACACACACAGGGACTGAGATAGGGTGAGAGCGTCTGTCATGTTAAATGCCAGAGTCATTTGTCATGTCTCCCTTCACCAGGCTCAAGACTGTGGCTAAAGACACATACTTAAACATAAAAACCAATATTCACTATGTGTTTGCGTGTGTATGCGTGCGTGTTTGTGTGTGTGTGTGTGTGTGTGTGTGTGTGTGTGTGTGTGTGTGTGTTTGTTTGTTTGTTTGTTTGTTTGTTTGTTGGTGGGGGTGCGGGGTACATTAACACCTAAGTGATAATCACTGAGATATAGAAAATATAGAGATATGGAGAAAGTGAAAAAATTTGCTTAGATATCAGCTTCTCCAACAGGAAAACTCACTTAATCCACGAAAGACATTAGCATATGAACAACAGCTAAACGATGGAAAAACTGAATAACTAATGCAACATTTAAGCGAAAACAGATTTACAGCGTTTGGAACTTAATGTGACTCATAGATAGTAATGGTAATTGAACCACTTTCAACTTCTCCATTTCAACCATCCTGTATGAGGAACTTTAAGAACCTTAGGAAAAGATTGAATCCAGCAGGACCTGGATGACGAATTTGTAATGAGTTGCTTTTTTGTGTATTAAGGAAACGACATTTTTATCAGCCGTATTCCACCCGGAGGTCGCATTGCAAGGTCAGCTACAGAGTAGCACCCTAGGAACCCACAGAGATTCCAGGTCTTGCTTCGGGGACACCTGATCTGACTAGATACTAGTCAGCCATGGGTCCTGCTCTCTTGCCCTCTGGTAAATGGACATAATCCAACCATTAGCCCACTGTGAACCCAACACCCATTGGGACTGATGATACCACCACACCACAGATCCCTGTACCTGGCCCATACAATTAGGATAAGACCATCTCACTTGAGCTTTGATTGGTCCCTGCCAATCAACCTTATTAGCCAGCTCATTATCAGAGATATTATAGCGCTGATACCCTGTGATTGGCTCTTTGAGATTATTACTGGCTCTTTCATGTTCATCATCACTAAATACTTTATAATGAGCAATTAAATATAGCCACAGACATTCAGCCAGTCAAATCTTGCATTTATCTGCATGTTGTGATGGGCTAAACCTCCAAAAAGGGAGATTGCCAATGACATTAAAATCACTGATGTTGTCCCCCCCAAGCAGTGAACAGTTACAAAGAGTGACCTCTATCACCATGAAACCCCGGGCGGGAGAGGAAAATTATGTGGGCTGGGTGAGACACTTTCACGGAGCCACTGTAACTTATGAGTAGCAGGTGTGCATTGTTAAACCTCGGTTGAATTTAAAACAACAGAATGCTTGTATTCCCAGCACAAACAACTGTTCAGGGAGCAACTTTTTGACAAAGAGCACCATCCTGCTTCATGGTTGTTGCTAAGTAACTAGTAATTCTGCGCTAGTCAATCTTTTTTTATTCTAAGCACAACACAATGGAGGGCACTGTTACACCAGCATGGCCGCCTAATTCAAAATGCACAAATTTAAATTATGCTACTAGGTGGGCAGTGTGAATGACTCAAATTCATATTTATTCTTCACGGTTCATGATATGGTGTCTGACCTAGATGATCCAAAGCCCACGTTTGTTTAGACGATAATAATAATGTTGTTAAAAGAGAAGACGCCGTGTTTTCTGTTTACTACTCATGCAAGTACTGCTGTGTGTCATTGTAGTTTATCTCTGTCGTCCTGTGGTGAAACAGAGAAGTCTGCGTTTTCAAAAGTCCCATAAATCCCAAAATAAGCATACTGAGGCTGTTTGAAGGACAAGTTACATGTAACACTAGAGTCATATCTTTTTGACGACAATGCAGAGACTTTATTTGAGCGATGGGCCAGGATCACTCAAAAGAGAATACAGAAAAAAAAAAACTTTGCAAATACGCATTTAAAGATTGAAATAGGACATTTTGGTGGCAGTGGCTCAGCTGAAAAGCACGGAGTAGAATATAGAGACTAATCCTCTATTTTCTAGTTACAGAAATCAGTTTCCCCTTGGGACAAAAAGCCAATATTGAAATTCTTAAAATAAAAATGCCCCACAGGCAAGAGGGAAGGGCTAGTCAAACGCTAATAGACTATGAGTAGAATAAACCTTGCTCTAGAAGTGGTCTATGTATCTTGTGATTAATTAGCTAAGTTTTTATATCCAACTCTCTTTCACCAGTCACCAACAAGGATATAATATTTTCATCATGTAGACATCCAATCAAGATGTGTCGGGATTTTCTAAGCATCTGACACATCTGGCTCCGTTACACGGAATTCAAGTGCATGTGTGACTCGTGCATTTTTGCAATTTCAGTCAAATGAGGAAAAAGTTCAAGCTTGACAAACAAAGCACAGTCTGGAAGGGGAGCTGGAGTAGGCTTGAATTGTTAATAGGAGGATTATAATATCAGCAGGTAGGGTGATGCTGAACTTTAGTATTGGCCAGGCACATCAGCTCATTTCATTTTCAACATAAGCTGCAGTCTCTGGCCCCTAAATGAGAACAACAATGTAGAATGTATTGTTATGCAGCGAAATGCCAGCGCAATTTCATACCAGAATGTGTAGGCCAATGAAAAAAAAATTATGGCAATCTGCATGAACACAACCTGACTTTCACCACCCCATCCACCTTGGCACAAGTATGTTTATCTGGGAGCCATGAAATTACCAAACAGATGCAAGCACAGAAGTATGTACTTTACCATGTGCCGCTACTTACACCTCCACTGGCTTTGCGAGCGCAGGAAAACAGATACAATTTTGGAATTAGTTCAACAGGTATGGTTGTGTTTCATAATAAGTATATTGGTCTTCAGCAAAAAAAAACACTGTGCTCAGTGTTGCTATTTAGCCTACTTTGTTTCATCCTGTTACACAAAAATGGAATGAGAGAAAGGCTTTGTCTAGCTTAACACAATTCAGATTTGACCTTTACATTCAGACCAGCCAATAGCCAAAATGGAAACTCATGAATAACACTGTGAGAGGCAATCTGTCAGGAAGCATCAAGCCAGCTGACTTATTAAAGGGTCACTTCTGTCAAAACACTTAAACCCAGCTAAATGTGTGTTTTGGAACATTAGAAGGAAAATAAAGTGAATGTATCTTGAAAATTTGCCCTTTATATCACAACAGCGAACCGACAGGAAGAGACAGATAAATATAAAAAGGGAACGAGAGGGACAGAGTGGTAATCACTTTATTAGATACAATAAAACAATTACAGAACTTAATAAAAATAAACTACAAAAAACAGCCATCAAACTTAAATGTCCTTCTGTCCACTCCCACAGCACTCTATGACAGAGAGAGAGAGAGAGAGAGACAGACAGACAGACAGACAGACAGACAGACAGAGAAAGTCAGAGAGAAAGAGAGAGAGTCCATGTGGCACCTTGATTAATGGACAGATGGCAAGGCCACTGAGCCAACTCTGTGTGTGTGTGTGTGTGTGTGTGTGTGTGTGTGTGTCTGTGTGTGTGTGTGTCTGTGTGTGTGTCTGTGTGTCTGTGTGTGTGTCTGTGTGTGTGAGAGAGAACTCCAGCGGAGTTCAGTTGATCTGACTGAATATACTGACTCAACAAAGCTATATGTCAACCCGATGCACACAAACACACGCACGGACATGAACATGTGCACATATGTTGAATCTAAACAAGAAACAGTGAAGGAGGTAGGATGAAGAAAGGACAGAAACTGTGGGAGTGTTTGCATGTGTTTTTCTGTGTGTGTGTGTGTGTGTGTGTGTGCGTGTGCAGTGCGCGTGTGCCTTGCAAATTAAAAAGGGGGCCATTGGAACGCGGTGTGCCAGCTTAATGATGTCATCAATCATCCATCCCCCATTGTCCATCTATCAATCCTCTCTAGTGGGCAGGGCCAAAAAACTAAAAAAAAAAAAACAAAAATCAAAAAAAAAACGAATTAAAAAAAAAAAAAAAAAAAAAAAAAAAAATTTTGCATTCATTTTTAACATTTTTTTTTTTTTTTTTTTTGTTTTGTTTAAATTATCCAAACTCAAATTTGCTAGACTTGTTGGTAAAAAAAAAAAAAATCAAATCTAATCAAATCTAACACAGGATAGATAGATTAGATAGCCCCTAAATCAGATTTTTGTATTTTATTTTAATTTACCTATTCTAGTTAGTTTAGTCTGTGTCCTAGGTTAAATATTTTCCTTGAGACCTTCTGGACCTTCCTTCCCTTGCATTCTTTAATTATGAATATCCGTTGATCGTGAATTTTCTTTGATAGAGATGATAACCATTTAACCCCTAGCTTGACTTGTAGGCATTGTGTGATGGACAGGTAGATTATATACAGTGTCCAAAGGGCATGCTATTGATTGATTCCTGAGCTTATAAGCCTCTAACGTCCTTTATTTGATACACGGTATCAAAGAAAGTGGTTTACTTGATACCATGCAAATAAGCCAAAACAATATTAATGTAATGGCAAATAGCTGATAGGTCCTGGTAACATAAAAAAGTTGGCCATCTTAGACCAAAGATACATGTGCACCAATGGGACATCACTGCTCCAGTAGTACGCCATTTTCAAATCAGCCCACGAATTGTGTGCTTTTGAAAAGTCATGCGTATGATCCGATTTTATTTTCGATTTGATTTACACATACCCCAAACCCAACCCACCCACCCCGCCCCACCCCACCCCCCACCCCAACCCCCCCGCCCCTGCTCCCTTCATGCCCTCTGGTTTGGGAGCAGGGTCAGACAGACAGTCTGGAACAGGTGGGGGTTAAGTG
This sequence comes from Istiophorus platypterus, assembly GCA_016859345.1. Classification (NCBI taxonomy): domain Eukaryota; kingdom Metazoa; phylum Chordata; class Actinopteri; order Istiophoriformes; family Istiophoridae; genus Istiophorus; species Istiophorus platypterus. Next base: position 13,416,139 of record CM029127.1, on the reverse strand, counting down.
TCCTCGGTATGCCTCGGCTGGTATTGCCGTATGGATGAGTGAACCTGGGCCTTCCACTGGGTGGGGCGACTCACTAACCACAAAGGCCATCCTGCAGAAAAAAAGTGGCTGAGCTACAGACCTTGAGTTTAAGGCGGAGATCAGACTGAAGGAGACACTTATAAGTTTATGCTCTGCTAGAATGGAGTACCAAGTCAAAACACTGAGGCTGAACAGCGTTGAAATGCATACTCAAAAAAACTTCTCACGAAAACCTTCCAAGTGCTTATGAGCTGCGTCAGTCATGCTCTGAAGCCGTTAAACAAAACTTTTGGAGAAGTGCGATCAAGGGCATTGGAGGGACAGCAGAGGCTATGGCAATGTGATCCGCCCCCGAAACATCATTTAAATTTGCTCCACCTCCCAATCACTTATTTTGGGTATGAATGTTTGTGGGAATGTGTTAGAGTCAGAGTAAGAGCGAGAAACTGAGAATCACGGGGAAGTTCAGGTGGGTCTGAATATATATACTTAAAAGAGGACATGTTGTTCCGCACATTAAACACACACATACAAAACTCTTCTCTCTGCGGTCCGAGCCTAAAGCGTTCACTAAATCTTGCTCCTGTTTCCAACAGTGTGTTTTTAATACCAGACAGACCTCATCAAAAGTTTTCATTTAATCTACAATTCATTATCACTTCAATGAGAGTGTGGCCCTTTGGCCTCAAGCCCTCTGCACTGTGCGCCAGTATAAATAATGATGAGAGGCGGAGAAAGAGACACAGAGACGAAGTTGGACAGACAGCGTGACAGACATGTACCATTACAGCATTTATTCCATTTCAAGTAATAGTCCTGATCTGGAAATCTCACTTAAAGATTCACAGAATGTTTATGATACAGTGGATAATTTGACCGTGTAATGTAAAAGGTATCACTCTCGGCGACAAAGCAACAGAGAATTATCACCGAGCGCCGGAGCTCAGCAGCAAACTCGTCAACCGCGGGAGTCTGCGGGAGTAGACTACCTGCCCAGCGCCAAACAGCAGAAGGGGAGCTATCAACTCGCTTGTGAACATGGGGGAGCATTTAGCCACTAAAGAGCTAGATATGTCCCCTGAGGTATTGATGGAGCCTAAAACGGAGCTAAAAGTAGTTAAAAACTGACATAATGTACATTCAGGCAAACAGATACACAACGCCAAATGAATGCTAATTGCTTTGTGTCTTTTGGATATGTAAATCGGCAATTATTTGCCAACAGCCGGTTATATATAAAAGCTTTTTGCCATGATAATGCATCAGCGTCATTTATAAATCACCAATGCCACCAATGACCAAAAGAATCAATTAACGATTAATACTTTACACAGAGTCCACTAAATGTAATTAAAGTTTAAAAAAAATCCTTAAATAGTCATTATGCAGATATACAGTGTTTTTTATAGAGTATACTGAATAATGAGATTACTATTTATGATGTTTTAATGTTCAAGTTCGAATCTACAATGTTCAAACGTACGAAAGACACGAGAAGAGACAGAAGGAAAAATCGAGATAAAAGGAGATGGAGATATACTATGAGCAGATGATAGAGTGATAATGTGAGTCATGAACTACAGACAATGGCTGACAGAGGGACCAAGACAGCATGAAGATTAAAGCGCGGAGAGAAAGACAGAGGGAGAGACAGACAGATGCAGGCCGCGAGATGGATGGAGTTTGATATAATTTATGGGATGTTAGCTCCTCCGGTAATTCCAGTGATAACTCTCTCCGCACTATCGCTATAGCAACACCGTGCCCGTTCTGTTGTTGGCACGGTGATGGGCTGGCCATTCGTTAAGGCCGCGTTGATTGAGCTGTCAGCGCACACACATACAGTACACACACCGCCGGGGACACGCGGATAAATCATTTCACATGTGCAACGCAAACACGCACGCACGCACGCACTTCATCTCTGTGTATCTATCGGTGTATAAATTGCAGTGAGCTGAGCACAAGAGAAGGTCATCTGAAGATGCATTGAGAATCAGAGAAACGAGCATCAACCGGGTTCAGTCAGGGGGAACTCGGGCAGAGATTCAGCAGACAGAGAGACGGGAAAACAGAGAGAGAGAGAGACGGACAGAAAGGAGAGATTTAAGGTATCTCTGAGGTGTCTTATATACCTGCTCAGACACTCTTACAGCACCTTACGGACACACCCCATTACACACACAAAGGCGGACGCACAAACACGCTGTGATATGATCCTTTTATTCGTCCCTCGCCGTCATTCTGACCACTAAGTCACAGCAGCAGCCAGGCGTGCGTTTGTGTGACTGAGGATGCTCATGAGTATGCGCCGTTGCGAAACAGTGTGTGGATTGGTGAGCATGTACATATTGTGGGTCCCTGGGAGCCTCCTTATGTAATTGCACACGCGACTCTCCTGCGATGCCGCCGACGGTTCGCTCGTGCAGGTCTGCGAAGTTAAAGCTGCAAAGTTAAAGCGCGTTCGCCTCTCGATCCCGCGGTTGTGTGTCGATTTACGTGCGACTGAACGCGCGCATGTATCTGTTTGTAATATGAGACCACGTAAGTATTCATGCATACGTGCTTCTGTTTTGTGTGCACGCGGCCGTTAGCTGTACGTGTTCCTGCGGCCTACTGCTGAACAAACTAATTAAGGAACAAACGCTGCTTCAAACCAACCAGAAAATTACCTCCCAACTTTAACAGGACGACCCAAGGACAGACAAGCAGGTTCTCTATCACATCCAGTCAGAAGACACAGGCTAATAAAGGCTTAGTTGGATCCTCGAACAACTAGCGTGTGTCACTTTCAACATCCCACAGAGCGTAGCTTCGGTGTTAGTGTCTGACTTTCCAGCACAAGTGTTGACGCACGGTAGCATGCTTGCATGGACTTGCCAATGAATCTCCGCTCAGGCCGCATGCTTGTACACTTTTTAAGCATTACACCGGTCAAGCGTCACTGCCCAAGAGGACAAAAGCCATTAAATCGGTTACATCGCCCCGTGATATCTAATGTAAGATGCATTTTGACCCGAGCTGCACTGTAGATGTTGTTCCTCTTTTAAAGATGGAATTTAATTATTACCCGGCGAATGGATGGAAGTTGATTTTCCATAGATTTTAAGAGTAAATTGCTGGTGACTGTATCAGTCAATACTCTAACTCTAGCTAATCCTGTGGTATTTCACAACCAATAGCCTCCAATTAAGTCCTGCTATCCAGGGAGATGTCAGTGACAGTATCAATAAAGTCTATCTGGCCTTCTGTTCCTCTTTCTGTTCTCTTCTGTTCTGTACTATTCTCTTTCTGTTCTGTACTATTCTCTTTCTATTCTGTTCTTTTCCGTTCTGCTCTGTTCTATTCTCTTGTCGTCTCTTGTCTTTTCTTTTCTTTTCTTCCTCCGACCACACAGTTTCTTTTCAGCTCTCAGCTGTGCATTAGCATCACATTAAATCTTTCTTTACTGGATTGCTACCGTGACCCAGGAGCGCTATATTTTGCTGATGAGTTTATTCTGAGAATCTGGCTAAGCATCACCCAAACAGTTTAATTTTAAAGGAAACCGTCTCACTGTTGTCATGCACTGATTCAACGGTGTATAATTGTTCTTGCTAATACCACTCATAATTCTGAAGTTGCTAATAATAACAATGATGCAATGTTTTTTTCTGTTCACAGTGAAAACATGTGGCAGTAATCTTCAAGGTCCATCGGGAACCTTTACATCTCCTAACTTCCCAATTCAATATGAGAGCAACGCGCAGTGTGTCTGGATAATTACTGCTTCAAATCCCAACAAGGTAAAACTCCTTCTCTCTCCCTTTTGTCTCCCTTTCTCTGTTTGTCAAACAACCTCTCAAATTCAAATTGTTGTCGTTAATTAACACATATTGCCAATCATTTCGAATCACTATGGAATAGGACATTTCATCTGTTTATTGAATTAAAACACAGCTTTGTATGAATTTGCTCTCTTCAAGGATACCCAGGCTAAACACTAAATAGATGATAATGAATCCCAACAAAAGGGGAACTTAAGTCCTACAGGTGAACGAGGGGGGTGGAGGTTGGGCTTATTAAATGTTAATTAAGCAACAGCAGCAATGGCAGGGCAAGAATGGGGAATGCGTGTAATCCTCAAGTTGTCTTCCTGAACTAGCTCCCAGGCTTTGCTCCAATCTGATTTTCATGCATTCAATCTAATGTTAATTGATATACAAAGCAGTTCTTACAGGCGCATGCAAAGTTAGCTTAGCTACACATTTACATAATTGAAAAATGTTAATAGCAATTTGTGTAGGAGGTCCAGTAAACTATATGTTAGTCAGGGCATATCAGCGTCAAACTCAGTTTGATTGGTTAATCCTGCAAAGGGTCAGACGATAGGCTTGGGCTCAGATGGATAGATGCGATTGGTCGCTTCGCGTCCCGGGAGATATCTGATTGGTATTCAGGTGAAACATCCTTATTCCTCTCAGGGTCACTGTGGTGACCGCTCTGTCGTCAATGGCAACACCTGCGTCAGCGCCATAGGGACACGCGAACACATAAGCGCTCACTCCCGTGCGCACTTTTACATATATAGGTGCTGAAATACACACTGTAGCTCATTCTTTTCATCCGCAACACACACACACTTTGTTGTTTTGCTCTGGCTAAAAGCCTTTCTCTCTTTCTCTGCTACACTCTCACAGACAACTCTCCCCGTCACTGCCCAAGGCCTCTGGTTTATGGCCTAGAGCAATACATCCTCTGTTGAAGGCTACAATGTGTATGTGACTGTTGAAGGCTGCAGTACTAATACCTCTCTGCACTCTCTTGGATGTGTGCGCACACACGTGTGATCTGTGTAAGAAGTTGAAAATTAATGCCTATGTATTATGTATTATTATTGGTATTGCCAAACACATTGTTCTAAATGCAGATCAGCTGAAGCTACACCAAATCATTTTATAGCCCTTTATCTTTAAAGGCTTTATACATGGCACATCAAATACTGTAATGTTACACACTATGTCATGTTCATGTCATGCACCATACACATCATATGCATGTCTTTTATCACACATATATATTATATATATATAATATGGCAGTATGGTATTTACCATATTGATTATATACATTATGTACTACACTGCACCACACAGTATACTGTACTTGACTGTATGACACTACATCAAGCTAAAGATTGTTTCAGGTCTATAAATTTGTACAGTTCCTGACCTGAGGAGTGTGGACATCCATTTAGAAGCAGACACAGTGCGCCAAGGGCTAAGACACATGCCACATAAACCACCACGTCCCTGGTTCGTGTCCGGCCAAGGAACTTTTTTGCATATCATCCCCTTCTCTCTTTCACCACTGCCTCTCTCTCCGTCTGTCTGTCTGTCTGTCTGTCTGTCTGTCTCTCTCTCTGGACTATGTACCATCAGTAAAATCCAAAAAAGGCAAAAATCACAATTTAAAACAAAGCAAAAAAAGAATCAGTCAGTGTCTTCAGTGTGTAATGTAAGTCAAAGAGAAACTCTTTATCCAGCATGCATTGATTCTTCAGAACAGACAGTCTCTAACATGATTAAGCCATATCCTAGTAGGTGGGTGGCTGTGTCGTGTTCTGCTAAAGAGGCAGTATATGTTGCTGTTGTTAACAGAATCTTTTTTTGGGTTTTGTCAGGTTCGGTTAAAAATGTGTCAATGTAACATTTCAATGTGTCCTATGAGTCCTATAGCCATTAATATCAGACCTGACCTGGAATAGAGGTTGGCTCGCTTTCAAGGGTCTGAGGTCCTATCAAAGACCCCTGCAATAAACCTTTTATAACATATCTAATACACATATTTTTAAAAAATCTGAGAGTTAAACCCAGGGTGTGGCCACGTTCATCAGTTAGACATTGATAGAAATTGTGTATGACAGAGGAATGGAATCTTATTAATATACTAAGCCCATTTAAAGAGACAGAAGAAGATACAAAGCAAGGGGAACGGATGAGCATGACAAAAAGTGACAAATCCTTTAGTTTGACTCTTAAACCATGTCCCATCTTCATTCATTTTTCATCTGTCTTGGCAAGTTGTTGTATTCCCGCAGGACACCTGCGAAGAGGCACATGCGAGAGCATTCATCTTAGATAAATCATGAGGAAAATCAACCTCAATATGTAAATTTCTATCTTGCGCATGAATTTGCATCTTTGGTACAGTCAGACATGTCTCATTGCCATCAGATAAGTGTCATTACTTGCTAGTGGATTTTGGCTGCATTAGGCAAAGATGCTCTCAAGTCTATGAAGTAAATAGCATTAATCAGTCAATTTGAAGATACAGTTTCTCAGAAATGCTGAGTGTTCAAAGTTTGGAAATACTAAAAAAAATGATGAGGTATTACGTTAAGGACCAAACCAAGTATTAGGAACTTTCAGTTATTTTGGGAAGGGCTATAACAAAGTGAATATCATACATTCAATTACTTATTTACTTAATTAAATGGTGGCATCAAAGATTATCAAGGTTGTTAATTTACAGGAAAATAATTCACATAAATGGCTTTGCTGAATATCACAATATTGATAAACTTTTTAATGAACCATTTCAAGGTTGCAAAGAAAGCATGGTTTGGTGTACGTAAGTCTGGTCAACTTCCAGTAGAGGCTTTATAAATAGTTGGAGACATTTCAGTTTTTCTAGGTTTGTGTTGGTATGGGAACTGACATTCTGTCATGGTTTCAGTAGGTAATTGCGGATTCACAGACACATCTTGAGGAGTAAAAGATAATTTACCTGGTTCAAAAGTAGGCTTGTGTTGGGCAGGTGGCAGAGGCAAACAAACAGCGGGGGATTGGCAGATAAACAACAGGTAACAAGCAGGAATGGCTTGAACAGAATGAGAGCAGTGACAATCTGGTGTACTGGCAGTAAAAAGCTGTCCTCAATTAGGAAGCTGATGAGGGAATGAGGAGCAGCTTAGCCGGCAGGTGAGCGGTCAGTTGATATCCTGAGGAGAGAAGGCAGCAAAATAGACAATCACACACTGGGACGCTGAGGAGAGAGAGAGAGAGAGAGACAGAGAGAGAGGGAGACGGAGAGTCTGAGGCTGAAGAGGGGGGGAGATGGGAAAGAGGGTGTTGGTGCAAGCAGCATACCACATTCGGAGTAAGGGAATACTCCCAACTGAGTTTACCTCTCCCACTAGCAGAGCAGATTTTTTTTTTATTGCTAATACACATCTCTCCCTATTTCATCCTTTACTCCCTTTCTATCATTCCCTCATCTCATCCCTCTCTTTCTCTCCTTTTTATACTCCTCATCACTCCTCCTCGCTCACTGCCAGAGGCTCTGTCCTCAGAATTACCCAGATTCTTCATTAAAGAGCTCAGCCCGAAACCATCAAATTACTATAGAGAAAGAGAGAATAGAGAGACAGAGGAGAGGGGGGGGCACTTGAGGGGAAAAATCTGTTTTCCGCCGCTTCACTCATGTCTCTTTCTCCATTGCACCCATTCCCATACATATTCTACGTTTCTCATTCTCTCCTTCTCATACTCTGAATGTAAATATGTAAATAGATGTATGGTTTCTATAGCTCACCCTCTCTTCTTGCTGTCTCTTCCTTGTCAGCCCCATTCCTTCCATCCTTCTCTTCTCAACTCTCTGCCCACCTCTTCTGCACTGTCTCTCTCAGGTTAAGTGTTAATGAGGTTCTATAGCTCTCTGATGTTATTGCTTCATTTAGTTTTGGCAGAATGAGCCTGTAGAGCCAATTCATTCTCTCCTGTTCTCATTTAACCTTGGGGCAGCAGGACAGGATGGCCATTACTTTTCTCTTCTCTTCTCTTCTCTTCTCTTCTCTTCTCTTCTCTTCTCTTCTCTTCTCTTCTCTTCCCTTCTCTCAAAAAATAGATCTCAGTGTACTATTATCTTCTTTTCACTTTCACATCGTTTAGTTACTTCCTTTTCTTTTCCCCATCAGTTAGTCAAAGCACTATCTTCATTTAATCTGTTTCTAATTTATGAGATAACATGAAATTTGTTATAACTTCAGGTTTCCATCTATTTTTTTCATTTGCTAATATGGCTGAATACACAGCTGGCACATGTAAAATGCTCTGTTATATAAATTTACAGCATTAACAATGAATTGGCTTGGCATCACTTCATACATCTACAGTGTCATACATAACGCATTGATACAAGAAGAGTCCTGCAGCGCTGCCTTCTTGTGCATTTAGTTAACATCCTTATGACAAACACAAAGGAGGTATAAAACAACGGCATTCAGCAAGAAGGAAAAGCTGCACTTCTGCTTAGGCTTCCCTGGACTAATCTATAGGCAGTGAATCCACTAATGCCCTGTAGGCCTACAAAAATCAGATGTACACACTGAAGTCACGAGGCAGAAATCACGAGGCAAAAAAAAAATAACCAGGCTGGCTTCCTTTGCCCGCTGTTAGTCATTAAACTAGCGTGCTTCTGCATCTTCGTGACAGGATGAAAAGCATAGCACTTTTTGAGGGCTCAGGTTAAAAAATGTAAGACATTTAGCAAAAGGCCAGTGTGATTCAAATTCACTGTTAAGTACAATAGTTGCATAGCAACAGTAAAAGCCTTGCATAGCATTTCCAGCAGGTTCCCGTTCAGAGTTGGTTTCTTAAAAGGAGGCACCTGGTGGATTTAGTTCAATGAAACAGAGGTATGGGGGAAAACGTGAAGTTGCATGAGACTAATCAGTCTTTATCAGCTAAAGCCTGGCTCTTTTCATAATAGCACAACTTATACCGAATAGGCAGAAGCACATTCAAGGGGACTGAGCAAGTGGCAGAGGGTTTACTGTAATACTGTCATAGACAATCTATTATTCCTCGGGCCTGTCTGTGCCTGCTTTATAAAGCCGCCTGTGTCATTCACCAGGTGTTTCAAATATTCCTATAGTAACTGTATCTTCAAGGTATGCCTAGATCTTATTATGGGATGGGTAGGGGGGTAGGTTCCCCCACCTCATTGTCTCCACGACAACCAAAAGGAAGTGCTTTATCAAGCAGAAATCCAATTCCGTCGCCTCATTGGCTGGAAGCCATAGATGGATGGAAAGAAGGAATGCAGCAGCCAATTAGAAAGCGAGAGAAAAGGAGGTTGACAGCCAGAGAGGGAGAAAAAACAGAGAGAGGAAGGAGAGAGAAAGGGGGAGAGAGAGAGGGAGCGAGATGGATGTTTGCATGAACACCAACCAATTAGAGGAGAGAAGAAATATGTAGAGTGCTCGGTTTCATCTATCACACACACACACACACACACACAGTACACTAAGAGAGATATAGAACACACACATAAGCACCAACTCACATACTGTTAGTAATGAGGTTCCAAACTAAGTTGACTTTAGTAGAGCGTTCACATTCATGGACACACACACGCACATAGAAACACATGGGCTGAGTGTAACGTAGTTATATCCTCACTGTGTTTAATGCTGTGTGAACAGTGCTGATGTGGCATTAGGGTGTTGTGTAAAGGACATATACAAGGAGATAGCTGGACCAGTTTCTATCAGTGGAGCGCACGGACCCTCCTCTGCTTTTAGAAACTGCCTGGCTAACAGGGCTGTCTCCTGCCACAGAACCAGAGGAGACCGGATGGTTTCTATTATGTGGCCAAGTAGCTAAGCCCCTAATCGACCTTATATCTAGCTATTTATACAACATGCTACATTCTCAGTAACTGATCTCCTTATTTTTATTCATTTAGCAGATTCAGTAGTATTCTTGGATGCCTTCATTGCCCTCAACCTGTTTTTTCAAGGCTTATTTTTTTATGATTTTATAGGCCATAGTTCAATTTCCACCCTTTCAGCAAAGAAAAAAAAACACTGTTGGGAAAATACATCAAACTGCATGTTCAAATCTAAGCCAAATAACTACTTTCAGCTTACAAAAAAAGGCTAAATTTCTCTTTTCAGAAAGGCAGATGAATGTCAGCTATAGAGACATGACATTTACTCACCAAAACATACAAACACACATATTTTCTTTTCAGATCATAATGTTGATGAATCCAAAAGACTAAATTCAGGAAGAGGTTCCAATTTTGAACACGTTTTGGTGGAAGCGTCTTCTTTGCTGGTACTATATTAGAATCAGGAAAAAAAAAATATATATATAACCTCTAAGACTAAATCCCCACACAAACAAGAATTTTTAAACCTCATTCACATCAAGTGTGCTGTTTAGAAGATAATCTGTTCTCCATGTGCATGCATTATTTGCTGTACCTGCAGAATTTCCTGCAGTGGTGGCCTCACCAAGATAAGAACAGAAGTGGGATTATAAAACATACATGTACAAAAATGTTGTTGCTACAAGAAATAAAAGAAAGAATCCAACTTGGAATTCTCATGTGATTACGATACAACTTCCTTAAGGTCGGTCGTCGCGTATACTGATGTTCGTTATTTATTGCCAGACTCACTGTCGTATTGAAACCTGCTCTGGGTTTGCAGAAAAAATGTGACAAGCGTGAAAGTGGTGAATATGAAATCACAGAGATAGACACATTAATCTCCATCAAACTGTGCCTGCCTGTGTGTGTGTGTGTGTGTGTGTGTGTGTGTGTGTGTGTGTGTGTGTGTGTGTGTGTGTGATTTTGGCTGTGTGCTTGAGTGCTGGTTTACTTTGAGTCCCTGTGCGTGTGTGCGCTTGCCAGAGAGAGTTTAGCAGGTTTGTAGGTAATGCGTTAATCCAATCTGCTGCCCTACAGTTTGATAAGACTGAGTCAGCATCGTGAGATACGACCCCCCCCCCCTCGCCACCCTCGTTTAGCTCTTTTCCGGTCACATCAAGTGATGATGGTGCTGGTGCTTTCAGTTTTGCTAAATTTTATTGTGGTATGGCTACATCAGTTGATGTATCTCATTTAGACTCAGTGTCAGACAAAACGTTAGTCTGCCTCCGCTGGTACATCAAGAACTGTTGTAGCTCCCAGTTGTGAAACAAAATAAAAATTAACACCACGAACAAAAGCAAATCAGGCAGCACTGCCAACAGATAAGCAGTTAAACAGCAGGTAGGGGAAAAGACATGGCCAAATCATTTTATCCCTCTCACTTTATATATTTAGTGGTTAAGGTCATAGTGAGGATAAGATATTCAAACGTCATCAAATACACTAGTGGTATCATATCCTCAGGTGTTCAGGTTGCAGATAGTGAAAGAAATAATGAATTATATTTATGATGTCTGACTCAAAGAGAATCTTTAAGTACAGAATGCAAAAACAGCTGCTCAGAAATACGAGGATATTGATATGCTCATAAATATGCACACTATTAACACACCAGCATGCAGAAGACTCAGACCTGTATGATTTGTTTTGTGGGGTGTTTTTCAAGCCTTCCAGCAGAATACTGAATCTGGAAATCTGAAAATCTCTCGCAAAGAAAGAGGAAAAGGAAAGAGGGTAGGGAGAGCAAGGTTTCAATCTTCCCCCGAGGGTCAAGTCTGAATTCTAGTTTGAAATATTCTAACACTGTACATTGCTGGCATCAAAGATTCATTATTACCCCCCATTCCTCCTTTTCTCTTCTCTCCTCTTCCAAATGCCTTCATCTTCTTCCTTCTCTCTATGTACTTCCCCCACCTCTCCTGTCTCTCTCCTGCTTTACTTCTCTTTTTTCTTCCTCCTCCCCTCTCCTTTTCTATCTTGTTCTCTGCCAAATGTGTTTCTCTCTGGTCTTAGATGAAACAGAAGTTGTTGGTTTAATAATTCCTGATCGGGGTTTTGAGCTGTGTGCTGATTCTCACAGCTTCAAGTGCAGAGCAGGGGGAGCTCCTAACCTCTCCTATGTCCCTTATGCTATGCTGAATAAAATGATACCACATTGTGTGATGCATTAATGAATTCTAATGAATCACCTTTGGTCTGGTATAATTCCATTAGAGGGAAACATGTCTTTGATATGGTCATAGGTTAAAGTCTAAACAGCTATGGAGCATATGCTGGTTATGCCTCGGGTTAGGGGAAATATCATTTTAAAGATATATATCTAACATTGATATAATTTCTAATTTATTTATTGCCTGTGCCTTCCTCGTTTGATTGGTATCTTTTGGTCCCTTTTTTTCTTTTATTATAAAGTCATTATTTCGGTTAAGAAAATGGATCAAAATATAACTCATGTTTGATGGGTTTTAGGGCCATTATTGGGGCATAAAGATTTTGAGAACAAAAATAAATAAATATTTGTCCAATTATTTTGACAAAGAAGCTGTCTCATTATGAGAATATAGTCATAATCTCAATAAAATATATAAATATTATAAAGTTGTAACATTTCAGCATTCCTCTCTTTGTTTTCAGTGGACCTAATGATTAGTCATAGATATCATGGCACATCCTCTGAACTCATGGTTCTTGAACGGGGATCATTAAACATTTTCCCACGCACTGTAAGACTCAGAGGTCTCTAATGTTTGTCTCTTTTTCAGGATCTGCTTTGTTCTTTTTCTTGTGGTTATTCATTTAGTAGACTTGACTTTTGTAACCCCAAATTCAAATTTCAGTCCCAGATTAACTTTGCTTGGGTTGAGCAAAAAAAAACGACATGTTTGTGTCTGTGTTATCTGTGTGTGAAATGCAGGTAATCCAGATCAACTTTGAAGAGTTTGACCTGGAAATAGCCTATGATACTCTCACTATAGGCGACGGAGGGGAGGTGGGAGATCCTACAACTATACTGCAAGTGTAAGTATTACACTATCCTTTACATTTTCCTATTTATTTCCCTTATAATGTTTTTCTTAAGGAACTTTTTTTTCTTCAAATGAAGCGTGTTAGGATAGAGATTGTTGAATGTAATACAGATTGTAAAACCCTCAGAGAGGAACTTGTAATTTTGGGATTTATAAAGATATAAACTTGACATTGGAGGTTGCAGATCCTACACTGTATCAAACCTCTAACAATGCCAACATGCGGGTGGTGGTTGTCATTCAGAATCCAGCAGTAGCTGTTCATAAAAAAACATGGTAAAGACAAGTTTCCAAAGACAAATAAGTATATTTGACATGTTAAACTGTGAAATTAAAAAAAACTTAAAAAGAACAACTAACAATATCCTTCAGACTGAAAGAGGTAGTTAACTAAAAACCCACTCGAAGCTTCTTCAGTGCTTGAAAATCATGCATAATAAGTTGAGTTGTCTTCTTAGTGCTATAATGATGAGATACATACAAAGCAGGGTCTGTGTCGTACCAGGCAGATTATTGCAACAAAGCAGCTTCACCAAACTGATGTTGTGAGAAGAACTCGTCAAAGATGAACAGAATAACTTTCAGAAAAATGTGCTGCCTTTCCGGAATTTTTGCTTTTTGTTTTGATGATTTCATAAGGCAGGTTCAAAACTACGTTTCCACAATGACCAGCAGCACCATTGTTGGTCTGTCAAATGCTAAAATCTAAATGATCAGAGTGCAAACGACCGCTACTTGTGCCTTGTTCATTTGCATTCTGTTTCTGGATGTAAGCTGTCAGCTGTTAGTTAGCTTAAAATCCTCCATCTTTTTTGTTTCAGTTGGTCAGATAGTAAAACAAAACAATGCAATAAGTGTGCCCCATTTTAAGAGAAGAATTGTTCTTGAGTGCTGAAAATGCTCTGCGGCGCCTAAAGGGAAAACAAATGCGGAGACTCTACAAAGGAGATGATTTTAGTTCACTTTGTATATAATTACTATTAACTTTGATGTAAAAAAAAAAAAACAACAAAAAAACATATGAATGTACTCTCTGCTATTTGTTTTCCCAAGGCAGCAGTCCATAGAATCAAACCATAACATACAACAATAGCAGCGTTTGCTCAAGCAATTTGTTCACACTCAGAGCAGCTCTTGAGAATCTGATCGGGGCTATGATTTCAGGGATGAAAATTATACTCTCTATGATAGCAGTGTTGAAAACAGTGATTTAATAGTAGTGTGTTATGTGCTCCAGCCTATCAGGTAGCTTTGTTCCTGACCTGATAGTCAGCATGACCCACCAGATGTGGCTTCACCTGCAGTCAGATGAGAGTGTGGGATCTATAGGATTTAAGATCAACTATAAAGGTAAGTGATGAGCGAGCGTTTGTGTGTTTTAGAGCGGAGAAGAATGAAAAAAGGGAAAGTTATTGAATTTTATGCTTGTAAAAGAGTTTAGAAAAGAGTTTCAAACTAAAAAAAAAATGGTGCTGAAGTGTTTTTTTTGAGTAAACTGTGTTTGTAGACCAAGGAACCTCCTCCATGTGTACTCCACAGATTAGGAGAACTGTCTTTTTGTGTTGCAATCCACTGCAATTTCCAGAACTGACTTGTGTGATGGTGAAAGGTACAATAACTCAGTGTTCCACTTACAAATGAAAGGTTGAATTCATAAGCAGAAAAATTCACCCTTCCTCAATTCAGTACACTCAGGAGGTTTGCTAGCACAGCTCTTCTTGGTCTGGTATGATCACTTGCTCACACTATGATAATTAGTATTTTGATTGTTGTTGTTTTTTTTTAAATGAACGTTAGAAAACTTGATTAAGAAATTGTTGACTAGGTAAATTTACAAAATTAATTCACTGACTTTTGACCCCTCTCTAATTTCACTTTTGTTTTTCTACACTTCAGCACGACGCACACAGATAATAGATTTTCAAAAAAGCAGGTCACAGATTTATCAATTGTTTTATCAGTAAGATAAAAAAAAGAGAACATCTGAAGACATGTCTTTTGTGTCCTGTCTCTTGTCTGGTTCCATCCTCTCTTAATCAGATTGCTAGAACTCTTTAAGGCGAGTGACTCAAGGGAAATTCAATGTGCCATTATCCTGCAATTAAGAGTTATGGCCACAGTGGCTGCCGTCCAGCAAACGTACGGATTCTAAACTAACTGGAAAATTCAAATACATTCTATGTGTTCAGCATGAAACAAAATGGAGGAAATACATTATACAAGAGCTACTAAGATGCTTGCAGAAATGATATAGGGTTGGAGCGAAAGCTTCAGTGTTTTAAACCAAAGTAAGTTAGCAGGTCGCCGCAGAAGTAAAGAAAGTTTTGTTTGGAGGTGATTTCCTTTTTTAAAGATGGTCTTACCAGTAGTGATGTAGAGAACCTGGATCTAGGTGTGGGTGAATTCTTAGAAACCCAGACTGGGGAGACTCTTCCAATCAGATTATTCTTGTTATGTCTGATTCCCTTTGATTTAAATTACATGTTTGTAAATCAACGTCTGACCTTTATCTGAATATCCATTAAGTACAGAGTATTTTTTCGCACAGTCAAATCAGCTCCTGCCATGTTAAAAATATTAACTTTCCAAAGTTCCTTGTTTGATGGAGTGGTGTGAATTAGATTAGAGTCCATGAAACACAGAGTGAGGAGCTCTGCTCCAGAAATGTACTTTGTGTGCCTCATTTAGGTGGCATCATCTATTTGTTTATTGTCATAAAGAAGTCACAGTGTTGAGTCTGGTAATGCAGTGAGTTGAAAAGATTCAAGGGACTATGACACATTGTTTTGGTATATTTTTGCCCTTTATAGTCTTTGAGTTTCAATGTGAGTTTAATTTAAGTGGTACCAATACTAAATGGTGATTAAAAGAACATACAGTCTAATTAAAATGAAGGTTTTATAATTTATTATAAAATGTATTTTCCAGTACTACAACATTTTATATACAGTCAAAGACCCTGCAGAGCACAAAGGGGAACAAATAGAAACTGATCAAACAGTACCATTCTGTCTCTCTTAAAGGAACTCTACCAACACAGTTGTCCTATTTCAGTGATTTTATTTAAGCAGTATGCCCTTTAAACCACACTAAACACGGCTATAGTTCACAGCCCATGACCATATAAAAAACTGCATGTTTAAAAAAGGAGTCACAGTAACTTGAAAAGATAAAGGACAGATGCTTAGGAGCTCCACAATATCCTCATTCATTTCCCCTGAGTAATTTCCCCATAGAGATCGATACTAAAATTAATGGAGAGAACCACCATCTAAATGCATCCATGCTTATAATAATTCTCCATTGTACACTGCAGTGGGCATATTCCTCACTTTTGAAACTGAAAAATACATTTATACTGTATTGATCCTATAAGGTTAATCAAATGCCAGATTTCTTTTTTTTTTTCTTTTTTCTTTTTTCCGTTTTTTAGGTGTTTATTGGATTGGACATATTATATATATTAGCTTGTCACATGATTTGGGTTTTCAAGTACCAAACCAGTTTCAGCAGCTTCCAGTTGCTGCCCATATGAAATTCAAAACCCTGACACTCGCCTAAAAAGCAGCAACCAAAACTGCTCCCTCCTACCTGAACTCCCTCATTCAGGCCTACACTCCTTTCCACCCACTGCGCTCTGCCGATGAGAGACGCCTAGCTAGACTCTTCTCCCTGGTGGTGGGGCGAGTTACCAAACTGTTTGTTCTGCAGATTCCCTCTCAGTCTTTATGGAAAGACTAAAGACCCAGCTCTTTACTGAATACCTGTGCACTTGACAGGCTGAAAAAAAAAATGAAAAAATGAAATGTCAAGTCTGATAGGATTTAGGCGCCTACATCCTATCAGACTTGAACTTTGGCACTTATTCATGTTGTGCTCTCCTGACTAGAACCTTTCTTGTGTTGTTTCAGCACTCAGATAGATACAAGCTTTGGATAACTGTGTCTGCCAAATTAAATTTTAGAATTGTATGATTGCATAATTATTTTTTTTTGCTTTTTCTTAACTGTGAAGATACATAAATTCTTTGATGACCAGATTTAAGGCATCCTCATTTAAATGTGTGTTTATGCTATATGTTATAAATGTTTGAACAGAATACTGGCCCAGTGCATCTCAAGTATCCGGTCCACTATGTTTGTTCTTTATTATCCTATAATAAACTAGCCAACAATTTATCCTGTCTAATGTAAATAGTTTTAAAATTCTAGTAATGTCATAAAATGCAGGAAAAGAAAATGCTGTAAATATTTACATGAAAGGATATATATATATATATATATATATATATATATATATATATATATATATATATATATATTCTTTAATGTGACTCACTCAAAATACTGTGAAATGTTCCATCAGTACTCGTGAGAGAAAAATGCATTTGTTTCTGGCTCCATACACAAGATTTGCTTTAAAGATGGGAGGAGAAACAGAAGAGAAAGAGACTGTGTGTGCGTGCTCGCGTGTGTGTGTGTTTGTGTGTGTGTGTGTGCATGAGTGCATGCGTGTGTGTGTGTGTGTGTGTGGGCGTGTGTGTGCGTGCGTGCTTGTTTGTGTTTTTGCGCGTGTTCGTGTGTGTTTGTGCGTGTGTGTGCACGCGTGTGTGTGCGTATGTGTGCATGCCTGTGCGTGCATGCTTGCGTGTGCGTGTGTGTGTGTCAGACAGGTCCTCCATCAGTGAACCAACGAAGCTCTACCAACAAGTCACTCACCTCTTTCACTCCTCACATTCTCCCTCTCTTCCCTTCTCTCTGTATTTGTTTCTCCATCTGTCTCATTTTTCCTCATTAGCCATCCTCCTATTCCCCATTTTCTCTCTTTCAAACCTCCATAAAATCACAGCATTTTCTCCTTCACTTTCTTTATAATGTTGTTAGGTCTCGCTGCTTCTACCATCCTCTCTTTCAAACCCTTTTCCTGTATTAGAAAATCATCTTCTCTCACGTTGTCTTTCAGCAGATCAGCTCTACTTCTAAGTTTCTTTTTTTGATGTATTCACTCTCCACCTGTCTCTCTATTTCTGCTTTTGTCTGTCTCATGTTCTCTCTCTCACCCTCTGCCTCGCTGTCCCTCTCTTTTTCATGTCACCATTCATCTATTATTAAAGCCAAGGCCAGCAACCTGGCAACACTTTGATTGTACTCCCTGTTGCAAGGCAAAATCACCACATGCTCTCTCTCTCTCTCACACACACACACACACACACATACACGATCCAGACTGTCAGCAAAGCAATCTTTCAGTCTACCCAGAGCCATGGCATGCTACAGCTGTAGATTTAAGAGAGCACTGCAACATTACTGGCATCGTTTACATAAAAGTTTCAGTGGGTTTCTGTCTACTCTGTGAATAAATACATTTATCACAACCTTATATATCTTTCTGGACAGTCCATAAAGAGGTGTAATTGAGAATTTAGAGAATAATATGTCTATGTGTCTATGTTTGTTTTTTACTGTGGAGTTTGTCAATACCTACGTACACATATTTTCAAAGCATAATATTTGCCTTAAAATTGCTTTATGGTTTGAGTTCAAAAATGATAAGAGAGCTTTTCAGTGATTTACTTTTGTTTTCTATGAAATGAAAAAGATATTGAGTATCTTAATGCATTGCTACATGTCTGGCTTTTTCGATATGTATTTAAAGAATGATATTTGACTTAAAATTGGATTTTAGTTGGTTTAAGAATAGAAACAGCCACAGTGTGGTCAAAACAAGTCGTTCACTAATATTAAAATGAGTATCTGAGGATATTTCAGAGGAATCATTAATTTTTCCATACCCATTTACTTACTTTAGTTTTAAATATTATTTTTTCCTTAAAAGAATGACAGTAATATGTGTTTTATGTATGTATTATGTATTCTGCCTATGTCAGTTTTAAATACAAAACCTTAAACGAACCAAACTCAGCATACAGATAACAAATGAATAGTGCTTTGAATGAATAATACATATTAAAATGTGAATATGTGTAATCATTCAAACTGAATGGCCAGGAAATGTACAGAAAAATCTTCTTAGTGGGTGCAGAGGGGCATGTACAGCTTTGAGATAAATCTTTTCTTGAATTCCATCTCATAAAGTAATGTAATATTAATTTTACTGGTCACATTCTCTGTATGAAAGGTGTGTTGTGCCTAGCAGGGCTGACCTGTTTCACTTCCTATTCTGTTTTTCTCTGTAATCAGCGGTTTGGTTGAAAATATCTGTTCAAATTGATTACTGAGCTTCCTTTGTGGTTTCAGCATGTGTTCTATCAACACCTCATCTTACTTTGGAGATTTTAAGGGCCGCCACAGAGTGGAGTTTTAAGAGCACCAACATCGCCTTCTATAATTTAAATGCAGCAGCTGCCAGTCGGATTGATGCAGGATTCAGCGCTCCGCATAGAGTAAAACCTTCTGTTCCACTTAGGAGTAGCAGCTGATTCCTGTCAGTTGAAACAGGCACAGGTGCTCATTTGCCCTCAGTCACCTTTTACTCACTAAAGCCATATTTTTACCAGGGATGTGACAGGTAAAGACACCTGTACATCACTTTAATGAAACTGTTGGGTGTACTGTGGTGTGACTTGTGTTGCATGTGATGCCAGACATGAGCTTTGAGTAACAAGACTCAGGAGCCATCACACCAGTCAGGCTAGTCAGAACTAGATAACTGATAAAATCCCTGTACTGGGAAAATCAGTTAGAATAAGTGCTTGGAAATATATGGTACAGTGCAAAAAAATCATTTAAAGTGTGTATATGAGTACACAGTATATAAAGCTGTCTGCCACACAGTGAGTATAATTACTTCCATTTGAGTA
Source organism: Istiophorus platypterus (assembly GCA_016859345.1). Lineage (NCBI taxonomy): Eukaryota > Metazoa > Chordata > Actinopteri > Istiophoriformes > Istiophoridae > Istiophorus > Istiophorus platypterus. The sequence goes on along the minus strand of CM029127.1, from coordinate 13,396,570 downwards.
TTTTCCCAATAGGATGGCCTTTAATGATAGAGAAAATTGAACAATAAGTGCAAATATTTGCCTCATCTCATTCATTTTCATTGAAACACAGTGAATGGTGATTCTGAGAATTGGTTTCTGGGAATGAGTCATTCCCTCGAGCTCTGGCTTTTAAGTGCATCCCTCTAAAGTTATCCCATCATTCTGTGTTATATAAGACTTTGCTAGGAGACTACAAAGTGCAGCATAGACGTCAAGTGTCTGCTTCACAGCCAGTTGTCAAGGAGAGTTAGATTGTACATGTGTTAATCTCATGACAAATTATTTTTACCTAGCTTTCTCTATATGCTTCTCCTTTTTAAAGGAAAAGAAAAATAAGTCTTTTCATTGAATTGAATGTGACTATACCATCCTTCATCTCTTCTCTTCTCTTCTCCTCTCTTCTCCTCTCTTCTCTTCTCTTGTCTTCTCTCCTCTCCTCTCCTCACCTCTCCTCTCCTCCTCTCTTCTCTCCTCTTCTCTTCTTTTCTCTCCTCTTCTCTTCTCCTCTCTTCAGTTCTCTCTTCACCAGAATCCAATCCACAAGTCATAATGTCAGCTCTTACATTTAAGATTTTATTTTCGATTTTTCATCTGTTTTGTTTATGGTTTTTAATACATGATGTATTTTATAGTAGGGAAGGATGTCAAGGTGGATTTTTACAGCACTGCTGACCCCTGCTTCGATGGCTCTGTAGTGTCTTTGTGTGCATTCGCTGAGATGGGTAGAGAGGGTGCAGAGTGTGTGTGTGTGTGTGTTTGCCTCAAGTCTCCCTAAATTTGCGCATCCATACATTTCTGTGTGGGATTGCAAGTGTATCTCTTTTTGGATTCACCTGTTGATTGGCAGATTTGATTAAAGATGGATATTTATTTCATGTTACTGACTTATAAACAAATTCTATAAAGCAAACAATAAGATTTTTTTTTAGATGGAGAAGAGAGAAAACCAGTTGATGAAGGAAGCCAGAGCAGAGACAAAATGAACTTAAACGTAACTAAATTCAGTAACAAGGATTGTATGCAAATGAATTAAAAAGCCTGCTTAAAAAAACCTGGACATATGATACTTTTAGAGAAATTTTTTTAAGCGGTAATGTTAATGGATGCCCGTTTAAGCAAACATTGGTGCGAACATTTCCTGCAACCATAAAATTTGTTTTGGGATTTCAGTCCTCTCGCAGCACTATAGTCCAGATACTGAGCAGGACTCTCTTAATCACACAGCACTAAACAGCATTTCACTCACAGCGGCTGAAACACCACGAAATATGAATTCATGAAATATTCATCACAACATAACCAGAAATGAGGTTCAATTTTACAGTCAATAACCTTAGTATTGGGCTAGTGAGCCAACGCTTTTTTGGTTGTGTGTGTCTGTGTGTGCACATATGTGTATGTGCATCCATGTGTGCTTCAAAGGTAACCTGTGAAGGGCAGGGCTTTACTTAATCACAGCGCTGTTAGCAGCATTTCATTTTCTAGTCATGAATTATTGACTCATGCAATATTCAGGACTCTTGTAGCCACCAGGGTTACTGATATTGAAATACCATATTTGTAGTTCATTTAGATAAAATTCATTGTAGAAATGGATTGCCCCTGTCATTAGGACTTAATAATAAATTCCATACATTTCAAATCACATATAACACTGGGTAACTGAGCAAGCACAGTGGCTTTTTGAAGAATTGTCCAGATTCCTGTTTTGCCTGCTGGTCATTTTAATTGTCAATAGCAACTTCCCCAACAATGGAATATACCAAATACTAAAATAGATTAAACTGTGCAGGGATTGACAAAACAATGCTGTACTGAGTAGAACATATGAGATGCCGTTTCGGCTTTCATTGATCATGAAGTAATTTGAAAGGCTCATTAAGAAGGAGCTCCAGATGGTTGAGGACCCGTTAGACTCTTTGTTTTTACTATAAGCAAAAGAGGGGTTTAGAAAAGGCTGCTTTAACCTTCCCTAAGTATAGTCTTGGCAGGCTTTTATTGGTTTTACCCCCTTTTTTTTTCATATGACACAGCACACTTAAGGCAACGGTTTGCTCACTGTTGATGTAGTTACTCGGATTTCAGATTTTCTACCATGCTGTCATCGGGTAGGGAGAGGAAGTCACAGTGACATCTTAGCGGAACAAAAATGACAAAAATGCTTCTGAGATGTGGATGTCATATTCTCTCACCTGCAGATGATTGTCAGAATCTTTGTGAGGACAGAGCACATCCCGAAACTCTCTGATAATGTTGGAGTCACAAGCCTATTACAAGGTCATGAGACAGAGTCGGGGTATTTTCACAGCAGTGTCCTGAGTGATGTATTTCTGCACTGCGATGTGTCAAGATCAAAGAAAACAGTCCAATTACTATCTATGATCTTAAAGTCCAATTTACTGACTTTCAGGTATTTGGGAGTTGCACCACTGAGTATAAAAAAACATTGTGTGCATTTCATGTAACGAGTGGGCAGAGATTGTGTGTTTTAATGAGAACAGAAAATAGATATCTTTCTTATACACAGCTCTTATCAAATCAATCTTAAAAGGCTCCTCGGTGGCCTGGTTTGGAAACAGAGAGAGGCAGGAAAAAAAAAATGCCAGTTTTTCAAGTGTAATAAATGAGATCATTTTAATTCAACAGACCATCCTCACTGATGTCTACACTGTGAACAAGTCAATTTGAGCCATTCCCTTCAGGTCACAGATTCATACAACCACAAGCTAATTAGACAGGCTGAAGTTCTCATTTCTTCTTCACACTGCAAACCTGCTTGAGGGTACATAATAGACTTTCCACTCAATTCTTCTTGCTCTGTGGCTGTTACAGCTACCTTAACTTATGATGTGATGTGGTTTAATGTGTTTAACGCATCTTGGTTTTGTTCTGGTAGGATTGGTAAGCGATGCTCATTCAAAATAAAGCACAATATGAATAAGAACATACACTAGAGGGTTTGTAGCATATGACAAGCATTAGTCTATGGATCAAACTATGCAACGGTACATCCAGGATTCGATCACTATTAGCAACCTGGCTCAAATATCGATTTCCCAATGGTCACAAAAGAGAAACAGCCAATAAGCTTTTTCTTTCCTCCGATCTCATTATACCCCAAAAAAATCTATTACCTTACTCTCTCAGATCTTTACAGGTTGTAAATCTATGCTGCTTTTATGTGAGTGTAAATGTGTGATTTTGTGTATGTGCGGTAGTGTGTACATGTTTGTGTGCACACATATGTATTCCCATGGACAATGTGGTGTGAGCATGATGAAATATTATAAAACAGAGTGAAGCAGGGCTCAATGCGCAATCACAACCATCATATTGAAGTTGTACACACACACACACACACACACACACACATACACACACACTCAAATACACACATACACATACACACACACACACACACACACACACATACAGACACACACTTTAAGAGCCTAATCCCCTTTGTGAATCTGTCAGCTTTGTTGTTACAAACACAATAGGATTATTTGTGTGTCCGTGTGTGTGTGTTTCTGTTTATGTGTGTGTGTGTGAGTGTGTGTGTGTGTCTGTGTGTGCACATGTGTGTGTGTGTGTGCATGTGTGTGTGTGTGTGAATGTGTGTGCGTGTGCGTGTGCGTGTGCACGTGCATGCGTCTATGTGTGTGTCTGTTTGTGTGTGTGTGTGTGTATGTGTGTGCGTGTGCATGTGCATGTGCATGAACGTGTGCATGTGTTCGCTTGTGTGTGCACACGTGTGAGAGTAGTAGTATAGGAATGTTCCAACAGTATGCCTTTTTTCTCTCCAAAGCAATTTGTTCTCCATTCTTCTGCCTGGTGTTTGTATATATGTGTGTGTGTTCACATACAAGCATGTGTGTTAGGCAGGCTGTGATTGGTTGAGTCTGTGGGTCTCATAAAGACAATGTCATGATGGAAATTAATGCAATACATCACAAACATGCACTCAGACACACAGAGAAGCGCGCACACACTAACACATACTAACTGTGAAGCACGCACACAAAGCACACACCTTTGCTCCCTGCCACAGGCCACTCCTGTAAATAATACTGAAAATGGGAGAAGGGAACAGGGAATAAAGGAGAAGAAGGCTTGGGAAATAGAGGGTATATTTCCAGAGATACCGTAAACAAAATTTTTACAGAGAATTATGGTGACACAGTGAACCAAATCAAAGGAGGCTCTGTCTATCTTATGGGCGAGTAATTTGGAAAAAAGAGGTGTCAGGGATATTTGCAAACTCAGGGGAAGCAGGCATGTGGAAAGAAATGGATACAAACTTGCTCTGGATTACCTGCACTTATAGGTAGAAGCATTCAAGGAACTCGCCTGAGTCAGCAAACCGAGAGGCAACTACACAGTCGGCAATACACTTCTTTTCAAAATGAATGATGAGCTCTTGTAGCATGACACAGTGATTCACAGCAGAAGAGGATGGACATTGAGTTTTTGAGGCCGATAACACTACGAGGTGATATATGCACACGTTTTTAAAGCCGGCTGTCAATACAGTAAATTAGTGAAAAATCCTGCTAAGAATAAAGATTTTTTAGTAACTATTTCAAATCAGGGGCCCTGTCTCACCAAATATGCAACATGAAACCTGAGATTTGTAACATAGAATTTTGGCAGGTCTCACACAAGCAAATACCATATTTATGACCCATACATGAGCAAATGAGAAAAATTTATGATTCACAACTTTATGTGCAATATGTGAGCTACAATCATTTGTAGCTCCACCATTCGAATTGTGTATGTAAGCAGTGTTCTCAAATTGTTTGCTAGTTAGCAATATTTGTCAAACCTGTGTAGGATAATCTGTGGCTTTGTAAGTGTCTATTAGGATCATTGTGCCTTATTTGTCATGATTTTTAAGACATTCTCCTTGACGACTATAATTGTTTTTTTTTTCATATCTCATAAATGCTACTTTAATTTTGTAAAATCAACTGGAGTGCCGGTGTTTTTAGTTGGGATCAAGTTATTTCTGTGACAGTTTTTGTACAGAGGCAGCAGGATAGAGGTGTCAATCGCAAACACAGAGGCCGAGCAGATGGATCCCAGGGACTTTGCAGGAATGAACTATCAAAAACATGGTTTACAGATTGACCTCAGTTAGGCAGTCTAAGCATGCAAGCAAGTACAATAGGGCATGGCAGGCGGTGAGACGCAGACAGCAGGTCTAAACGTAGGTGGCACGTCATGGATTCACAGGAGCATGGGAGGGGACAGGATACAGGCAGGCAGGTACAAGGTTCAAGGTCGGTTCAAACAAAAGCACACAGCAACAGTGAAGATCAGGCAGAAGACTGCTAATGAGTGGGCAGGTATAAATACTGGGTGGCTGAATACAAGAAACTAGGGGTGAGTGTTCTGTTGGGTGTGGATATTAAACTGGGAAGGTTGGGAAATTAAGATGTCTGGTGGTTGGGTGGATGGTGGATGGGACCGAATGTCCCATCACAATATCCTTATGTCCATTACCTTTTTTTGCCATTATTTCGCCTACTTTTCTGAAATCATTTTTGAAGAGCGCTGCGATATCTTCAAGCCTAAGTAATCCTATGAGGTTAGGTCAAGATTCACATTAGTGCAGGTCATTTTGCCTGGTGTCCAAGGTCCACAGAGATGTTAATATTTCCTTTTGAAACGTCCTTACAGAAATAGACAAAGAGAGCTGCGGTGACCCGGGGACTCCTCTCTATGGGATAAGAGAAGGGGACAGCTTTTCAAACGGAGGAATCCTGAGATTCGAGTGCCAGTTTGGCTTTGAGCTGATTGGAGAGAAAACCATCTCCTGCCAAGACAACAATCAGTGGTCGGCAAACATCCCCATATGCATATGTAAGTAATAAAGTCACTGATATGTGATTTCCAGGAAAGATAGAATTTTAAGAAACAGACAGGGCATCTGCTCTTTTTTGATGCTGATAACATTCAGTCTGACCTGTCACTGACAATACAGAGTTTATTATGGCCTGTAGCGAAAGATGACCAATGATGCTGTGGAGAATAAATATTTAACAGAACATTCTTTCTCTTTCCTTTCCTACATTACTATTTCTCCACTCCCTCTCTCTGTCTCTCTCTCTTTTTCTCTTTCTCTCTCTCTCTTTGTCTCTGTCTCTCTGTCTGTCTGTCTGTTTGTCTGTCTCTGTGTCTTCCTCTGTGTTTCTGTGCTTCTCTTCCTCCCACAGTCCCCTGCATGTCCAACTTCACAGCTCCCTCAGGCACCGTCCTCTCCCCAGATTACCCAGAAGGCTATGGGAACAACATGAACTGTATCTGGCTCATCCAATCAGATCCAGGCTCCAGAATCCACTTGGCATTTAATGACTTCGACCTTGAGGCACCCTACGATTCCCTAACGGTGAAGGATGGCGAGACGAATGACGCCATTGTCATCGGGAGGTTCTCTGGAGCTGAGAGTCCCTCCCATCTGACTTCCAATACCAACACGCTGAGGCTGGAGTTTCAGGCTGATCACTCCATGTCAGGAAGAGGATTTAATATCACTTACAGTAGTATGTCATTTTTGTGATTTATTTTCTCTGTTCATTTCTATTTGAATAAAGGGAAATGACCATTCTATTTTGTTGTGCTGCAAAACATGATGAAGTGTACCAATAGTTCTGTGCATCAGCAATATAAGATCAAAATCTAAGTAAGAAACATTAGTTTTTCCTACAAGTTGAGGTTTGACACATGGTTACAACAGGAAAAAGATCATTTACGGTTATATTGATTTTCCTTTGTAACCAAATAATTAATACGATTCTGAGACTGAGGAATTGTTGTGTTTTGAATCTATATGGCAGCATTTCTCATATAGCTGTATATGAATTTTATGGATGACTTTCTTTATGCCTGTATTAGATGTGAGGTGGTTTCATTCTGAAACTCCATAATCAATATACTTGAACCATTTTATGAGCTAAACTTCATCTGTCACAATCAGAACTATACTTTTTAATGAAAGGTGTTAGAACGTCTGAGAAATTTTCCCATATAATCTTCTTCATTTTCATCCAAACAATCACTTAGAAAGAGCAAGTGCAATTTTTTTCACCCACATATGTTAGATATTTGGATGTTTCATTTCAGAAAGAGGCTCTTTTAATTCACTAGGAGATCAGACTGAGGGCTTCAAAACACAAAGAGTTGTTCCGGAAAAGACAAAAGACAAACTGCATTGATTCAAGAAGGGTCGTATACAGCTGCTAAGAATAGAGGTGTAGGTTGCAGAACAAGGAAGGCATTGAAGGAACACCTTTGGGAAGTTTTTGGCTTATTTGTTGTTAGGAGATGATGGATATCATCTTCATCTCTGTGCATCCAGTAAAGAAAGTAGTCCGGGATGCGTTTAACCTTGCTTAGCACAAAGACTTGAAGTAAGTGAAAACTCTTACCCTAGTTCCGTCAAAAGCAAAATAATACACCTTCCAAAAGAGTCCAATTTGCCTGTTTTTAAACCTCATATCTTGCATCTTTGACCCGTGTCAAAATAGAACCCAGGATGTTTGTGTTACAGGAGCAGTTGGCGTTTCAGAAGTTCTGTAGTCACTGTAATGTTGTCAGTGTTGTGCAAACTTTTGTAACTGATCAAACCAGGTGACTCTCAGGTGTCTTGATGACTAGTTTACAAGACAACGGGACAAAACATGTACAGTAAATAAGATGGTTTTGTATTTGTTGGAAGGCATATTCCTTCATTTTTGATCCAGGTGAACTCTTTGCCCTCTGCCTGCATTCTTTGAGCTAATTTAGGCTAAACACGTCTCCATACAGACAAACAGAAATTGATATTGATCTTCTCTTCTGACTGTGGGTTTGGTAGCAAACAGACATATTTCCCAAAATGCTGAAGTGTTTTGTCCACAAGTTTCTTCACATTGTATCTGTGGTTCCAGCTCATATTGTTTGGTGGCTGGCTCACTTTTTTATATTTTGGCTCACTGGGTTTGTAATTTTGAATCGCTCTTTCGTATGAACACAATCGGCAAAACATGGGAATTTTAAGGTTAGACTTTATAGCCCTGTAATCTGATGAACCAGATCATATACCGAAGCAGATATGCTCACAGGAATTTTATCAGAAGATTTGCTTAGATCAAACCCAGGCACGGTGCAAATATAATGTAGCATGAGAAATGAGCATCTGAGCAAAGACAGAGAAAGACACAGCAGGAATATAGATAGGACAGATTACAGGAGACATTTTCCTGGCCAGGACTGAATGTCATATTGCAGAAATAGATTGATTGATCGGTTTCTCAGAAATTTCATCAAACATGATGAGCAAAACATAGTCTGTGAGAGCCTGTAAAGTATCGGTCTCATAATCTTTGATAACATTTTTTAGTATTTGTCTGTCTCTTTCTGTGAGCATCTAGTCTCCAATATCTTCCTCATCATATCTGTGTCTCTGTCCCAGCATTTGGACATAATGAGTGTCCAGACCCTGGCATTCCTATCAACGCTCGCCGCTTTGGGGACAGCTTCCAGCTTGGCAGCTCCATCTCTGTGGTCTGTGAGGACGGTTTTATCAAAACCCAAGGAACAGAAACTATCTCCTGTCAGCTAGAAAGAGGAAAAGTCATGTGGAGTGGGCCCATCCCCAAATGTGAAGGTAAAAATTGACTCGATTACTGATTAAACTATTAACTGGGGAGCAACATGTCACTCAAGATATCATTATTACTAGAGCATAAGAGACCTAGGAGGTGGAAATTATCTGCTGTCAGCTTGACGGAGAGAAAAACATACTGAGGTGGCCAGTGGACGTAAATACTCAGGGAAATAACTAATGCCTTCCGCCAAAGATACAGCCACAGATATTCAGACTTTAGTATTTGAGAATTTAAAATGCCTCATGGAATGACCGGTAACACAAATGTAAAGTTAATGGCATATATATGAATATGTTATATATAATTGGATGTAATTATCATACAGGCATGGTATAAAAGTTCAAAGAAGCCTTAACCATTTCCTTGAAAAGTCAAGTAATCACTCATTATTAGTCATTACACCACTCCACTTTGACTGCAGCTATTTCTTATATAATTATTATATGTATTTCACTCTATTAACACTGTCACTTGTCATCCAAATATAGTCAGATTAATTATGTTACCCTTTAAATATAAAATTATTTATTAAGGTGGCATTAGTGCAAAGTGTAATCAAGGATTGTACGGAACTAAATGGAATAAAAGGGCTGGCAGTGTTTTAGTCTTAACTCCAACTGCAGATGTAATTAACTTCAAATATTTCTAACAGCTACTGTTGATGGAGCTGTTGATAGTATAAAGAAAAGGCCATGTTAATCGTGCTCCAGGTCATTTAATGTCCCCAGATCCGTTGGAGCTAATGTGTCTGTAACTACTTGGATGGAAAATCCACTTAGTTGTATTCAGGAGGTACAGACCAGAACAAATTGACTTCAGACACTAAGTTAAACTCTAAACAAGATCAAATTTAAGTGGAACGGAATGGCTCTTGGCTAATGTAACATGTTGATAACAGTTTACATTCTGCTAAAGATTCTCATTTGGGGCTTTGAATGGTAATTATGACTATACGTGATTGTTCATGTTTTTTTAAGTGGTAAAGCATATTTTTTTCATAACATTTAATGCCATCCTTACATGGAGAGCAATTAAATATTTCTCCGACCTTATTAATAAGAGAGAATACTTGAGCACGTAGTTCATGTGTATTTTTAATGAACATGTAATGGAAATGATTTAATGAAGCATGAGCGTGTTCATCAGAGTCAGTCTCTGACATGATTGTTGCATACAAAGTTATTTTAAGTATGCTGAAGACTTTTCCTGATGGTATATTTGAAGCTGCTCTTTCAATATTTTATATTAACAATGGATTAAATGACTACATGTAATGTGGAAGATGTTACTCGTAGTGACAAATCCATATATAATTATCACCAACTCTGCTGGTCCCCTTCTGTTCTACAGAGTGTTTTTTAATTTTTTTCCCCCAAATTTCAGCGTATTCTTTTGGTTTTACAGCCAGGAACTTGTTTCAGTTCATTTAGAGCAGAAACCCACGATATGACATTTGTACCAACCTGCAGATTTGCCTGAAGAGGTGGTGGAGACCAAAGCAGCACTAAAAGGAGAGTAATTATTAGATTTAAATTCAACAAATGTGCAGAAGCACAACCCATCCAAATGAATGCTAATATTGTTCCACATCTAATAATTAGTAAAAAGGCAACAATTTGCTGACGCGTTTTCCACTGACATGCTTAAAACTTGTTGCAGTGGCCAAAAGAAGTCAATTTAATGCAGGTTTGAATAAATAAAATTAATCGAATGAAATATTATTTGTTTTGGACTGATCGCAAGATGATAAACACTAGGACTGTAGCTAGTGATCCAAAAGTTATGGTCTGCTACCACTGCATTGTGAAATCAGGGCATGCTTATTGAATTCACTGTTTTTAAGCCAGTTTATTATGGCAGCAAACCAAATTTCAGAAAAGACGAATGACTCAATTAAAGGTGTGCTCATATTGCCTACATTTCAGCTGCTCGTGGAACTGATTCACCAGTCGAAACCACATATTAAATCCTGCCATATCGGTCTAGTGTCAGTTCTCCTGCATCAACTTAGACTTCACTTAAACCCCGGCAAGACTTTGGTAATACATATTGTGCTTCTTCTTCCCTTTTATTTGTGTCCTCTGTAACCCCCCTCCCTGTTTCCGTCCCCTCACCGCCTCCAGCCCCTTGTGGTGGCCACTATTCAGCCCCGAGTGGAGTGATTTTGTCTCCTGGGTGGCCTGGTTACTATAAAGACTCCCTCAGCTGTGAGTGGGTGATTGAATCAGAACCTGGACGATCCATCAAAATCACATTTGACAGGTGGGTGGCATAATTCTTTGATTCTGCACGTCCCAGAGCTCTGAACAGGCAAAACTGTGCAGATTCATCAGAATCACCATCATTTCCCTGTCACAAGCAAAGATTTACAAGACTTGAAGTTTATGGGGACTCACCATAAGTATAATAATGATCTCTTAAATTTCAGAGGCTGTATAATTAGTATTGGGAGTTGCATGTTGATCAGGAAGGCTGGGTATATTTTGGTTTATATCATTAGTCATCTCATCTATGAACTGGATATCTAAGCAGGACTTTAGAGGGTCCTTCGGATTCATTTTTCGTTGGTTAGAGCCTCTGTTTCAACTTTATTTTTGTAGAAAGGCTTGGAAAACTGGGTCTTTTAAACTGTTCATCTTTCTCTCACTAAAGCTTTTTAACTCAGTTGAACAAAAACAAAAGGCCCACTTGTACCAATAGTTTGACTTTAAAGGCTAAGATTATCCCAATAATCAATAGCTCTTATTTTGAAGTTGTACATTGTACATCTAGCAGGTTTTAAGGAGAAATTAGCCATCAAAGAGATTTAGTCCAAAAGTGACCTTTTGAACCTTCACAATTCAAGTATCAAAAAGAAATACACTGAAACAACAGCAATAACTCTACGTTGCTTTGACGGACTCTTAAGTATGTTTTTTCTTATGAATGCCAAAAACAGAACTACCAAAATGTAAAGATCATAAGCCTAAACTTTTATAAACTCTCACTTTTCCTTTATCGGTTCAATTTATTGTGATGCTTTCATTCCCAAAGAAAACTTTCAGTTTTTGATCACATTGTCAAAATTATTATCAGCATAAATGTAATGTTCAAGAAAATGTCATGTTTTATTATTTTTGTCCACAGGTTTCAGACAGAGCTGGGTTATGACTTCCTGGAGATCCATGACGGACCAAACCTCCTGTCCCCTCTGGTTGGCTCCTTTAACGGCACCCAGGTGCCCCAGTTCCTGTTCAGCAGCAGCAACTTTCTTTATCTGCTGTTTACCACCGATAACAGCCGATCAAATGCTGGCTTCAAAATATTATATGAAAGTAAGTTAGAAACAAATACAGTATATATATATATGCATAAATACATGTAGGCATGCAGTCATGGATCAAGGCTGACTTAAAGATAATGTCCTCTGTGGAATGGTTTCTGCAGATCTGGGTAATACACATGCAGTTAATCTATGTAAAATTAATCCATATGCTGAGCATAAGAGAAAACAATGAAAATACATTTTTGCAGAAATAAAATTTTCACAGTTTGCCTCTAAACACACACAGTGGGATACAACATCACAATAGTAGCCCTCCAGACACAGTTTCACAGGCTGGCCTCACATGAAGTCATTACCAGCAAAAAGCAATTAACCATGACTGCATAGCATGATGCTGTATGTGGAGACTCAAACCACCTGCGAGTTTTAGAATTTGTAGAATTTGCAAAAACTAAAGATGGTAGTCTTGTCTTTATATGCATAGCATCTAAACATCTAATCCTTTTATCTTCAGGTGTTACGGTGGACAGCTACTCATGTCTGGACCCTGGTATTCCCGTCAATGGTATTCGGTATGGACAGGACTTCTCCATTGGGTCCACAGTGTCATTTGGCTGTGATTCGGGCTACAGACTCAGCCACGAGGAGCCGCTAGTATGTGAGAAGAACCACTGGTGGAGTCACCCTTTGCCTACATGTGATGGTAAATATCTCAGAAGAGTTACGAGTTAGTTAGACATACTGAAGTTGAAGATATGATCCATCCCACAGGGAAAAAAAAAAGAAAAATTTATTTGAATTTGACACATCTTCTTTCATCACCACGTAGCAATACAAGCACTGTGTGGTACTTTTTAGGTTTTTTTGCTCTGCATTATACTTAATTTTGTGGTAGCGCTGATCCAATCTGCTTAATCAAAAACTATACATCATTCAAGACCACAAAGGTGCATAAAATCAAGAATATTTTGTTTCGACCTTGGTGCAGAGATAGCAGGCAAAGTATGCAGCGCAGGAGCACATATTGAAATGACATGGCCTGAGGTCAACTTGACTGCAGTCCTGCTAATGGTAATGTGCTGATATTTTACAGTACAAATGAGGAGTTTTATTCTAATATCTACTCTTGAAAAATTAAATTCACACTTATCAGAAAATGAGAAGGAAATACGATGAAAGGTAAGGTAAGTTCACAGGGAAAATGATCATTTCTACAGACCTCACCCAAAACGATTTTGAGACTAAAAGTGATTATCTTGTTTATCCATTACAGCAGCATCAAAGAAGCTGGGTTGTGTAAGAAAGAACAGCAGTGGAACCACCATCGCTGTATAGCGGGCTGAGTCACATAGAACATACTATTCTGCGACAAAACCACTGTTTGAGAATTACGCAATCAAACACACACACACACACACACACACACACACACACAAAAATGCACATAGATACATACACTCAGACTAAGTGTGCATAGGGGCAATTTGCAGTGAAGGCTGCTGTGACTGATAGGGGATGATTTAGGGAGAAGATTATAGATCTCTGGGCATGTACATTGTGAGCCTACGCGTGTGCGTTTGTGTGTGCGCGCGTGTGCATGTGTGTGTACGTGTGTATGTGTGTGTCTGTGTGTGTGTGTCTGCTGTTCGTCAGCACATACATGTGTGCTTATACCTGCATGTGTGTGTGGTGCTTTTATCCATGGGCCTCCTGTCACCCGCTCTCCCGTGTGAACTGTGAACACAGTAAGGTTTGAGGTAAGGGTGACGGGAGCCTGTGTTGGCTGTCACCTCCTCTCTCTTCTCTCGCAAATCAAGGAGTGAGGTGGGACACATGGGAAGGTGATGGGGGGGGGTCTCTCCTTCTCCTTCTTTCTCTCTCCCTCTCTTTCTCTCTCTCTCTCTCTTTCTCTCTGTCCTCCTCCAGTGATGGTGGAGCAGAGTGGGAGGGAGGAAAGAAAGATGCGACACTGCTGCATCAGTTTTAAGGTGGCTGGTTTGGTTGGCTCATTCGCTTGTTAACCACATTTGAATTGCACAGTTCCTGGGACTGGAAGTAGTTTCTCCCGAGGAGGCAGTTTGAGCATATAAACATCAAGCACCATGCCTGGAATTTATGGGCTGAATGCCATTAGACTGTGTTTACACAGTATGTACCATAGAGATACAGGGAAATATTTGCTGCTGTGATTGGTAAGAAATGGTCTAGCCTGATGATTGACAACTAGTACATAATTAATGGTGCCAAAGGCAGCTTTTTTGGCACTTGAAAAGAAAAATGTTCTTCATACTGTATAGTAAGAGAGAATAAAATGGGCAACATTCCTCCATTTTATGTAGTATGTAATATGAACAAGATGATGACAAGGTTATCCCAGATTCGTACAAAAGAATTGAAATTAAAATAGTAATTTAATGTTATATCTAAAAAATACCTATAATATATCAGATTTTCTGTTAGCTACAGGATTCCTTTACCAGTTATATGAATTTAATTATAATATTGGTAAAGTATAAAGATATAACTAGTTAGTCAGCATTTTTTGAATATCCAAAGATCGATGTTGAAGTCGAATCACTCAACTGCACTTGCACATCTGCGCATACAGCCGCAGACAAAGAAAGGGAAAAAAGAGAGAGAAGAGAGAAAACATCCCGAGACAGTGTTGGAGAGAAAGCGAGGAGATGAGGGGGATGAAAGGAGATGAGAAAGAAAGATAGACACATAGAGAAAGAGAGTAAGATTGAGAGAAAGAGAAAGAAACTGTAAGAGACAGATGTAATGCAATGTTTCAAATTTCTCACATAACATTAGGAGCCTCCTGGCACAAGAGTATTAATAATTAATAGTGCGCTGTGTGCATGCAGGCTTTTGTGCATTAGTCACTGTATCAGGCAGTGTGTATACAGTGTGTGTGTGTGTGTGTGTGTGTGTGTGTGTGTGTGTGTGTGTGTGTGTGTGTGTGTGTGTGTGTGTGTGTGTGTGTGTGTGTGTGTGTGTGTGTGTGTGTGTGTGTGTGTGTGTATGTGCGTGTGTGTGTGTGTGTGCCTATGCGTGTGCATGCGTGCGTGCATGCGTTTGCATTTGCATTTGCCTGCGCGTGTGTGTGTACTCCCGCTCCTCACCCTTTTTTGGGGGGTTCTGATGTTGTAAAAAAAAAAAATATGGTGGTTGAGTGTGAAGAAACTGATGTTCTGGCTGATTCTCTCATGTGGTTGTAGCCTTGGTCAGTATTGAGAACTGTCTTTACAGATTTTAGTCTGGGTTGCAGTTGTACCTGGCAAGATGCCTTGCTCAAGGAAACTTCAGCAGAACTTTTAGGTTTGACTTTCTCCCTGCTGCTTTACAACTTCTGCTCTTTGGAGGTAACATTATGGCATTTTATGGGAAAATGACAGACCAGTCAGCCAACTGTAAGATGAACCAACTGGAGCGAGCAGAAATGAAGCACCTTGCAAAACATGTATGCATTAGTATGCATGGAATGAGCAACAGATTTTTCCTAACTTTTCTGAGGACCTAAGCATCTCGGTGCCAGCACAGGTCTCTTCCTGCATAACAATTAACTGAAGTTGCAGGGTCATCCTGAGACTGCACTGAAAGGTTTGAAACGTTTTAAGTAGTCCCAAAGAAACATTTGCGTTGCTTCATTGGTTTGAATTTTACTGCTTTGAATCCCTTGAAATCAAAATGTATTATAAGAAAAAAAATCTCAGAGACAAAAGACATTTTACAGTTTGTGCACATCATGCAGCTATTGCATAGCATTAATGATGTGGAAAACCAGCCTAAATAATATTCAAGCATTTATTTTCAATACTTATTTCATGTCTCAGTTTTCTGTCTCTGAACAATTTAGAGCTCAGAGACTTTACGTCCCAAAGCAACAGAATCTTACAAATTGTTTTCAAATCTTCAGCAAAACAAATCACACTTATTGTCCAGATGTTCACTTGTTGCATAAAGAAGTAACTTTGCATTTTAACCAGTAATTCCAGTATACTCCAACATCTTTGTTTTTCTATACTTTGTGGTCATGTTCTTTGGCTCAATACATATCCACTGCTCAACAGTATATTTTTTAATTGATTTTGACTTGTTTGTTCCATGTAGAACCTCTTACTTATATTAATTCTGAAAAACAACATATTTGGCCTTTTGGAATTTCAAACAACCAATACAACAAAATCCCAAAGTTCAAATGTTTTTTTGAAATATTATATAGAGATGCAGTTGAAGACAAATTCAAAGTCATGATAAGTAACAAAGATGTGGAAGGTGTTAAATTTGCAGCATGAATCTTGAAGCTTCAGCTCATTATAGCTACACAGAGGAGCCACTGTGTACCCTTTGTTCTGCTGGAGAAAGGTGCTATCACTGTGCTATTATTGTCATAGTATGTGTTAGCTCCTACACCGTGTAGCTCCATGTGCTTGTGCTTTTATAGGATCCTTTGGACGCCGCTAATACAGAGTGCTACCCTAATTATGCCAGAGCTGGTTCTCTCTGGTGAACATGCCACGTCTCAACTAAACAAGTTTAAACAAGTTTTCATAGTTTAAATACTGGTTGTTTAACTGATACGTTTCTTTAAACAGAAAAATAAGAATAGTTTAAGTCAATATCTCTGCGCTTCACACATAACGTTTTACTAGAATCACCTATGCAGAGCTACTTAATCATAGTCAGACCCTGGCAAGTTCAGGGACATGAAACTACTTTAGATAACAGCAAATAATCCATTATTTATATCTAAATGCTGTGTAGATTTTAGACCACTTATTATTTTATGTGTGTGCAGTACTAAATCTAATTTAAACATTTAAAGTAAAGCTATTAGGGGATCCACATTGATACATCAGTTTTTTTTCTATTTCTATTCTCTCTCTCTCTCTGTCTCTGTCTCTCTCTCTATCTCTCTCCCTTGTAGCATTTGTGTGTGGGTATTCGTGTGTGTAAGTACTACAGAAGTGGTATTAAAGATCCACAGGGAAGCATTATCCGTTTTTGCTATCAACAATCTGATGCTAACCTTCTCTCTGCCTCTGTCTCCTGTTTCTGCATCTCTCCCTCCCTCCCTCCCTCTCTCTCCCCCTCTCACTCTCTCCCACTCTGTCTCTCAATCCATCCAGCTCTATGTGGCGGAGATGTTAGAGGTCCTTGGGGAACCATCCTTAGCCCCGGCTATCCAGACAGCTACCCTTCATCTCTCAACTGTACCTGGACTGTTGAAGTCAGCCACGGGAAAGGCAGGAGACATATACAGTTTCACACTCTTAACAGAGAGAGATTTCGAGACCGTAGCAAGTAGCACACATAGTAGTGCAGCTACTGCTGTATTACAAACTTGCATTACATGAGGTTTTTAGCATTTTCAATGTTTTATAATACATTCAGAAGGGCATTTTAAGTTGTCGAGCCATAGGCAATGCATGCATGGAGAGAATTTAACATTTTTTACAATGTTCAAACTTTTTTTTATATTAGCAATTTAAAATTTATGTCTGCTATGAACAGATTGTAAACAATCCATACAAATTATAATTGTAGGTATGAGCCCATTGAGAATGACACAAACTTTTGAAGATTCTAACCATTTGTCTGTGTGTATGTCTCAAACAGGAGTCCAGTTTCAGTTCAATTCTTTTCACCTGGAGGACCAACACGATTACCTCTTGGTTACTGAGAACGGGAGTTTCCTGCAACCCCTGGCTCGCCTGACAGGCAACGAGTTGCCTAGCAACATTAATGCCGGTCTCTATGGCAACTTCAAAGCCCAGCTACGGTTCATCTCCGACTTCTCCATTTCATATGAGGGCTTCAACATAACTTTCTCTGGTAATTTACTCTCCTAAAGTCATATTGTACCATTATACTCCAACAACATTTACTCTCATCCTGGAGAAGATCAGTTTGATACTCTGGGACAATGGAAAATTTTTTCTACCTCCAAACCAGGCTTTGTGAAAAAAAGTCAAGTAATAACACCCACTGCAAATTTTGTAAAGCATCAG
Source organism: Istiophorus platypterus (assembly GCA_016859345.1). Classification (NCBI taxonomy): domain Eukaryota; kingdom Metazoa; phylum Chordata; class Actinopteri; order Istiophoriformes; family Istiophoridae; genus Istiophorus; species Istiophorus platypterus. Next base: position 13,378,616 of record CM029127.1, on the reverse strand, counting down.
CCCAGAAACCCATGCATGGAGAATCCAAGATACCAGGGTGAAATAATAGCCTCTATTTAAAGAGAAGAAAGCAGAGAAACATCTCTACCCAGACAAAGACAATTTACTCTGGGTTGCAAAGTTACCAAAAAAAAATCCTGTTAAAGTGGCGGTCTGGAAGATTTCAGTCCAGGCTGATTTGGCAACATCCATAGTTACTTGTGGTAACAGCAAATTTGGTTTAATACTGCAGATCACAGAAATCCGGGAGAAGAAAAACAAACTACTGTCAATTTAATAAAGCTGTCAGAAAAATAATTGCCCTTTTGCCATCATTCTGTGAGCAACCAAGATCAGATTTTATGCTGCACCCAGCATGAGTCTGCAAACATCGAGGCATATTGTAAGGAGTTGGTTACCTGGCTGAGAAGTTGGAAGTGTGCAGCCTGTCGCCTGCAGCTCTTCATCTGACAGCTCACTGTTGCGGCTCCTTCTTGTTCCATTGCTCCCTGCTATAGTTCAAACTGAACCGCTGTCCAGAAATGCTGAATATAACTGTTGTCTTGCTTTGTAGATGCATTTTTGATGAACAGTATCTGTGAGTGCTAAGCTAACTGACATACACACTGTATTTCCTGTGACTACTTCATAATAAAAGTCGAGTCTCCGCGGCTTTTCATAGGTTTCCACAGTAGGTCTCAAGGTCTGACAGGCCACAATCAAAATGCAGTCTTCTTTAGTTTAAAAAATCAAGTGAGGGGTGCATGTATACCCAGCTAAAACTAATACATATATATATATATATATATATATATATATATATATATATATATATATATATATATAAACACACAGCAGTAATGACTGACAGCTGTCCATTTTTCTAGGACAGATTCCTGCATGGGTCCAAACTTGGAAACCCACACCTGCTGTTCACCCACAGAGCTCTGTGCTGGAATTCACCTGTCACCTGCCATTATGTCTTAATCATATCCAGACCTGACCTTATTTGCTAAAATGAGTGCCCCAACCTGTACCCGTAACATTAATTAAACACATCGCCTATGAAGTAACTCACTTTAAAACTTTAGCTGGATTGTATTCAAACAGCGCTTACATGATGGCTGGTCTGAGGTTATCTGCCAGTTTGCATAATGTACTGTTCCACTCAGATGTGCAAAACACTCTCTCAGTCAACTCCCACTTGTTGTTGATGTAATGCAAAGTGACACTATAACCGATGTTGCGGTAACCATCTGTCCTCATATCCAAAGTGTTTCCCTGTTGCTTTCAGTCAGCTGCCTTCTCTCTTCTGGAACGATGATGAATTGAGAGGTTAAAGGTTTTGTTGTAGGCATTCACAATAAAAATAAATAACTCTGGCTAATTAGAACTACAACTACACAGGTTTAAATGTTGGAAAAAAACATTACAACTCTGTGCCTTTATTTTCAATTATATTCCTGTAATTTTTAGTTTTCTCATGCTTCATATGTATTTAACCAACTTCCCACCCAAATTTATTTCGTTTCCACCAGTACCCATGAATTGATAGAAAAATATTTTTGACCCCTTACACATAATGTTTGCAGCTTCCCATCAAGTGGGTGAATAACTTGTTTAAATAAGCAGGGACACAGCCAGATTTTATGTCTCAAAGTTTTACATCTTCTTTTACAGGTTTTGCCATGTAGGGATATGGCACAGCACATCAGATAAAAGATTTAAAAATGATAATCAATATTTGATTTTAAACTATTTTTTGGACCACTTTTGCTGGCCGAATGTTTAAAGCACATGCTACATAACTGCAATGTCCACGGTTCAGTTCCAGCCATGGTTCCTTTTTTGTGACATGTCGTGCCGCTTGTCCCCATGTTTCCTACATGCTCCTTCATTTTTGGCTATTAAAAAAAGGCAAAAATGCTTAAGAAAAAAAACTTAAAATTTTTATGGTACATCAACACAAACTGTTAGTGTGGTAAGTGTATATTTAGCTCTCACTTTTTCTCTAATGGAGCTATTTCACCACTGGCCTCAAGGACTACCCATAAAACCTTATTAAGAAAAAAAAGCTGAATAGAGGAGAAAGGTTACACAACATTAAATTGAATGCAATCCACCATTAAACAACACAAAAGAAGGAAAAAAGAGAAAGAGATGGATTATTCATAGCCTCGTTGGTGGTTTTCAGAGAATGTGTGTAAGTCACAGGTGCTCTCCCAATCCATGGTGCCACCACACCATCACCCTCATACAAAATGAGAGTTAAGGGGCTTAATTAAGAAAAATTCCAAGGCTACATCTGCCCCTCATAAATCAAGATCCTTTGCCTAACTGCCCTTTCATCACTCTCATTGACTCTGGAATAGAGGAGCACTTAAATCTGAGTATACACTGAAGGACATTGCACCACCTCACAGATGGCACACGCCTTATCCTTAGCCTGTTGAAAATAAATCTCTGTACCTCGCACAAGATCAAGAAGTTCAGTTCAGGACACGGTGGAGTCAAATCAGGCTCCACCATGTGTACAAATAATTCACAGCTTTACATAAGTCCTGCCAAGGTTATATTATAATTTACTGCATTTTTAATCATTTTTATCAGAAGATTTATTGAAATATTGAAAAGGATTTCTTTGTACAGGGACAAAAAAACGCGGCCATTGTTGGCATTTATCAGATAGTATTTGATTGTTAAGGTTTCAGTCTTTTTGTAGTTATTAGGGTCGATTTTCTTGGACTTTGAAAGTGACAGGTATGAAATTTCTTCACAATCTGGTCTCATGATTTCTCACTTACTTTGACGGCACTGATGCCATAAGTGTATCATTCTAGGTATTTATTCACTTTGTTGTTGGGTATTCAGTTTCAATCTCCTTTTTTTTTCTGCAGAATATACTTTGGAGCCATGCGAGGACCCCGGGATGCCTCGTTTCGGCAGGAGAAACGGCTACAGTTTCGGCGTTGGTGACACGTTGTCTTTTTCCTGCAATATGGGCTATCGCCTAGAGGGGGCGCCGGAGTTAATCTGTCTGGGAGGGGGCCGGAGAATGTGGAGCGCTCCTCTACCAAGATGTGTCGGTATGTGACAATTTAGCTGCGCTTGTTATACCTTTGATTACGGCGTAACGCTTCTCGCGGCTCATGGCTTGTTTCTGGAGGTTTGAAGACATCTAATATTTGGAATCATTTTTTTTTAGCTACCGAGCAAAGTAAATTGTTAGTGTTTCACATCTAGCATTTACTGTAACACTAAGGCACATGTGTGTTTACTCTTGTAAGATGCCTTACTCACAGTGTAAGAAAATAATGATTAGTTTGTTTCCACTGTAAGATCTGAATAATGCAGCTGACCTGTAGTGAGCAGAAAACGTGTTGAGCTGCTGATATTCTGTGTTTCTTGGTGAACACAGAAACACTTGCCCGTGTTTCGTCAAGCCAGATTTATGATCCTGCGTAGCCTCAGTTCAAAACCCAGCAGACGCACAGGGGCCAACTTTGTTTGCTTTTACAAGATAGTAAAGGACATGGCACAATACAAAGGTAAAGGTCTTCCACTTTGGAAGTAGATTTTCAATTTTAACGGGCCCGTCTCCTTGGTGGGTTCTCATTTAATCTGTTCCAAAGATTTTATCAATTATAGTGAACTAGAACGACTCTAGACAACAGTCTTAGTAAAAGCCACATTTATATAAGGCAGATCTCAGTTACTGGACGAACAGTAAATGTCAGTATTATTTCTTGGAGGTGATTCACCACTGGGCAGAGAGTTTTGGCCTGTTCACAATCCTGAACATGAGTTTTACTATCAAGAACATAATCAGAAATATGACTGAATTTTTTATTCGACGTGGGAACGTTTCAGGATTCATCATGTTAACCTTCTGAAAAACCAGGCAGATCCAGGCAGAATACAATAATGAAACAAGCGATGCCTGAGACGCACATATACATATGAACTAAAGACCTTTAGGGCAAGAGAAAGCCAAAGTAGGATTTATGTATTTATTTTTAGCCGTTGTCGTCTTAGATATTTCACTCCTGTAACTTGAGAGAGAAATTTACATTTTCCCTGATGACCAGACAAGTCACTAGGGCTTTTGTAATGTGACAAAAGTATGTGTGGATGTCTGTCCATGCCACATGTTGGACTCTAATCCGAAATAATGTAACTGTCGCAGTCCATCACCTAACATGGATTGGTATAAGCAGCAAACAAAATGGCACATGTAGATACAACATGAAGTGAAATTTAAAAGCAGTATGAATGCATACTGAAGCAGAGAGGTGCTCATTGAACCATGAACACCAATTGCATTGAAGACGTGTCCATTCGAGTCAAAAATGAGGAAAATGTATATATATTCTGAGTTATATTATAAATCAATCAATGTACAAAGGCAGAAGCGAATATCAAATGAACTTAATGTGAAAATAAATGATATGAAGGATTTCTCATCGAGTTTTGAAAATATGTAATGACTGTCATTTAAAATATTGGCTGTCATGCAAACACACACACACATTCCACATATGAGTCACTGACTTGTAGTTAACGAAGGGATACTGCAAGAAAAGAGGCCACAGTTGTGCTAGTAAAACAAGATGAAATGAACCATAATGGTGAAAAAGGAATATTGACACTGAATGTTGGAGGGACATGGTATTTGCCTACTCTCCCTGTATTTGTGATGGGTTCCTCTGGGTCATTGTCCCTGACCAAAGCAATTGCTCTGTTGGCATCACCTAAGGGCCTATATACTGTCTCTCAATAGTTAGAATAAGTCTAATGCAGAACATGAGGTTAACCCTGAAGATCAGTACTGTGTATTCATAACTCCAGGTTTTTGTAATCAAGAAACATGTAAAATGAGATGTGACTGCAAATATAGAATCAATATCAGACAATAACAAAAGCACATAGCAAAAGAATGTTTCTACATCCTTCATTGTGAGAAGCGTGGGACTATACGGGTGCAGAGGGAGACAATACGCTGCAGTTCTAGTAAAAGAACTGATTCTGAATAGAATATTGTACAAAACCCCATTTACTGTATTTTCAGCTTTGCACGATGTTTTTAGTGCCAGTGTTTACACCTTTGGCTCTTTGTCATCAACGTGCAAAAACTGATAATGCAAAGAGGTGAGAGCGATTCCCACACTGGTTTACCACGGCGCTGGGCTAGTTCGCTATATTTAGTTCCTATGTGTTGTGTTGCATCGCTGCATGATTCGGTTCACATCAAAGTGGAAGAGCAAAGACGGAAGGAAAGGGAAGATTAGAACAACTATCATGTGCTGTCTTCTAATGTCTTAGCAAACCTTTGCTTGTTTGGCTGCTTTTGTTGCCACCTCTATATGTAGAGTGAAATACACAAATAATATAAAGACACATGAAGACAAAAGGTGTTTTTTTGGTCATTCTAATTATTTAAAAGGTACTCCTTAGCTTTAATGTATTTCTTTAGTAGCCTGTGGTTGTGGTTCTAGGTGAGTCTGTTCTTACCCTAGCAGACCAAACATATTGTTTTCATAATATACTGTCCAGAAGGGAGTTAGAGTGGTACCAAATCCGTGGCTTAGCTTTTTCAGAAAGTAGATCTTTGGCTTGTTTATTCAACTTGTCTATTATTTCTGGACATCATCTCCTATGTTGTGCTTTTGTTTAGGGAAATTAGGCTATAATGGGAGGGGAAAGAGAAAAGAGGAAATTTAAAAAAAAAAAAGAAAAGGGGGAGAGTAAAGAGGAAACTCATGAGAGTCAGAATCGGGAGGTTGAGGAGGGTAACGGGGGCACTATCATAGGGAGGGAGAGAGGGAGAAAAGCAAGAGCAAGGGAGTTAAAGAGGGAGAGGGTGGAGAGGTAATTTTCTAAATGGAAACTGTAGCAGTGTGATTTATTGACGATATGACAGCTGTAATATGACTATTACACCAGTAGAGACATAGAGAGGAGGAGAGCTGGAGGGAGAGGGAGAATGAGAGAGAGAAAAGGGACATAGATACTGGAGAGAGAGGCCACGTGTGAGAAGTACAGAGAGCGGCTATCGCTGAGTAAATTAGTGTCTGAATCTTACTACTGCCCATTCTCTGCCAGAGTAGATGGCTGACAATACAGCTGTTTAAAAGGGTGGTTAAATTACTCTCACGCACACACACACACACACACACACACACACACACACACACACACGCACATGCACGCACACATGCACGCACACACACTAGGACACATTATATTAATTCATCCATTCATAGGAAAAAAAATCATCATCTCTTGTTAAATGAAAAAAAATCTTTTCACTTTAACGACATCTTGTTTTCTCTAAAGCTTCCTATGCAATGGACAGTAACTTTCATTCAGTAATATGAAACAACTTTAGAATTCCAGGAGATTCCTAAAAAAGCTGCAAATAAAAGTTTTAAATTTGGGTTTCCCCATATGGCTCCACCACATCATTATAACACTCTTAGGAATTAAAACCATGCCCCTATACTGTATATATTTTAATTCACTGGTCTCTATCTTTGTCATCAGCGGAGTGCGGCTCTTCGGTCATAAACAATGAAGGGATCCTTCTTTCACCAAACTACCCGATGAACTACGACAACAACCATGAATGCATCTATAGCATCCAGGTAATCAATATGTACATCTTTTAATATACATCAAATGTGTTCTTGCTGTATAAAATCGGTGGGGCTCATTCTGGTTTGAAGTTATTTAGGAAAAGGTAATGTTCTGCGCCCAGACAAATGAAAAAAAAAAAATTATGAAAGTTTGTGGAAGTTGTTAGCCATCTTCAAACCTTTTTGAATACATTTGTTGTTTACTTTGTTGGTTAATAAATCAAATTTGGACTTCATGTGGACTTCAGGTGCAGGCTGGGAAAGGCATAAACATCTCTGCTAGAACCTTTCATCTTGCCCAAGGCGATATACTCAAGGTAATTTACAAGTGCCACACACACAACTTTGGTGATCCCTCTGCCATTCTTCTTGTTTGGTTTCTGTGTCAGTGATGATAAAAAAAAAAATCAATCAGTTCATGGTTGATCCTTATGTATTTGATTCATGAATACATTGCTGTTGTTTTTACAGATTTATGATGGCAAAGACAACACAGCCCATGTTCTTGGAGCATTCACGGGATCGTCTATGTTGGGCCTGACGCTGATTTCCACTTCAAACCACCTCTGGCTAGAATTTTACAGTGATGCAGACAGTACAGGAGAAGGATTCAAGCTGGTATATTCAAGTAAGTTTACGGCTAACATAAACTTACCTTTATAAACTTTTTATATTCTACACTCTCATTATATAAGTGCTAGAGTTTTACTCCCACCAAGAATATACTAAAGAAATAGATTTGTCATGGCAAACAACTGTGATGTCTTAACCTCTACATATTTCAAATGGGAATATAAATGTATATTTTAATTCACTGTGAAGAGCAAATGTAGGAGTACATGTAGTAAAAAAAAAGAAAAAAGGCAGTGCTCACACAAATAGCTTTCCATGAAGCATAAAATGGACTAAGCATGTATACTCAGAAATATAGGGGGCTGGCTATCATGTATAATTACAGTAATGTAAAATGAAATATTGCCACATGCTGTGATTTCTTAGGTGGACTGATGAAGCAGTAGCTTGCAGATTACATCCTATGTTGTACAAACTGTGTCATGAGTGGTAGATGCAGAGGCAAAGCCGCTGGTGATTTATATGGGTGATTATGGCCAGCTCACACCGCAGTGTGTTTTTTCTCACATGCACTAATTTATTATTGTGAATCATGACGATGAGCTCTATCATCTTTTGGAGGACTTACTACAAGTGCACTATGCACGGCTTTAAGCTTTATGTTCTTAAATGATATAAAACTGGAAAGGAGTAAGAAAGCACATGACATTAAAGACAGACAGTTCTAGAATCACATCAATTCAGCAATTAAGTGCCATGTGACAGCCGTACTAATTCCTGACAAATGTAAGATGTAAGATGAAGTCTAGATTGTTCTAATTTGTGAAACCGTCAAAGAACTGGTTGTTAATTGCACCAATGAAATGATCACGAGAAAATTCATGTTTGATTAACAAAGCTCTCAGAGAGCTCTGATTTCAGCGTAGGATGTGGTGTACTGCAAAAGTGTTTTTTGTTTGTATTATACACCATTCGCACTAGATTTCAGGGTGATCGCAGGGGTGTTCAGATTGCAGAATGGTAATAGTACAGGTTTGCAAAGGGCCATTTGAAGGATTTAGACATGCACCTGCTGCAGTCTTCCTAGAGATGACTTTAATCCCGGCACACCTCATCTTCCACGTAATACCGAAGATCAAATCCCGGTTAAAGTCTATTTATATACCTCTTCATATCCCACTCTCCAAAATTGTGCATGTGAATAAACAGCATAATCAGAATATTAACATGGAAATTGAGCTTAGACAGACTGTGAAAAAAATAACTCAGATAAGGTGTGTACATGCTCCAGCATCGCTCCTAATATTTGTATCTCGTATATATCTTCTTTGTTTTTTTATTAAATCAGGATGAGAGCTTAACAGGATCTGAGATATCCACAAGTTCATAAACAGAATATTTGAGTAGGGAAGATATTGAGGAAAGCTTGCTTTGCATCTAAAGAGCACTAAGTCTGTTTTCTCTAGTGGGTCTTAGACGTGCCTCAGTGAGTACTTTAAGAGGTACTTTTTCTCTCTCTAGGTTTTGAGTTGTCTCATTGTGAGGACCCAGGCGTGCCTCAGTTTGGCTTCAAGGTCAACGACCAAGGTCATTTCTCTGGGAGCAGCATTACATACAGATGTGAGCCCGGATACACTCTGCATGGGGCTTCTACACTCAAGTGTATGACGGGAGAAAGGCGAGCCTGGGATAACCCTCTGCCTTCTTGTATTGGTATGTCTCTCACTATAAAGCCATTTAAACTTTATAAGGGTTTTATTGCCTCACACACACACAATGTTTACAGACACAGAAATGCACACACAAACACAATTATGGGTTGAACCATGCATGAAGCTCTTTAATAAAGTTTTTAAAGTTTCATTGTTGACTTTGCTTTCCACGGTATTGCTGCAGCACTTCCACCTACAGACATTAATTCATGTATTTGTTGAAAAGTTGTACATTCACCCATTACTTGTCAAAGGTAATGGTATCAATTTAGAACAGCTTTTTTCATATTCACACGTGGCCAAAATCAAGAAGAGGTTGTATTATGTGAATAAATGTCAACATAACTAGATCCTTCATCTCCTTTAAGGGTTTTTTCTCCCTCAAGGCAGGATATCTGCTGCATATTCACCTTTAAAGTACTAGAGGGCATTGTTGTAGAGGGCCTTGTTCTACGATATAATGCGGAGCACTCAGAGCGCCTCTATACAAAGTCTCTGCTTACAGGACATCCATTCATTAATCTGAAAAGAAAAGGGGTGGGGGCCAATCTCCTGTGGAATCAACTTTTTGATTTTTCTTGGGATATCTCACACTGCGGTAATTTTGAAGTCTCAATAAAAAGTCTATTTAGTCGGGAGGGTTGCCACCTGGACTCCCTCTGTCCAATTGATTCATTTCCTATTCCAGCAGTGGTGGATTTGCTCTCTGTTTCTGGAGAATGTACTCAAACCTACCCACACACTAACGAATACACACAGATCCAATATTGTCTGTATATCTGCTTGTTTTTAATCTCCATGTATGTCATTCTTACTCGATAAAGGGCTAAATGACAAACCTGTTTGTTCAAACTATTTCATAGAGGCATTTTAATCGATTTGGTTTTACTACAGGCCCCTGTATCAAAGCACAGGCCATTTGGGGGAAACAATAAAAACGTACTGGGAAACAACTCCCCTTTGAAAATTGACATATTTCTAAATTTTCCATTATAACATCGTTGCCGTCATTTTTCAGGGCTTCAGAATGATTGGAACACGCCATAGTCCCAAATATTGATGTCAGCAAGTCAATAATGGTCTATTACGGGGTGAACAATTTCAAGCCCCCAGAACTCAAACGCACTCATAAACACACACTAACATATCCGTCGGTATATTTAATATTTAGTTCCTCAAATGCTTTGATTTGTATATTATATTAAGATAAATTTATTTATAGATTTCATATCCTCCTAATGGGCATTTGGTTGAATGATTACATTCCCTAATTAAACCCCCAAAAATGCTAAGCCTCTGCAGAGTGACACACAAAATGGCTGCTGCAGCTGTGCCCCAGATGGGTGCTACAAGCATAACAGCAAGCCCAATGATTTAAGCACCTTTTTTCCTGCCTCTGAACTTTCTGATTTTGGATTCAGCTTAATAAGTCTCTTTCCTTCTTACTATCAATAATGAAAGACTCATAAAACCACTGGCTGATATTCTCTGACTTTATATTTTAGCAGTGACACACTGTGACCTCAGATAACCTCCAGTCTTAATATTATATTGCTTCTCATTATTACCCGTGATGTCTCCTCTTTACCCCCTTTGGTTCTCCCTTTTCTTTCACTGATGCCTCCTCTACTCTCTTTTTCCCCCATCCCAACTCTTAATATTGCTCCTATTACTCGATATAATATATTCCAGTGATGAAGGGAGGGGAGCCTGGGGGGGAGGAGAAGCAGAGAGGGGATGGAGATTGTGAAAATATATAACAGAGAGAGAGACAGAGAGAAGGGGGAATTATTTTCTGTTATATAATGTGTGGTGATTTCTTTAGGGAGGAATGCAGGATCAGCACTTTGTCTCTTCCTCTTCCTCATCTCCTTCTGTTTTTGAGAAATACTGGGAAAGACAGAGAGACACAGAGGAAGAGAATCCTCTTCTTTCTTAATCCATTTTTCTCTGCTGTGATTCACTGCTCAGCCGCTACTCATTGCCTTGATAAAGAATTGCCATGGACAGATAAATGGTTGACCTGTCGTATGTCCCGTGCACACTTAAATAGACGCACACAGGCTCATCATCTGCTCATTGGTTGGATAGAATTGATGGTATTTGTAACGATGTTTGTAACACCTGTTTTAATCATACAGTTTGAGATACCCTTTAGGGTTACTATGTTGGTACATATTATCAGTCTGTAATGTCTCTTACCATTGTATTTGATACCTGTAGCGGAGTGTGGAGGTCGTTTTAAAGGCGAGTCGTCAGGGAGGATTCTTTCTCCTGGATACCCGTTTCCCTATGACAACAATCTGCGTTGCACCTGGACCATAGAGGTGGACTCAGGAAATATTGTGAGGTAAAGTGGACCCTCTCAGTATAAAAGTTCAAATAACTGTGTCATTAGTTTTAGTGCCCACTTCAATACTTTTGTAACAAGACTAGGTCATAGCCTAGTACGTAGCTGGACTATTCTTTACTCGTCTGCGTCTCTCCTACTCTCTGCGCTCACATGTAGAGTATTATACCATTGAATAATACTGTTCTCACTTACGTTTTTTGTTTCTGTTGTCAGACAACAGAAGAGGTATAATATAGTGAATGAAATGCAGCCCATTAAAAGCACATATTATGGGAAGTCATTTCCAACCAATTTCTAAGCTGCTGCCCCGCTAAAATCCTGATTGTATAGCTGCTGCATTGTCTGACAAAATCACCATATACATAAATTAAAAGCAATGACTGTGTGGTGATTTTGGTTAAAAAGGTCCTAAGTTGGCAACACTACCTGTAAACACCCCCCTGATAATGCAATAAAAACTGTTTGCGTTAATTCGTTTTGAAAGAGCAACGGCCAATGGGGAAACTTAAAACACTCGGCACTTAGTCACAAGGCATTCGGCTGACCAGTGGTGTCACGTTATCACACGGTCAGTCAGTCGCGGACGTTCACATTTTATAGGGTTGGCCCGCCGTTGCAGTCTAGCCAAAAATGTGGAACTGAAAAATAACTTCCTTTAAGAAAGAGTGTTGTTAGCTGTTCTGAAAATGTGACCGTGTATAGGTGTAAAAGTGACAGTTCAAAAGCTGAGTGAGCATTTTAAAGGTCTAATCTGAAATTGCTGATTGGATGTACCTATTGAAGTACTATGCTCCACACGGTTTTTAGAATAAACATAAATTGGAAAGTTTTTGCTAACAGAAGCAGTGGTTAAACATTAAAAATGATAGAGTATACATAATTTAAATGAAAATGATCTTTCCTGGACTTGTGTACTTCATCCAAACCCTGAAAAGTTTTCAACCCCCAAAAAGTATCATCCAAATAAAGTCATAGCTTCACTTTGAGAGTCTTTAGTTTTTTTGTCCTCCAGAACAAAGACTTTTTTGACATACTAAAATTGTAATGTGATAAAGAGATCATGTTTATCTTGTTAATGAGCTTTTGCTTTTCTTCCATGCATCCTGCAGTCTTCAGTTCTTAGCCTTTGACACGGAAGCCAGCCACGACATGCTGAAGGTCTGGGACGGACCACCTGAAAATGAAATGTCTTTGGCGGAGCTCAGCGGGTCTCTGCTTCCCGAGGGAATTCACTCCACGCTGAACATTGTCACTGTTCAGTTTGAGACAGATTTTTACATCAGCAAGTCAGGATTTGCTATTCAGTTCTCCAGTAAGTGACGTCAATAACTAACGCGCTAAACATTATGAAAAGGGGGAAATAATATTACCTCTCTTCGCTTTCTCCTCAATTGACTCTTCTTTCTCGCTTTCCCCTCCCTTTCTCTGCCTCCCTCTCTATCTCTGTGCAGGTTCAGTAGCTACAGCCTGCAGGGACCCAGGTGTACCGATGAATGGCAGTCGAAGTGGAGATGGCCGTGAGCCGGGGGATTCGGTGTCCTTTCAGTGTGACCCAGGATACGAGCTCCAGGGGGACGACAAGATCACCTGTATACAAGTGGACAACAGATACTACTGGCAGCCCAGCCCGCCAGTGTGCATAGGTGAAAAGTCCAGCTTCCATATGAGGAACTTATTATAGATGTACTGCATACACAACTGGAGTTGTTTAGGGTTCATTACCTTGCTCAAGGACACATCCCTTATTTGACTAACAGAAAAAGTATTTAGTGATTTAAACTTTATACTTAATACATATATGTTACTATTTCATTATCCTACCCAAACTCTGATCATTACTAGTCCTTTTGAATGAAAATCATATTACTAAGATTCCCCTTGAAATAAAAAATTAAAATGAACTAAAATGAGTTTTTCATCCTGCATGGTTGCACTTGAGAGACTTTTTAGATTTTTTGATATTTCAAGTCTTATCTTTTTTTTGTGTTCCCATCATAGCTCCTTGTGGAGGAAACTTAACAGGCTCCAGTGGATTCATTCTGTCTCCTAACTACCCACACCCCTACCCTCACTCCAAGGACTGTGATTGGCTCATTGCAGTCAACTCTGACTATGTCTTGTCACTGGCCTTCATCAGGTAACCTCCAAGTCAGCTGACGTTTTTACAGTAAAACCTATAATCAAGAGGTGGTTCGCTGAGCGCAAATGCTCTTTTTCATCTTAGTTTGCTGTCTCTTAACCAAATCCCTATAACAATAAAATGTTGAATGAAAATAAACTGAAGACATGTTCTCACTGATCTAATCTTTAAGAAAAACACAATTATTTCTCCCTTTTCTGACCCTTTAGAGGTAGATTTTACAGGTATCCTGTCATGAAATTAAGTGTTGGACATATGGACATTATGACCTTCTGGCAGTAGGGAAAATGGGGAAATTCCATGGCAATCATTTTCAGACTAAAAGTCATTGCCATCCCTGAAAATTGACAATGAGTTGAAGAACTGACAATGTGTAAGAATCATCAAAATTAGCCTATTCTCTGGTATCTTTTTAGACACCTTTGGCCAAAGAGGCTTGTGAAAGAGAATAATCAGATGCTAAAGGGCTTGTAAATACCATGTCTCTTTTTCTTTGTCTTGCAACATAATTTATGCTTGGATAAAATAAAATGGCTTCTTTTTTTTTTTTTTACGGTATGAGAGTTTGGAAACCCTTCGGGACCACAACACTTTTGTCAGTGTTCTGAAAATGGTCTCGAGAATCTTGTGTGCATTTTCTCTAGTATAAATGACATGCAAAACCAACTCCGGTAGTGATGTTAAATTTCAGTATTGTCTCTTTTTCTGTACTCCTGTTCTCACCATCTCTTTTCCATCCCTTTGTCCCTATCTGTATTTTGTTCATCTATCTCTAGTTTCAACATTGAGCCAAACTACGACTTCCTGTATATCTATGATGGTCCCGATAGCAACAGCCCTCTGATTGGTAGCTTCCAGGATAGCAAACTCCCAGAGAGGATAGAGAGCAGTTCAAATACCATGCATTTAGCGTTCCGGAGTGATGGGTCTGTTTCTTACACTGGATTTCACCTGGAATACAAAGGTAAAATATTCTGTCAATAGTAATTCCTTCTTTATATAAAGTGAATGCTGGTTGAATCGCTTATATATAGAATCCAAAAAAAAGAAAATTAAAACTACAACAGGAATTAGTACAATTCATAGCACAAATCACAGATTTTGTATATTCTTGGGGAGATACAGTGTCCTAAAATCTTTACAGCCTGGGGACAAGTTTCAGTATAGTGATCAGTAAATACACCCAAAATATAATCCTGCTTACGTAATATTAGGCAGCACCCCATCATTTAGTATCTACTGGTTAATATCTTGAACTAAAACACCTTTAATCTGAGTCAACACCTGTATGTGCATTTCTGATTGAAATATATAATCTTTCCATCTGGCTAGGCTTTTATAGCCACTCTGTGACTGTCAATCATTGAAAAATCATTTATAATACTCTGTTTGATGTTAATGGATAGGGGCTATTTTCTGTCCTATCTGTTTTTCATAACTAAGGTATCTTGGGAAATAACTCATCTAGGTTTTCACAGTGAACATGACAGTAGTTTTCAGATGTCTCTGATGATAACAGGATGTCTTCAGAATGTGTTAAGAAATATTAAATTTTCACATTTAACAAAGGAACTGAATTACACCTGTATGTGTAGTTAAGTCTCCAACACCATTGGTAGCATGCATCATGCTGATTTTATGATGAAAAGGAATGATTACTCTCACCGTTAAGTCCTGGGATAAATTAGTGTCTGTTTAAATAGTACATCAGAGGGATGAGTTTGACTCATTTGCACAAAAGAACCAACACTAGCTTCACATAGACTCAAGAATTAAGTCTTAAGTTGATGAAGGGTGGCCACTAATCTTTTGGGAGGGGGGCCAAAGCCATAATTTACAATGTTCATGTACCATACAAAAGCTGGGGGGATGAAGTTACCATTCTTGCTCCATCTTTGGCAAAGGCAGCTAAGTCAAACAGACTATTAAAAAGGCCAACGGAGTGCCTGCCTCATTTGATTATGGCTAGGGACTTAGTTATTATTAATTTGACTTTGATTTGAATTTGATTATTCATGTGTGCCTGTCACTTTTTCTTTGAATCATCCTCTCCCTCGCTTATTCACTTGTTCTCCATGTCTCTGTCCAGCCAAACTGAGGGAATCATGTTTCGACCCAGGTGTGGTTCTGAATGGGACCAGACTTGGGTCCGATTATAAGCTTGGCTCCACTGTCACCTTCTACTGCGAAGCAGGATATGTTTTGCAGGTACAAACAGAGAGATGGATGGATGGGGGGATGAATGGTTGGTTGGTAGAATAGGTGGGTGGATCTGGGATTGGTGGGATTGATAGGTGATTAGTTAGTTATTTGGATGGCTGTGTGGATGTTTGGTTGGATGGTTACTTGATTGGTTTATTTGTCTGTTGGGTGGCTGGTCTGATTGGGGGATAGTTGGTAGAATTCACGAGTGGTGGGTTGGTTGTTTGGTTGTGTGGCTGAATGGATGGTTAGGTGGATGGTTGGTTGGACAGGTGAATGGTTGTTCATCGGTTGTTATGAATGGGTCGACTTGATGGTGGAAAGAGTAGTTGATTGCTTCATTGGGTGGATAGATGGTTGGTTGGTAGGTTGTTTGTTTGATTGGGTGGATTGATCTTTTTTTTTAAAGCAATCTTTTTCCTTTAGGGCTATTCTACTCTAACCTGCAGTATGGGAGATGATGGCCGACCTGGATGGAACAGGGCGTTGCCTAGCTGTCAAGGTAACACACACAAAATTATAGACTGGTATAAAAAATCCTTACACATGTACCACATATACACTGATGAAACTTATTTATGTTGACAGTATGTTATTATTTTCTTTGTTTGTGAGTGCGATTGTGTGCCTCATTGCCTTTCCCTGTATGCCTGCACAAACATGTATGTTCTCTCTCCAGCACCCTGTGGAAGCCGTTCTACCGGATCCGAAGGGACTGTTTTATCTCCAAATTTCCCCAGAAACTACACCTCTGGACAAACTTGTGTCTACTCTATATCTGTACCTAGAGAGTTTGGTAAGTTCATTCACACTCAAAGTATCAGACAGTATTACGCTATCGACATTGCATTTCACTGATGTAGTAATGTAGTAGTTTCTATGTAGTAATTACGACCTAAGATAAATGTATTCTTTATTTTTGAAAAAAAAAAATGGAAATTAGATTTTTTGAATTTTTTTTTTAATCTAAGGGACATTAAAACTTGTGTAATTTTTAATGGGGATACCTTGGAGTCCCTCACAAGAATCCCTTTGGGGTTTTTAAACTGCATTAAAAACTAGTGCAGATATCACAAATGATCAAATGATGCTCATTGGCCATTTATTTTAATCCAGCTCAGGGTTTTATCATGGAAGCAACATTTAAGGATGAGGCTAGTTTTATCTTGCCAAGTTTGATTGGTGGTTTTCAAGCCAGACATAACTGCCACATTATAAAGATATGAATATTGTACAGGAATCTTCACATTAATGAGGCTCTATGGGCAATCTGATGTCATTGGAGGAAAGGGAAGGACTGAGAATGGTACTGTCAAGATATAATCTGTTAAAAGTCACTAATTATATTACCACCGGTACTTAAATCATCTGCTGGGACATTTACTATTAGTATAAAATTCCAACTATATTTATGTTAAATATCTTCCAAAATCAGTAGAATGCGTAGATAAATTTACAATTTAATCTAATATTAGTTAGATTTATGTACACTGTCACGAGTACAAACGAACTCAATATGAAGTTAAACGTTAAAGTCTTTTCTTGACCTTGGAAATCGTAGTTTGGTGAAACAATCTCAACTGAAGATCCACAGAGGAAGCCTAAGACAAGTTGCCATGCTAGAGCCTTACAGCATGCCCAGCTGTCTTTCTCATAAAAAATAACATGTCTATGATTTGTCATCCTACAGCAGTTGGAGTTTAAACACTTAAGGATGCAGTAACTATACTATCAAAACTTCCTAATGATCACAGAGTCTGAGATAAATGGTTGATAATGTCTCACTGTTCATACAAGTGGCTCCTTCAGTCCCAACACCACATGGGGAAGACCCTTGGCATTTATCCCTGTGGAGATTCCACACCTCCCGTTGGAATGAGAATGTAGCTGAGGACACTCACTCAGGCAGCTCATTGGGAGGCATGGCAGCTCCACAGAGATCAATGCCCAGGCTTTTGTCCCTCTAATGTAAGGAGCCGAAGAGGCCTTTCAACTGAACAGTGAAACATTTCTCAATCATTTGATAACAAGTCAAGTGGACTAATTCAAACAATGCTGGATATTTTACAACACTGATGACTGAACAAATCTATTTGGGGGGGATGTGACTGCAGTGCAGAGGGATGAGCCATGTGGTTAACACAGTATTTATTTGTGGGCACTTCTTGGTTGGGCACAAATCTATGATGGCCTTGGTAAACTCTGCAATAGGTCAACGATACATTAAGGAATGATGGAAACTCAATCACTCTAATTCCCTTAAAATCTATACACAATGAGAGATTTTAACTGTTTCTGCTGACTGGCAAAATCTTACCACCATCCATATCCTCATGTACGACCATGACAGGGCTGCAAGATAAAAGAATAAGAGGTTAGATCCATCTACCCCATAGAGCTAAATCTCTCGGTGATTTGTTTTCTAGGTAGTTTCTCTTTTCACACCTACAGGGACAATTCAATGGCAGTTGCAAATCTACTGATTTGTTTCTGTTCTCCATTGCTTGACATTATTTCAGCATAAAATTATGATTTACGAGAAAGCAGACAGTATATCTTTTGTGAGTCAGAGCATTGTTTTGGCAAAATGCAGATCATGCTTTAAGTCAACGGAGAGAAACAGCCTTGTAGTGACCTGGGACCTTCTTTTAGCATAATATCCTTGGCAACGTACAGACTTAATCCCTCACACCTCAACCTTTGGGGCCAAAGAGGGAGAGAGGGAGGGAGGGGAAGATGCAGAGGTGATATGTGTGTTTGTTTGTGTGTATGTGCATAGTCAGGGAGAGACCTTCACCGAGGCTGAAATAAATGTAATTTATTCTAAAGGACATTTTTTTTTTTCCGTGTGCTGCAAAGAAAAAATTTCCATTTATACAACTATACCTAGAGATTTGCATCTTAAGGCAACTTATGATTGTGATAAACTAAGACGGTGAGAATTGCACTAGCAAATAAGGGGCCTCAGGCATCCAGGGGGGCCCTCTAATGCTGCTACCACTACAATAACTGCACTGTAAAATTCATGGTTCAGCAGAGGAATCTCCAGCTATCATATGAGGGGACAGGATTAATGCCTGGCAACTATGGCTGTCTCTTTTTACCTCATACTTTAACTCAACATAAAACATCTCCTTACAATTGTGATGTGTAATTCGGTGCCCAGTGTTTCGATTTTTTTCTTGCTGATGGGCACAGGTTTGAGTTTAAACCACTGTAAACCATGTCTTTTTCTCAGTTCTTTATATTTGTGAAATGGGTTGACAGATTAAGTTATATATGCCCTATATCTTTCACTCTTCCTGCTTGAAATACAGTAGAGATTACAGAAAAAAAAAAAAAACATTTTCCCCTACTGGCATAAGTAGACAAAAGTAAGTAAAGTAAGTTTTTGCAAACACCAGCATTTCACACTAACAGACAGTACTTGTGCACCATAGCCAACTGATAAGGGGGGTGGGTTGGACTAGTGCAGGGTGAAAATAAGGTGAAATCTTGACTATTAAGTCTCCTGATATGTATTTTTGGGCCAGTAGTTGGACACTGCAGCTTGATAAAATTCAAATTAGGTTTTACGGGTTAATTTTATCATAGGAAGGTCAGGCATAGTCAGTGGCACGGAATAATAATTTCTCTGTCTTCTTCCTCATTTGTCCCTCCAGTCCTCTTTGGTCAGTTTGTGTTGTTCCAGACATCTCTAAATGACGTGGTAGAGATCTACGATGGACCCACACAACAAAACACACTATTGTCTTCTCTTTCCGGGTCCCACTCTGGTAAGGATGGAGGGAAGGATGGAATGATTTCTGGAAAGAAGGATTAATGGTCAGGCAGACACTTGAGCCCATGGTGTATTTCTTTCCTCCTACTTTTCTGACTATGTCCCGCTCTGACTAGGTGAGAGTCTCCCTCTGAGTACGGGAAACCAGATCACCATAAAGTTTACCACAGTTGGACCAGAAACTGCTAAGGGATTCCACTTCGTCTACCAAGGTCAGAGAATCACTAGCCAAATACTTTAATCGTCATTAATATAAGTAGAAAGTGGTAGTAGTACCTGTATATCTTTGCAAAGTCAGTATAGCTAGCACAATTAAACTATTTTCAAGCAAATAAATTGGACTTTAAAGACCTCCAGGCTTGCAGAACTAGCTTGTGTACTTCATGTTTAAGGTTTCATATAAATTTTCCCATAATGGCAGTGAGGTTTTATGTATGCAGAGGTAGTTCATACCCCTTAAAGTTTTAAGGGTTGGGGACATCTGGCCTCCAGGCCATATACAGGCTGCGAGACAGCTTGATCCGTCCCATGAAGCGATTCATGAATACAAACAAGATGGTTTCGAAGTGTCTGTCTCGAAGAACGACCGCAGAGCGGATTAAAGATGTGGCACAAGATATTGAAAAACACTGAAGGACACCGCAAAACATTTTGCAGTTTTTCTCTCTGGCCTGCTATGACACAAAAGACATAACAAATGCTGCCCGACTAACATTTTATGTGTGTAGGATTACTACCGATTTTGATATGAGGGAGGAATTGCTGTCTTTACGAGCCACGCATGAAGCATTAGAGAAGTTAATGTGATATATGTGTTCAATAATTTAGAATATCCCTCATAGGATATTATAAAAATTGAAATGGTCTCTGATAGGAAGAAGGAGTCCCCACCTCTGCCTTAAACCTTGGCTTTCTGGGGCTCTGTGGAATAATGGGTTATCTTTTGTATTTTTAAAATTGGCCATAGTATATATGATATCACAGTTAATCTTTATATATGTATTTAATCAGTAAAGCTGCATTGAGGGAAAATATATCTTATTTAGCAGTGTCCTGGCCAAGATAGGCAACAGAAATAACAGTATATTTGGCATTCCTGTTGATATTAACAGGTTTTAACGGTTGTGTCATCTTCCTTTTTTTACTTTAGCTGTACCGAGGACCAGTTCCACCCAGTGCAGTTCAGTCCCTGAGCCTCGTTTCGGTAAACGTCTCGGTAATGACTTTGCAGTTGGCTCCATGGTGCAATTCGAGTGCAACCCTGGTTACATTCTGCATGGCTCTACTGCCATTCGGTGTGAGAGTGTCCCAGACAACCTGGCACAATGGAATGACACCTTGCCAACGTGCATAGGTAAACATAAACCCAGAAATGAGAAAGGAGACATATCGAAGACATGTTTTCCTGTTACTTGCAAACAAATTGTTGTTACAACCTTCAATTTCCCTCCTCATTTCTCCTCTCTGCTCCGTGTGTCAACGCCCTTCTCCCTCCCAGTTCCCTGCGGGGGTGTGTTGACCTCTCGTCGCGGGACAATCCTGTCACCTGGCTATCCAGAGCCTTACGACAACAACCAGAACTGTGTGTGGAAGGTTTCTGTTCCAGAAGGGGCCGGAATACAGGTAGTACCTGTCACACGCTGCTTCCTGGCTGACCTATGTATCATTGGCTTAAAAGCTGAGCAGGCGGGATGTCAGGGGAGATAAGATATTATTAGAAGGATGAATGGATGGATGGCTTGTGGGAGAGGGGCCATCCAGAGATAGCTAGAAAGGATCTAATCCGGAGAGATAATGCCTCATTGTGTGAGCTAAACCCTTCTCACGGACAAATACAAAGGCAAAGATGCCTCCGCCACAAAACTGAGTTTGTTACAAATATTTGACAACTCAGAACATTTCATTTCCTGTGACATTTTGCAGTATATCCCATCTTTTACAGGTTTGTTTTATATCATTTGACTTTTTATTTTTTCATAACAAACTGCCTCATCTCAGTTTCATTCCATATTTACTCCAATTAACAGACACCCTGTGTTTTACTCTCCGTCTGAATTTGATCATAGAATTGTTTCTGTCTTTCTCTTCTTTTTTTCTTGGCATCTCCAGATACAGGTTGTGAGTTTTGCAACTGAGCATAACTGGGATTCTTTGGATTTTTACGATGGTGCTGACAACCACGCACCAAGATTGGGCAGCTACTCTGGTAAACAGTTTTTTTTTCAGTATATAGTGTTTCTCCAGAAGTTACATTTACACACACACACACACACACACACACACATACATTCATAGACATTCCTGCAAAAATGTCATTCGGCAAAAGACAGTGATTAGGCGTGAGACAAACTATAATATATTGTCAAGTAGGAAACTTATGCGAATGACAAAATTGAATTGTATTAAAGCACACAGGCAGCTGTTTGATGGCTAACCTTAAAATAATTGAATTGCAAAAAAATTTTATGGCTTTATTTAATTTGGTATTGAGATTGAGTAACCTGCAGAACAGCATTAAACAGTCTTTAATTAAAAAAGATCTGTCAGTGCTGCATATCTTAGAGGTAGTGGGGGTTAAATTAGAGCTTATAGGGATGAAATAAAAAAAAAAAAGGCACTTACACAGGCATTCCTACCCCATGTAAAAAAATAAATGAAGAAAAATAACTCTTCTGTTGGTAACCTGATCAGAGTAAATATGACTTGACAGTTAAACACAATGACGTTAGAAAAAGGCTGTATGTTGTCACGATGACACGCAAGTTGTTACCCAAGAGTGTAATTGCAGCTGAACCGCTTCCTCTCTCCCACTGACACATACCAACTCACTGGCACTTGTTTTTCTTTATCTTGGATTCCTTGGAAGGCATGTGAGAAATGTCTGTCATATGAATAGTTGATCCTCTTCTACTCTAATTCTCTATCAGTAATAGATATGTCCTCAGCAACCTACGCTACCGATTGTCCAACACGTTAATTGGACAGAAGTATACCGCACAATCTTTAGGAAACGTACACTGATTCCTAACTGGACGTTTGAAAAAGTGAACTCAACAGAGTACCCAAAGAGAGTGTTGTACATTATATGCCTGAACTGCATATCCACACTGACTACAATAGAAATGCTTCCACTCCTTCGCTCCAACAACTCGTATTTAGCCAAAAACATGTATTTGGTCTGGGTGAAACATTGCTCTGGATTTAGTCACTAACTTGGGAGTCAACTGGTTATCTGCTGGTTGTGTTAAATAATCCATGGAAAGGTATAGACATCTTTATGTATTTATGGATTAGAGATTATGTTATAGAGTAGGCAATGAAATTACCATGACACTGAGTCTATTTCTATATTTAAAAAAAAAAATCATCCATGAGTAAATACATGAATGGCGCTGATTACACTTTTTATGGGGTAAATTACATTTGTTAATTAATACTACCATGAATCCAAAAATAACTGGTATAACACAGTTAATCATTCATCGTCATCCATTATTTATAATTAAGAAAAATATAAAATATAGATATATTTTTTTCATTTTCTCTAATGCTAGCGAATGAGATTTTCTCCGGAATGTGAACATGACCAGCAGGGGTCCACAGACTGTTCAAAAACCTGCTAATTAATTCCTCTACAAAGGCACCAGTCACACCCGTGGTTCATTCAGAGGAATGTCTCTTTAACTGCGATATGCTTTGCTGACAAACCTGCCACTGAACAAAAAAAGTCATGTAAACATTTCAATCAAAACAAAGAAATGCTTTGCTCACAACTCTGGGAAATTATTAAACTACATAAGGGGCTACTATCAGAGGAAACTGTTATATCTTGAAACAAGCCAAGGCAATGACATTTGCCATGATGATGAGATTAGAATATTTTAATATTCCTTTACATTAAAGCCTCTACACTTCCTTTACACTGTTGCACTATGCCAGCTATGCTTCAGTTGCGCAGTACCAGTTATTACTTTGTACTTTCCCCTTGCCATGCTAAGTAGGTCAAGCCAACATTTGAAAAGTGGTTTCAAATAAAACAGATCCCTCAAATAAAAGTAATTCCCTACTCCCTCCTTTGAGAAAACTTCACAAACAAAAAAAAAAAAAAGAAATTGTATGTTTGGGAGGCCTTTGTTGTTTCCTGTGCTGTCAGATAACCAAGATCATTTGCTTTCAAACCTCAGTTGAAAAATGATAAAAATGTGATCATGGTCCTCTGTTGCTTGCTTTTTTCCTCGCTGCTTTCAGGCACCACCATCCCCCCTCTGCTGAATAGCACATCTAATAACCTCTATCTCAGCTTCAGCTCTGATATTAGTGTCTCAGCTGCTGGTTTTCACCTGGAATATACAGGTAACATAGTGTATTATCTTTTATGATCTCTGGCCTATGCAACATATACACAATAATAACTGAAAATTTTATAACAATCCTTATTATTTCTTATCAGCTATTGGTTTGGAGTCGTGTCCAGAGCCTCAGACTCCAAACTATGGAATTAGACAAGGAGACAGATTTATGGTTGGAGATGTTGTGCAGTTCTCGTGTGAACAAGGATACTCCCTTCAGGTATAAATACCACCTATATGTACATGAAGTATATACTGTTTGTCCTTTCGTACATATTCATACTAGATACAAAGGGACCGAAAGGAATTGGAGGACAGCAATTTCAGAAACAAAGAACGCACAGACACATGCAATACAAATTGCAGTTGTTTAATACAAACAGACTGCCCGATATGTATGTGAAACCATTAAAGGCTGCACAGCTTCTGCAATGTGCCGTCATTCTCTCTTTTTATCCCCTGACTGCATAAACCAAGAACTTATCTGAACTGTGAATCTGATGGAAACCCCAGTGTCAGGTGGTTTTTCCCGGCTCTTAATAAACATAGAACTTTGGTGTGGTTTTCACACCTCTTGAATAATATGTGCCTCTGTTGTGGTCTGCCTAATTTCTTTGCCATATACTATACAGCTCGGGGAGGGGGAGGGGGGCGTGTATATTATTGTTTAGCAAATAAAACAGCAATTTAAATTAAATTATATGCTCATCTGTGTTTCCTTCCCCCTAACTATTGAATGATAATAGATACTGGTTGCTTTTTCATTTGTAGGGTAATGCACATATCACCTGCATGCCTGGACCTGTTAGAAGATGGAACTACCCTGTACCGCTATGCCTTGGTAAGAGTTCTCCTATACCACACATGTGCATACACATACACGCATGAATTCATCCAGGCCTGGATATACTTAGATACATGCAAATCTTCAGTGCTGCAGAAATGATGCAAGCGGTCTCCATTGCCTTCTCTGACTCCTTGGAAAATGAGCTGTTTAATCAGTTTACTGCTCTGTGATGAGCTGATTATTTAGTATTCTGAGCAGAATGTGATTAAGCTTTTAAACTGATGCAAAGCTAAGTCAGACTCTGCCATTGACATGCACAGTGTGCCAAAGCATCAGCATGCACTGAGGCAAACCAGAGGAAACATGTCCTGGACAAATTTCTACACATCTACTTCTTCAGTGCTAATTTATTCAAGAAGGGGACTAAAAGACTCATAACATTTGTTTTATTTGAAATGATGCAAGATGTCAGATTGAAGATTATGAAGTCTCCAGTCAGTCGCAATTTCTTTAAAAAATCAAAGCATGTCTGTTGTGCTCAGTGAGGTCAATCTCCTGCTTTGATGTGCTGCTTTCAACACCGAACTACCATTTTTTTCCTCCTTTTGTGATATGTCCGTGTGTGTGTGTGTGTGTGTGTGTGTGTGTGTGTGTGTGTGTGTTTGTGTGTGTGTGTGTGTGTGTGTGTGACTCCAGCCCAGTGTGGTGGGTCTATGACAGATGTAAGTGGAGTGATTCTAAGTCCTGGTTACCCCGGCAACTACCCCAGTGGATTAGACTGCACATGGACAGTCAATTTACCTGTCGGGTTTGGTAAGAAACACTGTCGGAGAACTTTTTGCCCCTGGTTTGTTTTTCTGTCTCCCCTTTCATTTATCTATGTTATTTATTAATTTGTCTAGTCAATTACAGGTCACTCACTGAGCATTTGTGGTCTTTGTCCACATGAATTAGGAGTGGCTGCACATGTAGCACCAAAAACACTTTTCAGTTACCACAGATTTAGTTTTATTCCTGGTCTCCTGTCAGGCAGGCTTTGTTGATTGCATATTATCTATGTTTTTCCCAGGAATCCATCTCCAATTCCTGAACTTCTCCACCGAAGCGATCCATGATTACTTAGAGATCCGCAGTGGAACGCTGGAAACCGGCTCGGTCATCGACCGGTTCAGCGGTCCAGTCATCCCCAAGCCTCTGTTCAGTACCACCCACCAGACCAGCTTTTTCTTCCACAGTGATTATTCACAAAACAAACCAGGCTTTCACATCACATATCAAGGTACATGGTGTTTCTGCAAGTTCCTCTCCAACATCTTGTTCACACTGATTTACAAAAAAACACAAAAAAAATCCCAAAACAAAACAGGGTACATCTAATGGTGGTTTGTACTTTACTGAAACACCAACTGTTGCCGGTGGGGTTATTAAAGTTATACAACTGTCTGACTGGGACTTTCTCAGGAATGACTAAATAAAATAATCTACTTTTCCAGACAGCAATAAAAGTGTTTCTTGACTTATAAAGCACTTGCCAAAAGTTACAGGCCACATACAGGTTCTCATTTTTGGCTGGACCAAAACATGAAGGCCAGCCTTAAGAACATGAGGGTCTTTGACTGACTGACTGACTGACTGATGAGGTTACACCACTGGTCGTGGAGTGTTGGATTGCCACCACTGGTCATGGCTCTCTCAAAATTAGTTGTCACAAACAGTTGGGGGGTGTGTTTTTCCAACTTTGTTGTTGCCAGATTTACTGACTTTTAAGACCCCTTTAGTAAATTTTTTTTCAAAATTGCTCTTAGCGACAGAATTATTGGCCTTTTGGCAAATCTTAGCTACTTTCAGTAAAAGAGAGTCATGAGCTTTGCATAGTTGTTGTCTTTCATTTATGTGTATGTTGATTTTGATTGACAGCAACACAATTACAAAATCAGGATTTTTTTCGTAGAGCAGAGCGGCAGCTTGGAAATGGCTTGGAAGTGACTGCTGGTTAACACGGAGTCGTAATTAGCCACGTTTCAGTCATTATTTCATACTTGTTCTGTTTGACAACAGAAACAGAGAAACGTTGAAAATGAGAACAGCTTTGTTGGAAATTCAGTTGTATTAAATTACTGTGTATGTGAGCGTAGAGAGTAGGAGAGATGTAAAGAGATAAAGGGTTGAAACCAGCTGACACCAGGAAGAATGCAAATATGACGTGATGATGTCAAAAATTTGCAAATTAGAATATCGTCTATAGTCTACTATAGTATAGTTTATGTCATCAAGCAAAATTTAGTGACTTTTTAAGAAGATTTTGTCTACTTTCAATTGAAAGTATATGTTTGCAGTGGTTCCAAAACAGTTTTCAGCTACGTCCTCAATTTTGCTTATTGAAATATGTGGTCCAGCCATATAATAGGCTTTGACTCAATCTTTAGTTTATTTCAGGGACTAGATGAGTATTATATTTTATTCTATCAGGCACTAAAAGTGTTCTTAGAAGTTTCATGTTTACCGTGACAAGTCTCATAGATAGCCTACATTCGTTACAGCTAATTCCATTAATGTGGAAATTACAGTGGCTAGTGAATCATACCTTTTATCTCATGACAGCAGCCCTGCCAAAGTGTTTTAAAACAGGAAAGATGTTAAAAATGCCACTGGTTTTATTATTTCCACTATTATTACAACTGATGTTTGTTTCCTCAGTCACATGTCTTTCTTCAGTCATGCAAAGCTGCGAGTCTTTTAACTCTAGCTGTGAAAAGTCACCGTGTATCGCTGAGTATTTTGGCAACATCAAAAGAAGAAGCACAAGCATCTTTGGTGCATGATACCCTTGTCAAAAAATTAGTAACCGTTATTTATATCTAGAAGTCTGCAGATGTTATTTTTGTCAGTCTCTCTCCACATTTCATATTTCAGGTTTATTTTTCTATTTCAGCCGTAGCTTGCAGTATGTCTTTTTCTTTTTTCTTTTTTTTTCCCTAAACGAGCCAGAGGAATTATGTGTTAGTATTTTGAACTCGGTGAAAATTAGTGCTTTACAAACAACTTTTAAGTGGGAGGAGTAGTATCATAGAAGAACTCGAAGAAGTAGTTTAGGGCAGAGTGTTGTCTATTTGCATGATGTTTAAGATATTTTTTTTTTTTTACTCTTTGACTGTTGGCTACAGCCTGAGGTCTGGATATTAAATTTATTTTTTAGCACTCACCAGTAACGCCCTTTGAAATTAGATGAACCTGAATTCAGTATTAGAGCGGCTACATATATTGTCTCTCTCTATGACTGACTTGATTTGGTTTTCCCAAAAGCTGCAGTGCACAGTTACAGGAAATATGCACATATCCTCCTGCTGCTCTTGGTCATTTAAAGATTAGTCTTGTATTGTAACCATCTTTCTTGACTAATTTGGGATTGGTTGTCATTTCTCCAGCCTATCAGCTCCAGAGTTGTCCAGACCCTCAGCCATTTCGAAACGGCATCGTGATTGGCACAGATTTCAGTGTTGGGATGACGGTGTCATTCGAATGTCTACCTGGATATTCTCTGATTGGAGAGGCTTCACTCACATGTTTACATGGAATAAGCAGGAACTGGAACCACCCGTTACCACGATGTGAAGGTAATTCAGATTGTCAGTGCATCTTCTACTAAGTCAGATTTGTTTGAATGCATTCCACAGTGCTTTACTTTAATCTGAGACTTTTCAGATGTTTATAACTAAAATTGAAATAGCAAAGTGTTTTATTTTCAAGGGAATGCTGTCACTTCATTTCTGTTAGTTCTGCTATTACTGAATATTACCCTTTTTCAGAGAAATATAATTTACTGTATATTTTATGTGGGGTTTATCACACTGACTCATCATGCGTCCAGCTGCCAAGGAAATTGAAAAAATAAATATATCCTGGCAAAGTATTCTTTCAATCCAAAGAGTATTTTTTTCAGAGGCTATGTTTGCAAATATTGGTAATGGTGTTTCATATTATTGCTTCCCTCACTCTGAAAAAGTATAATTTCATTATTAAATTATTACTTATCTTACTCGTAGCTTTAACTAATTAATGTGCACAATATTTTTATTCATACCTGCCAACACTGCTTCCTGAAAGCATGTACAATATAGTCCTTGATATTTCTTCGAAAGTATAACCAGTTAATATTGATTGCTGCACTGGGAGCAGAGTGGAAAGAACCCATTGTTCAATTACAAGCATATTCAACTTGTAACTCAACAGAATTAAAAAGAAATGTCCTGCAGTTTAAGGAATCAGCAGGAGAAAAGATCATTACCACAAAAAGATGTAGAAAATAAATCTGGAAATTATTAGAATGACGGCAGCCATGTTTTTGTTATACATTTACTTGTAACTGTGGAGGTGAAATGATAACATGATATTCTAACTTTAAGATCACTGCAAATTAATCCTATTATTCTTCTTTTTTTATTATTATCTCAAGGTTAGACTTAAAATTGTTAAAACTTTTCAAGGATCCTACAAATAGAATATCTTTAAATATTCAGATTCATAGCTCTCAGCATTGGTCACATTCCATCGCTGGCGAACAACACCTACCACTCCCGAGTAATACCTGAGCTAAAGAGATGAAATAAAACTGTAATGACAATCTATTAAAGGTATTAAGGTGTTATCCAATGGTCATTACATGACTGATAGTCTTGTCCTCTCTCAGGCATCCAGACAATTACCAAAGCCTCGCAATGGTGATACTAATTTGCTGGTAATTTATTAAGGGTAATTCTGTTAATATTCTATCTCCCAGCTCTCTGTGGTGGTAACATCACGTCGTTAAATGGAACCATTTACTCTCCTGGTCACCCCGAGGAATACCCCAACTTCCAGGACTGTGTGTGGAGTGTGAGAGTTCCTCCTGGACATGGGATTTACATCAACTTTACTGTACTAAGCACCGAGCCTATATATGACTACATAACTGTGTGGTAGGTGTTATTTAGTTATTTACTTGACTTTGTTTTTCCAATATGAGCTAACTGATGCCATTAATCCTCATTATGTGCCACTTCAAACCAGTAGTTTTCTGAGGTTTATCCTCTTCTGCTTCATCAAGGTTTATTTCACTTAAGTTTTTCTTTTTTTTATTTGACTTATTTTGTCCCAAATATTCAGAGAACTTCTGTTAGACAGACACACATGTGCACGTTCTCTCTCTCTCATAGGGTGTCACGGTTTTTTACATCTTTTCAGCGCTGGCCACTAATTGGCTAAATTCCTGCAAGGGTTACTATGACTACAGACATCTCTCCTTGAATATAAAGTTATCCTGACGTAATTTCCTTCTTGTTATGTTTTTCCTGTCCTTCTTCACCCATAAGTCTTTCTTTCTTTCCCTCTGTTCCTTACACCATCTCCAAGTATCAGCTAGACTCATATGGTATATACAAAACATCTTTCTCTCTTTACCTGCCCTACCTTAACTTCTCTTTTCATTAATCTTCCTGAGGAGAACAGCCATCGGCAAACACAGACATTTTGTCAATGCAGATGTTTAAATGGTGCTTAGACACCATGTTACCTAGTTATATGCAGGTACAAAGTAGCAGCAGAACCATAAATAGACTGTACAGCCTATTTCTATGGTTGCCATGTGTCTGCCCCTTCTCTATAATTAAAGCCTGCTTCCCTTTATATAGACAGGAGAGTGCATCGTCTGTAGTTATGCGACATCACCTGGCATACTGACGTTAAACCAACAGAGAAGCAACAGATTTCTGTCTTATACTTCTGTCAGCTTGTCAGTATATAAACCCTCCAGATTTACACAGCCCTCAGCCAAATATGAAAATTGTCATTACTAAAAACGTTGTTATATTTTGAGAAAGTCTGACATCACAATGTACCTATTCCAGACAAGTACATGGATGATTCAGAAGTGATATCCAATATGGACCAGAATTACTTTAATATTAAAGAATTACTTTGATATAGTCCCGACTTGAGAGGAAGACACCAAGAAACTGACCTTTATAGTCTTAAAAGAGAGCCCTTGTTCTCTACTCTAAATGAATGATAGTAATAGTTTGGATTTATTAAAGATGAAATACTAACAGCAGAAAATTCCTTAATCTAGAGCTTCAACTAATGTTTATTTTAGGGTCTAACTTACTTGTTAACTTCACCTAACTTACTAGGTCAATGAATAATGGTTTATAATTATATAAAAAAAGAAAAGCAGCAATTCGTCAATAGGAGAATCTTGATGTTTGACTGAAATGATTGATCAGTAATCAAAATTGTTGAAATTGAACTTTCAGTCAATCAACAAATTGATCCATCAGCTAATCGTATCCCTTATTAAAAACACAGTCAAATCAACTGGATGTGAAAGCTGAACATTTTAGTATAACATACATATTCAATATAATTTAGTTTTGTACATAACAGCAATGTGGCTTGCTTAATGTAGAGAGGTCTTTAGTGTATAAATCCAATTTAAAAACTTCAATATCCAACTCACCTTTCTCACAGCAAGCACCACAACACTACAACACTGTTGAGCCATGTGTCGTCCGCCCACAGCCGATTCTCTGGATTCCATGAATTGGTCGCACAGCATGGCCCTGACCCGGCTGTCGGTTGGGAAAAGTGGACAAACTGTTGAACGCACACAAAATCGAAGACAGCAACCTCACACAAGCGCTCCAAAAAAACTCGCTAAAGCTAAAAAATCTCACAGCCATGATGCTGGCTCCCTGTAGAGAGCACAGTGTCAGTTGTAAAGGTGTGATTTTCACAGCAGTCTCCTTAGTCCGGAGCCAGCTAACCTGACAGTCAGTTAGTCTGCTAATTGGTCTCATACTGGGAAGCCTACTAGAAGACCTCATCGTAAAAAGTTATCATACATGTCACAGATGTTACCTGCTATTGTTCTACCTCGACCAGTAGCGCCTTCCCGGTCTTGTTGCCAAAATGGACCCGTGCTTAATTGTAAGTGTGAGTGTCAGCAGCAATCGGCAGTGGAGTGCAACGAGTGAAACTGCTCCGATGACTCAGAACCAGCCAGCCTGAATCGGAGAAGGGGATAATTCCTTACATAACCTGACAGGTATAATCGGCCTCATCCAAAAACACTTAACAGCAGGAAATCATCATTTCATTTAACTTCATGATGATACTTTTTAATCACCAATAATGAGGCTGCTATTGGTTAGTTCCAGTCTGACAGCTGGTGGTGCTGTCATTAAAGGTGAAATATGCTCATGACATTGCACTGAGAGCCCGGCCTGCCATTTGACAGATAATTTACTGTCTGCCTTGTGTGGTAATTGTGTAACTTTTCATGAATGCCAGGCTGATATTAGTGACAAAACTAAAGCCAAAGTCTAAGTCAAAGTCTACACCAGGATTCACATTTGTTATTCTTATGATCTGAAGACAGTTCAATCAATATTTATGAACCTGAGAATCCCAAAGCAAGAATAAGAGAGCCAGAGCTTCGAATCGAAAGAGGAAAAAAAAGGCCCTGCTCCTTTGTAAGTGCACTGGAATCAGAGTTTGTGGAGGTTTTATATCTAAATGAGCTCTGTGACATTGTAGCTTAGACATATTTGATAAGTCAGATGGGCCCATATTCTTGCACAATCACTCCGGGTCCTGGCACTTTTTCATACAATGTCCATCTCCATTCGCGGTCAATGGAGCAGCTCAGGCTTTGTCTCATAAATGTTGTAAAGTCTCTTCCATCCTTGTTTCTAGCCTCGGAGAAACCATTTCCTGATCACAAATAGCCATATGTCTGTCACAGACGACTGCAATAACTTATTCAAATTATGTTTTAGGTTGACTTTTCTCTCCCCTTTGTTTTTGGGTCCTTAGTCTCGGAATACCCCCTTTGTAACACAAGTTTTCTTTGTGTCTCTTCAGGGATGGTCCTGACCAATCTTCTCCTCAGATTGGACAGTTTAGTGGGAACACGGCTTTAGAGTCTGTCTACTCAACCTCCAACATCATCCTCATCAAATTCCACTCCGACTTCTCTGGAGCTGGCTTCTTTGTCTTAAGCTACCACGGTAAGTCTGTAACAACATTATCAGGGTTGTCACAGAGCTAGGATTCATACCACTGACTGTGTAAGCGCAACACATCATTTGTTTGCGTCTACTCTTTTGAAATGCCATTCTCATTAACCCTTTTTTTTTTTTTTTTTTTCTGTTTTCCTTATAGTCCTAATAATGGTAAAACTATGACGCTATGATTAGTTGTATCTGCAGTGATGCTATCGATCTGTTTACGTTAGCTTCCTCTTCGACTTCATCCTCATTAAGTTCTACTCAGACCTGCTTCCTTTGTCTCATTCTGACTCGCGAGTTCTAGTCTGAAGGCGTCTTTGTCACATCCTACCACAGTGGTAATGCATTAGTCACAGATGTGCTTTTGATACTTTTCATATCATGAACTAAGTTGGTATTATCGGCAATGTGGAAAGGTCTCGTTTGGACTTATAGACCACTGCAGAATTCAGCATTAATAGCTCCTAATATTGATCTGTGAGTGTACTGGGGCAGTTTTGAATGCCACCATCCCTGCTCTCATGTATATCCAGCTATTTTAAATGATCAGAGTAGGGCTCACAAATGAGTCAAAAAGTACTTGAGCATCGTGTGGGATATGGGTTGCACTTTTATGTGGCATTGAAGCCCTTTTTTCAGGTCTCACTTGCTCGGTTTTGGAACAGATAAACAAATTTTATTTTTTTGTTTTGGTCAAATACGTTCATGTAACTCTGTAATAATCCTTGACATCAGTGATCAATTTAAGGTAAGGTGAATAAAATTCTGAGAGTTATAAAATCGCCAGTGTGAACTAAACCAAGGTCACATATAATAAAAAAAACATGCCGCTGTTGGAAGGAAAAGTTGCATTTCACAGAGGTGGCTTGTTTAAAGAAACAAAGCCACGGTTGCTCTGATGGAGGTCTTGTCTGACCAAAAGCTTGGACGGCAAACAGCTGGCTGGGTGTTTGCTTATCAATCACTAATCACTTGATTTTAATGTATGGATGCTCTGATCTTATTTCATTTGCTACTTTTTTTTTAATGTAGCACGTTCTTGTCTTGTGGTGCTTTAGTTTATTTTCCCTTGCTTTTATGAAGGGAAAGCAGCATTGCAAAAGTGATTTGTTAGAAAAAAAAATAAAAAATCGACACCTTATCAACGACCGAAAAGTTAATTAAACTTTCAACTTGTGTGTAAACATCAATTTTACCATGTTGTAATTGTTTATCTCTGGTTATAATTTCATTTGTTCTCAAGAATTGCCATCAGATGAATAGCTTTTTGATTTCAACTGCACACTACAGTGTAAAGAAAAACAAAATTTTGATTTTTATAAATTACTGTTAATATATGAACAGTTATTTTTTTAATCGGAAATAGTAAACCTGCTATTAATTGAAAAATACACAAGCATGCACACACATTCTTGTACTTCTATCATTGTGAGGGCACTTGTTGACATAATGCACACCCTAACCTTAACCAACACAACTAAATGCCTAACCCTATCCCTAACCCTTATTTTAACCCTAACCTAAACCTAATTCTAACATGAACTTCAGAACCAGGTCTTAAACCTCAAACAGCTGTTTGAAGTTGAGTCAGAAAGTGAGAACCAGCCAAAATGTTCTCACTTTTCACAAAACATCCTCACTCTATAAGGTCTAAAACTCAAACTGGTCATAAGAAAGATAAAAGTACAAGCGCACACACACACACACAGAGTCATCTCCCATCCACAGAGTTGGGGATATTGTATTTTTTCCTACTCTTTTTCCATGTCAAAACTGTCTATGCCATTCAGTTTTTCATTTCATTTCAATCTCTTGCTGTCGTCCTTCAGTGCACTTTGATTTCCCTTTGTTTTCAACCAGTGTTTAAGATCTAAACCTCCCTGATCGTCTTTCTTCTTGTTTCGCCTGTCTGCCTCCAAACATCAGTCTTTAGACACTTTGTCCTCTGTCTTTTTTGTTACTACTGTCATGTGAAAACATTTAGCTACAGTTATGATCTTTTCCTTCTGTCTTTGACTTGAAGGTTTGATGGCTAAAAAAAGTGCATTCTGTCCAAGTGATTATGTCTTTTATTAAAGAAA
Source organism: Istiophorus platypterus (assembly GCA_016859345.1). Lineage (NCBI taxonomy): Eukaryota > Metazoa > Chordata > Actinopteri > Istiophoriformes > Istiophoridae > Istiophorus > Istiophorus platypterus. The sequence continues at coordinate 13,343,982 of CM029127.1, read as the reverse complement.
GTTGAAACAGTATTTACTTAGATTTAGTTTTTTTTTTTCTGAAAAGGAAAAACAACGGCATATATGTTTTACATGTATAAGTAACTTACATTTCCGTAAGAAAACAGCATAATGTTTAGCAGCAGAGTAATACGTAACATGCACTGTCTACAAATTATTTTGTATTTGTCTAGTATTTAAATATTGTGTCTCTTGATTACATTTAATGTACACTTGTTCATTAGTACAGTCTATTTAGTAAGCCACACGGCTTACATGTTGCTAGACTCAACATTTAAAATAGCTTTTGTCATATGGAAATCTAATTAAGTTATTCCCATTTTTTGAAACTTTATATACCTAAAATTAAAGATAACAGGGTTTCTTGAAGTTAAAATTACAGCCACCATAATGCATAGTCATCAAGCTAAAAATGCTGGGTTTTTTAAAGCCGTATATTTTGACAATCCAAGGTTATCGCCAGACAGTAAGGAAAATGCTTTGTTTATTCTTTGTTCCTCAGAACTTTAAAGGTTCCCCTTTCGGATGAGGTTTTAATTAGACAGAATGGCTACTAATGAGTCAAACACTCTTTGCTCTTTTTACTCTTCACAGCACAGTTTGTTATTTGGTCCATTTGGTCTCTCTCTGCAATACAAACACGCAAGTGCATACATATATATATATATATATATATATATATATATATATACACACACACACACACAAAGGCATTTCCATTTTGTATTTACATTTATACCCCTTTCCTCTTCTTTCATGAAGCTTATGTATACTTCTTTTCAAAAGTTTCTGTTCACTGCTCTTTAGTGAAAGCACATCAAGTTGTGTTTTTCTTTTTTACCAGACTTCCCTTTTTTTGGACAGATGACATGTTGTTAATGAATGTCTATTGGCAGGTTTTAACTGTCAGCTGTCACACTCACACAGGAACAGTACCATCTGATGGATTCAAGTTTATTTTCAATTCTTGTTTTATTGGAGAATGTATAGCAGAGAGTGACAGGGAAGATAGATAAGAGGGGGATAGGATGACATGTATGGCAGTGGTTGTTAGCATTGTTTTGTCACTTCAACAACAAAAATAACAAGAAAGACAAGAGTGAGAGGTAGGTTACCACAGTTTCAACGAGTAGTACGCTCTGTTTGTTAGTCTGGAGGAGACATGAATTCTTACTTAATAAATGCAGAAAGGGTAAGCACCACTCCTACTATATTTTCCAACAGGAACTTTTCACATTAACGGATAAATTTTCTATATTTCTTCTCCAGTATCCTTTATTGACACAACTGAAATTCAGAATGTCACAGTTGGCATCGGAGACAGCTGCTAAAGTGCAGTTTTGGTTTGAAATGCCAAATAAAGCCCTAAGGAAGCAGCAATCCACTGTTAAGGGATGTTTATCAATGTAATTGTCCTTCTCTTTATTTATCTCTGGGCCAAGGTGTCTGAATGCCTGCGCCTCCCATACAGAGATGAGGACCATACGGTGGTGGATAATGTTGTCATGGACGGGAGACTGAGAAAGCCGATGTGACATGAATTCAGAAGTAGCTATAAAAAATGTTCTCGGAGCTTAGTGAGATCAATGACTGCTCACAGTGATCCTCTCCTCTCATGCACAGAAGCACAGACATCGGACGCACACACGGACAAACACACACACGTGCACACTCGGACATGCCCACGCGCACTGGCACGTGCGCGTGTGCGGACACATATATGTGCACACACACACTCACACACACACACACACACAAACACACACACCACAGGGCTTTGATATGCATGAGAGCAGCAGATACTATTGGCAGGTCTCATTTTCATAGTCAATTTCATCCTGACTTATAGCCCTCAGCCCTCCCTGCCTCTCTCCCTTAGTCCTCCCCTCTCTCCGTCTGTATTTTCTGGCTCTTTCTCTTCCCCTTTCTCTCTCTCTCCCCCCCTTCTCTCTCTGCCTCTCTCTCTCTCTCTCCGTTAGTGAGTGATCTATGGCCATGCAGTAATATTGATTACAGCCTTCAGCTCAGTAGCTGTGAAGTCGGTTGCTTTTCTATGATTCAAGGCAGGGCTTTATCTGTGTAGCTGGTCTGTTTTTTGATGCCATGCTTTGTTGACCAGACAATCTGAACTTACAAAGTGAAGTTAAACTGATACAACCGAGAATAAATAAAATAAACAGAAAACAGGTTGTGTCATTATTTGAGTCACTAAAGATTTCTCACCTCAATACTCTGAGCAGGTGTTACAGGCACAGAAAACTGGAGGCTTACATAGTTGTGCAAGAAGACCAGAAAGTTAGATTTAAAATGTTCACAGAAAAAAATGAATTATCTCCAGTTTCCATGGATTGGACAGTCTTACATTTTTCCTAGTCTTGAAGACCCAGGTTACACCCATCTGCCACATTTCTTTTCACACAGTCTTGTATATTGTCCCTCTCTTTGTCCTCTCGCCTTTCCTCTGCTCTTCTGTCCTCCTGTTCTTCTAGCCTACCAATTAAGAGTTTGTCAGCCTCCTCCAGAAGTGCCAAATGCTGACATGCTGACAGAGGACGGAGAGCTGGAGATAGGTATATGATGAATTTTTGTCTTCCCGCTGCAGGTAATGACACGGTGTATCCAGTGGTAGAGGAAGTATTGAGATACTTTTAGTAGAAATAGCAAAAGCACACAACAGAATACTCACAATGCAAGCTAGCATTGATAGAGTTACCAAAGTAAAATTAACTATTTTTTCTTCATATGTATTAGAACTAAAGTAGTCAAAGAAGAAAAAGGGCCTCTGGTTGTGGTATACAATTATGTATTATATTAAGACATCGTTATTGCTGATGCATTGATGTGTAATTAGCATTTCACTGTTATTATTGGTCAAGGTGAAACATGGTTTTAACTATTTTTTAATCTGCAATTGTTTAATTTATAGCAACACACCATCTTCATAAGTTCATTGTATATTTTCTAGTTAAAATCTTAATTTTAAAGTAAGTAGACAATAAAGCTGTCAATAGGTGTAGTGGAGTGAAAAGTACAATAATTACTTGAGGTAGAACTTTAAAGTGGAAAATGGAAACTACTCCAGTATGATTAACCTCAAACTTGTACTTAAATACAGCGCGTGGGTAAATGTAGATGTTACATTTCACTACTGTCAGTACACTATGATACAAATCAGCACCGTTGTTCCCTCTCTCCGCTTTGATTTCGTTCCCCAAACGCTTTCCTCATACAATTGTTTCGTGCCTCCAGGTGACATCATCAGGTACAGATGCCATCCTGGATTCTCACTGGTCGGCAGTGAGATTCTAACCTGTCGCCTAGGAGAAAGACTTCAGATGGATGCGCCACCGCCAACATGCCAAGGTGTGTATGTCAGTACATTAGAAACGGGTTTTTCTTTTTTTCTTAATATTTGCAAAATGCTAAAAAAAAGACTCAAAATAACAGAAATGGCATGCATTCATTCAACGTAACCTCTTCCCTCCCGTAATTTGTTTATCCACAGTCCAATGCCCTGCACACGATGTGCGATATGACTCCTCAGGCGTCATCCTGAGCCCTGGTTGGCCAGAAAGTTACCCCAACCTCCAAATGTGCTCATGGAGCGTTACAGTAGAGAAAGGATACAATGTGACCATTACCTTTGAAAGCTTCCACACTGAGAGAGAGTTTGACGTGTTGGAGATTTTTGATGGTAAAACACACACACACACACACACACACACACACACACACACACACTCTGACCGACATATCGTTAAGAATTCAGCAAAAGAAAGTAAAGTATTTGTTATATTTGTTTGTATTTGAGATGAAGGATGATCATCTTGGGAAAACTGGTCACACTTAAAGCCACAAAATCCCCCAAAAATACAAAGTACCAACATAGAAGACATCACAGTTTATTTTCACTGTCTCATTCATTTTTTTTGTTCCTCTTTCTTTCTCTCTTTCGCATCTTCCCCATTTGTTCTCACTCCATCAGGTCCTACAGCCAACAGTCCCACCCTGGCAACGCTGAGTGGCGACCTGCCAACGCCCTTTAACCTCACCACCTCTGGCCACCAGTTCCTGGTCCGCTGGTCGTCAGACCACGGCACAAACAAGAAAGGCTTCAAAATTCGCTATGTTGGTGAGTACCAAAGTATGTATCCCAACTTTATTTTACTACTACTTCACATTATTATAATGCATGGCAATAAGGACAGAAGTAGACAGAGACAGACAGAAGGACATAGGGACAGTCTGAATAGAAGTGAATTTTGGGAGGTTTTCAACCTCTAAGTTGTGTCAAAGCCTTATGATTTTAAACATACTGAAAAAATGAGGACGTTTCTCAATTTACAAGTTATGAACTAGAAAGCTGGTGGGGAAAAAAGTGCAAAAAGTATTTAGAGCATCATTAAATTCTGACCTATGAAGTTTATTCCTTCATCTTCAGCACACTGTTATACTTCACTTCTGTCTGTCTCCTAAAGCGGAACACTAAATTGTTTTATGGGTTAGTTCTTAACTGTTATTAATTCAAGGTAAGTTTGATGTTGTTTTACGGCAAGTTTTGCATTTAGATCACTCTTGCACATAGGCCTGCTTACTATAACTTTAGACCCCTTGGCAGTAAGCACCTAAACTTGGGTAATTGGACTTAATTCAAGGGCATTTTTTGACAGTTAAGTGGGAGGAGACTGTATCATCCGTATAGTTTGCTTATTTACTTCATACCCTCTGCTCAGGAGGCTGCTTCTATAACCTTTAAAAAACCACTGTTCTGTATGATGAATAATATGCTGAATAATAACAGAAAAACCTCCCAGGACTCTAACACTCAGTAGCCTTCTTTGGTAGCTTTGATTAATGTGAACATTTACAATGGTTTTTAAACATATGTTGTATAGCCTACTAATATCAAGGTTCCACTTTAAGAGAGTTGTTTTTTGTTGTTTTGTTCTTTTTGTACGAGAGGGTAAAGAACCTAGACTGGATCTGATGACATATTTTCAGCCTGCTGCTTTGCCTACATACCAGTTTGGCCATACCAGCCCTTTCTATGATCATCGGCTTTCAAACTTTTACGGCTTTTAAAAATAAACTGTGTCAGCGAGCCTTAATTAGAAATCACTGACAAACTGTTAAAAACATTGCTGGCACCAATTCCGTATTTTCACCGCAAGGAAAACAGTAAAAGGAACAAAACTTCCTCACGTACCCTCAAGTGGTGCTTGATCATTTTGGTTCAAAAAACCCCCCACACAGATGATACCAGGCCAGTTGCAGATGAGAGGAACGTATAAAACACACATATCATTAATAAATAAGGCCAGTTAAGAACTTACTTTTGGGCTCTTGCCAAATTTGAAGAGTTACAGACCAGGCACGTTGCCCAAAGCAACATCTTATTGGACCCGGGCCCGAGTAATCTTAATAAGCTTTAAGAGAGGAACATTATGAAAATGCTACTGGTAACTTAACATATGAGATCCTGCAATCATTGTATATGGACATTTGTCTCCTGCCATATGTACCAAGACAGACAGAGACTGTCAGTAATATATACAAAAGACAGACTTAAGCATTTCTAATTTGTTGGTTTTGGCAGGATTCCTCTTGTTTTGCCCAGTATTGTCTGAATAAAAGGATTATTATTTCTTGGTGTAAGAACATTTCTTAAAATTGCATAAAGCCAGTAATGACTTTGTAATTTCTTAGACCTACTGTAACTGTACTCGTTAGTTGTCACTGTCTGGTCCAGCCCAACCAGTGTCTTGAGATATTGTTTTTGGAGTGATCAACACCCTTCTCCTTCTCATCACATAATAGCACAGTTTAAAATACACAATCAAAAACCACAATTGTAGTCTGTAAATATGATATTTTACTTACAAACATGACCCATGCACCATTAGTCCATTTTGGAAAGGCCTCCCGTGATGTTATAAATACAGTAGTGAGTCGCATCAAGGACAGTTTTGGGAAATTTTCATCTTATCTCTGCATTATCCTGCTACCAAACTGTAATGTAAGCAACACTAGAACCTTAAAAGTTACTGACTAATGTGACTGTTTATATTGCACACCTGCATGGAGAAAAAAAACGTAGATCTCTGATACTTTAATCACAAAACTCATGAGATGGTACAAATTTCTGTTTTTCCAGTCCAATAGATTGTTTCAGTAGTTCCATTATAACAGAGATTGTGAGCAATTATAATGTCAGACCACTGTAACTGATACTGACTGACTCATCTGCCTTGAGAGTCATGTTAATGAGGGTTACTTACTTGGAATTTTTACTTTCTTCTACCGATAGTAGTGATTCTATTTTAGTGACAAGAAAACTGCTTGGTGTGAGGCCATTACAAATCTTTGTTTTTTAAATTTTGCTTCTCCCACTCCAGCCTTGTACTGCTCCACACCAGACTCCCCCCTCCACGGCTCCATCTCCTCACAGAGCGGAGGCCACGTCAACAGCGTGGTGCGCTGGGCTTGTGACCGTGGTTACCGTCTCATCGGCAATGCCACGGCAACGTGCCGCCGCACATCGCTCGGGTACCACGCATGGGATTCTCCCGTACCTGCGTGTCAAGGTGCCTTTTTTTGTCTGTGTGTGTGTAATGTTTGTTCACTCATGTGTGAGATTCACTGGTATAAAACACAATAATGTCAATTCTTTTTTTTAAGGTGTAAGTGTATACTGGAGCAAAAATACTGAAAACTTAAATTATTTGTTGGATTCATTAACCACAATGTGAGTGATGTATGTGCAGGGCATTGGAACCTTAGTTCCAAAAAACTGATTCAAGAAGAGCTGTCTTTTCTCATGGACCTAACTATTTACAGACTAACTGGCTCTTACAGCGACTTGCATTACTCTGTGTGCACAGGTCCTGAGACTAAGGCACATGATTAAATGCTTTAAAGACTGCAACTCCTTCATTCTGTCATGCCAGCTGTTACCTGACATTTTAGTTGAATGCTATTTGATCTTTTACCCAATAAGAAAATTTTAGTCACCAAAATATATTTCAGTTTGTTTCCAACCTGACTTGTAGCGAACTCAGCTGACATTGATAGAATTGCCAAAACAGATGTCAGGCAAAAAACTACACCTAAGTTCCTCCCAGCTATAAACCTTGAAAACCCTTTTTTTCTCCTCTGAGTACAATTTATTCTTTTTGCCAGACTGTATAAATATTCCAGATTGAAGTGAATGTAATGCCAGACACATTGTTTGTAGGAAGAAGCTGTAAATGTGCCACATGTAATTCATATCGTTTTAGAAAATGAAATGAAATAGGAGTGATAAAAAACATAATAATATTTTTGCATAATTCCCTGTGCTCTTTCTTTCTCTTACCATATCTTTATATGGGTATTTTCAGACTTTATTACGCTATGTTCTACAAAGACTTGATGAATTTTTTATGTCTCAACTGCTATTGTCTAAACCAATGCATCAAATGATCGTAGGAAGGCACAGCTCACAGTTGATATTGACAGACAGTCAAATGAAGGATCAACGGTATAGGGCATTGTCAACACTGTGTAATCACATGGTGCATGGTTCTACAAAGTCTATTTAAAACCAGCCTGGAGCATCACGTTCATAGATGTATTTTTTTAGAACTGGTTGGAACTGGAGATAGAGCTTCTCCTGATTGCATTTTTTTTTGGTGTGATAGCTTCAGTGAGGAGATATGTAACATTGCTCACGAACGCACATTACATTCAGTGGCTTTGAATCCCCAGAAATATTTCAAACACAAGTACATATAAAATCTGACTACCTGACAGACATAAGTGCGCATTAGGAATTCTGTGTGTGTCTGTTTATATGTTGTCATGTTAACCACTGTGTGTGTGTGTGTCCTCCCCTAGCCGTCTCATGCGGGACACCCAAGGCTCCTATAAACGGCGGCATTTTAACAGCTGACTACTCTGTCGGAACAAGAGTTTCCTATTTTTGTAACGATGGATACAGGCTCTCCAGTAAAGAACTGACGTCGGCCATCTGTCAGCCCGATGGAACATGGAGTAACCACAATAAGATACCACGGTGTTCTGGTCAGTAGCACATATGTCAGTCAGAGCAGAGGAATATGACCAATATAAATGCCAAATTTGATTGAGTGTTAGTAATTTGGCCCCACTAAACAGTAAAGCCACAAATGCAAAGACTATAAATAAAAATACTAGACAACCCTGAGATCTACATCGCCTCAGTTACAAAAAACACAAATTAGAAATATGAAATACTACATTGTCCACTCAATGATAATTAAATAATCATCTCACATTGAGGAACATGAATATACTAGTTTGTAAGCAGTATATAACAACCACTATGGGCGGCAGGCGTTTTTGGCTAGGATGTTGTTATTTACATCGAGTCATTATTATGCATCTGTGAGATATTTTACAGTGGCATAGCTGCACTCTGAGCTGGCAATTTACCATCTGACACTACTTTAACACAGCAATTGTGTTTCTGAAATGTAAACATATTTTATGAGGCTTCATTTTCTCTTCACACTCTACCCATCCCCGTAGTGGTATTATGTCCCAGCATCGGGTCGTTTTCTTTGGAGCACGGCCGCTGGAGGATTGTCAACGGCTCACACTACGAGTACAGAACTCGAATTGTATTCACCTGCGACCCGGGATACTACCGATTAGGCCCCGCCCACATCCAGTGCTTACCCAATGGCGTGTGGAGCTGGAAAAACGAGAGACCGCACTGCCAGAGTGAGTAACTGATTATACACATTTGTTTGTTCAGATCCTGCATTTACTCTGATATCTACCTACTTGCCATTTACTGTATGTAACAAAGGGGATCAAGTACTCTTGCATATATTTAATAAAGTCTTCTGGTTATCTGGCCTCTGAGAAGTTACATCTGTGATTCCTGGAATCACCTCTGGCCACCTCAACAGACAAGAGACTGTAATGAATCCTCACATATAACACTCCGCTGAGAAGGAAATAAGTGTGTCATCTAAAATGTGAAACTTTTCCTTTAGTAAAGAGTGGGGAAAAAGTGTAATTATTTTTTTATTTGTGTCACACGTGGAAACTAACAGCTACCATTACAAACACGCATCAAAAATAAGGTCAGGAAATGCAAATGATTTCAACATGATGGAGCAGCAGCTAACTTTGTGACAGTTTGAATCATTAAAGACATAAAACATATCTTACAGAAGAATGCAAACATAGATGATAGTTCTTGGTTTATGTCGAAAAAAAATACTTGGCTGTGCACGTTTTTCCCCGAATGATTCCTGTTATCAAAGGATTGGAGTGTGTTTAATTGATCGTTGAATTACTACTAATTTGATTTCATTTCATAACGTGGGAGTTACAGTACAAAGAAAACTTTTTTCCTCCAATCCGCGAGCTAACCTGAAAGAGTTGCCCTGACATTTTTAAACTGTAATTTCCTATTGTTCTACTGAGGAATTCTTGACATTTTGAATCAGTGTTATCTTTCCATGAACAATTCTTTGACATTTGGTAGTTTGCTGTTATTTTCTTCACCAGGCATTTCTAAGAGTTGGGGGTGGGGGGTGGTGGGGGGGGGGGGTGTCACACTGGCACAAAATTTGCAGGATAAAGAGCTTGCCAGGACTGGTAGTATTCCTCATTGAAGTGAGCGAGCTCTTCCAGCTCCTCAAATTGTGTGGTGCTTAATTTGTGCACAGCTGCTTTCAAATTTCTTGTGTCTGACTGTGTGTTTCAGTCATCTCCTGCGGCGGGCTGCCATCTCCACCCAATGGGAAGAAGATTGGCACTCAGACAACATTTGGCGCTACAGCCATCTTCACCTGCGATGCTGGTTTCATGCTAGTGGGGTCAGCTGTCAGAGAGTGCCTGTCATCTGGGCTTTGGAGTGGAACGGAAACACGGTGTTTAGGTATATAACTACTGGAACCAGTGATGTATTCAAATATACAGTCACTATATGGAATTTTTGGACTTAAATGTAAGGCTTTGGACATATACTGCATGGTAACATATAGTGCACATGCACACACACACACATACACACAGACACACACACTGAAACACCACCATTACGGAGGGAGTTTGAAGGATGTGGTTTTTCAGGTCGATCTAATGAGAACTTGCATCACAAGTAGGTTCTTGCCCTCCACATCCTGTCTGGCTGCACAGCTGCTTCCCTCTGGCCTTGTCCACCTCACAGTCAAAACTATCACAGGCGAGCTTCTGCTGTGCACTAACTAAATTCATCCTGAGTTTTCTTCCTTTTTTTTTTAATATATATAAGACAGAAAAAAAACAGTTACTTTCTTCTGTCAGCGTGCCAGCCGGAGGTAACAGATGTTATGACACGGGGCTGTCACTTCTCTGCGAAGCCTCAGTCGAAAAACAGCGCATCCCAGAATACTTCACAGGCTTAGGGTGGGACGAGATGCAATTTATAAAGAAAAAATTGAATGTAACTTAACCTAGAGTGATGAGAGGCATGATTCCGTCAAAAAATAAATAAATTTAGCCCTAAAAACTGCTATAAACAGCATTTTTATTCAATAACCTCTCTAATAATCCTTCAAAACAAAGCTGGCTTTACTTACCAGTTTTTCATATTTCAAATGTGAGCCTGTACGGTTATTTTGCTGTTTCTAATCATCATGGTAGTTAAAGCTAATATACATAGGATTCTCTCAACGAACTTTATACAGTTGAACTTTAGAACTTTAAAGAAGTCAATAAGGGATTTAAAAATATGCAAAAGAAGACATCAAATTATCTTAACTTTTGTGCCTTGTGGTGCAAGATTTGAAACCAAAACTAAAAAGTATGATATTTTTTGATGTCCCTGCACTAATTGCTCAAACAAGCAAAAGTATTAAAAAACTGTATTTTGTTGTATCACAACCTTAATATTCTATTGATGTTTTATCGTAGCGTGTTTTGTTGTGGTATGATAACTTTTTGTAAATATTTGTGCAGGTTCTAACTAATTTCCGTTCCAAAACACATAACTTTCTGAACCATTTCCAAGGAAGTAAAGTGTGCGACTCACTTACTCCAGTAATCAACACCACAAAGACAATCTGAAATGACAGGTGATATGATGCAAAACTTTTTTCACATTGTTCTCTTCCCCTTTCCCTGACTGTCTTTGAATTGGTAGCATTTGCTGACACCAGGGACACAGTGCAGGTTTTTATCTACTGCAAAGAATAAAGTTAAGACCCCGAGAAGAGAAAATACACGTTTCTACTCTTTTTTTTTTTAATTCTTTTTAAAAGCTCTTGCATCAGCAGTGCATATCAATCAGACCCTTGGGAATGAATCTCATCTGGGGAGTAAAGAGGCCAAAATATCTGTTTGGTTTAGCTGTCACCTGGTAAAGTCTGATTCTTTAAAAGCACAAGGAAATCTGTTTTTACAAATTTGATGCTTTTGAAGATCCTACAAAGAACAGTGACTAAGCTGTGGAAATGTCGCAGGAGGTAACTGACCATCTCAGCCTCTTCATAATTGAGAGGTGATCCAGTTTTTGAAAGAACCTCTGGTATTTTGTGAACACAGAGTCCTTATTTGCTCACACTCATATGTGTTATATCCAGTATAAAACAGATTTCAAGCTGCAATCTCCTACTTTTACACTCTTGCAAAAAGTTTCAGCAGATGTTAAAAATGCCAGTGTCCCACATAGCGACATCAAACTGTCCCTTGAGCCAGGGAGAGACTAAATCCTCCAGGTGTGTCTAAAACTCACAGGCCTGTTTTTTGCTGATATGTTCTTTGAATCCTTGCAAATAAACAAGAGAATCCATCCATGGCTGCAATAAGACTGTAAGGTATAAAATAATTTTGAAATATTTGCACATCTGCAGGATAACTTGTTGGTCTCAGTCACAACAAAAGTAGATGAAAATAAGTAAATAAAAAGAGACGTTAAAACACGACTCTTTTTTTTTTTTCTAGATTTGAGCGGAAATTGTAATGCAAGGATGTTTTTTCCTCTTTCCTCTAAAGCCAACAAGTCAGAGTCAAGTTCTAGGACATCTTAGACTCAGTCTGAGTTCGCTGTCCCCTGTGTTTCTGTCTTTGTCTCTCTTTCAGCTGGTCACTGTGGAATCCCTGAAGGCATCGTGAACGGTCAGGTGATCGGGGAGAACTTCGGTTATCGTGACACGGTCGTGTATCAGTGTCTACCTGGCTTTCGACTAATAGGCTCATCGGTTCGAATCTGTCTCCAGGACAACCAGTGGTCTGGACAGCTGCCCGTCTGTATATGTAAGGAAAACACACAAACACACATTTACATTGTACTAAAGAACCTCCTCAACTGACACAGTAAACCAAACGCGCTGTGGCATATATCGGTGAACATGACAACCCGTGATCTAGACTGCTGACCGTCTGTTCAACAAAATACAAAATCTCACATACTGACTGTGAAGTTCTTAAACTTTTTATGAACTATAGAAACAGCGTGATCTCAACCCTGTCTTAACACACCCACTCTAATCACACTGACTAGTTCTCAAAGACAGTCATGTCTCTTTACGTGTTACATGTGCTGATCTGTGACTTTTAAAATCTTCCATGTTTGTTATGGTAGAGCACGCACTCGTAATGCACATGTGTTCCAGTGATAACAAAATAAGAATTCAGGAAAAATAAAAATATATTTGCCTTTGATTTCTGTAGTTACACTATGTGTGCGCATACTTGCAGGGGATCAGTAACAGCACATAAAATGGCATGTGCTGAGTTCTGTGATCAGGATTTGTAAATGTGCTCATAAAACATAGCGATGAGTTGGCACAGATAAATGTGTCAAAGAAAAGCACAAATTACAGTCAAATTTATTAAGGTTTTTGAAATATTTTACAGTCTGCTAGATAGCAAATAGAAAAATGAAAGTCTGCTCAAATGAAGGAATGAGGGCAATTTGCAAATAAAGTTTTAATAAAGTGTAAAGCATTTTCATTCAGATTTCACATACTTTATTTGCCTGTGGAGTTGAAGAATCAATATCACATATCTTACAAATCCCTTTGGAGGTATTCCAGTTTAAGATCTGCTTCATAATACAGTATTTTTAATGTGTTCCAGTGAAATTGGTATTGGATTCAACAAATCTTGATTGACTATCAAAGTAAAACCGCCAAAATCCAGTTGTTCATTTGGTTAGAAGTTTAGTTGTCATTGATAACAAGGGAGGAGAGTAGATGAAATTGATATTTAATTCTCATGAAAATAGATTAAAATCATATTGATGGTCATTGACAGAAAGGGCAGGACAAGGCAGACTCAGTCAGTGGTAAATAACTAAATCAGGAGGGCAGCCTTGAATGTGATGAGATCTAGCACATCATTAAAAAAACACCTGCAGTCATATCTTTGTTGTGGTTCAGTGATAACAAAAATAATATTTCAGAGAATACTAACAGGAAACTAACCCTTGGGGATTGTGCAGTTGTGTGTGCATATCTCTGTGTGTTTGCGCTGATGTTAGAGTGCACAGTAAAATTATTTAATTACGAAAAAAAAAAAAGTTTTCTGCATATTAATCACAATCTTATCACAGTGTTGGCTGTAAATGGAGAGGCAATGAAAACTGATCTCAAAATGTTACCTTTACAATTGAAATTTAAACCTAAAATTATATTAAAAGGCAAGGTTCCTTGTCATTGCACATCTACAGCATGTGACAATATGTTGCACGATATACTAAATGCCTAAAACAGGTAAAAAAAAAGGAAAGAAATCAATGATCAAGGAAAGACATTACTTATATTTGAGTTGTGTTGGCCAGTAAAGGATCTATTGTTTTGAAAGTGAAGCAACGGTTGTAGATGCCTGATAAGAATCATGGCAAAAAAAAAAAGGTTTAAATTTAGATTTGCTCCCTTTAAGTAATTTGGCTATTCTTGGTTGCAGAGGACTTTCAGACATCACTGTACATGCTTCAAATATCCAGTAACAACAACACAGCTACCGTTTTGATTTTGCTTACACACTCTGTCCCAGGGTCTATACCAAGGGACCTTTTATGGTAGAGCTGATAAACCCCAGTCAAATTTCATTCAACGGTGGAAAAATCCAAATTGAGAATGTGAGGTAAAATCATTTAGAATACACATTTTGTTCAAGAGGGATTCCATATTGAGCAAAGCCTGCATAAAGTCTGCATTTTCAGAAATAACCCTTCTTGTTGTAGACACCCAATAGTCCTGGGGCTCTACAGATTCACACCAGCAGTCTATATATAAAGGGCCAGGGAGCCCACTGCTAGTATGGTCTGGGTGAGATGAATAGCTGGGCTTGAGGACAAAAAACAGAAGGCTCTGATGCGTCCAGGCTTTTATGGAAATCTTCTAAAATTGGTGACTTGCTGTCAGCATCCTGAATGTTTTAGGCAGCAACTGGGCATGGTTAAGGTGGCAATGATGGGTGTCATCTCAAGCCAATTATGAACATCTTTTCACAAGAGACAGCCCGTTTGTCCGCAAAATTGGACCCATATCTAACACAGAGGTGGTGGCGTAGCGTCTACATTTAGAAGGGGCATGAAAGGGAATTAATTTCCTCCAGGAAACTTTTTTTGTCTATGCACCTTAAAACAAAAATAAATGTTCAATATAGGGACTTTATATCAGATAATATGTTTTTGTTTATGTGTTCGGGTATTGCATGCATCTGTGTCTATGTGGTTGGGACGGTGTGTGTATCCATCTGCGTGTCCAGGAGTGTTTCTGTTCCGTGCTGTTTTTATTGAGGTTATTCATGCAGGGGTTATTGAGGAAGTCATTTTACAGCCAAATTATACTGTAATTATGGAGATGAGATGCTCTTGTTTAGAGACACAACAAGTGTGTGTGTGCGTGTGTGCATGTGCATGTGTGTGCGTGTGTGTGTGTGAAGCTGCAGGGCATACTGATGTTGTCAGATGAATTTTCATCTTGGGCATGCAAACGAGCTTTTTTTGATTCTCACTGATCTACTAAAAAGAAGACTTGGCTTCTTTTCTCTCTCTCCCGTCTTTTCGTCCTCTTCACCTCTCCCCACCTCAGTTGCTCCTCCTCTCCCTCTCTTGTCTTCTTCTCCTCTAGTGCCCTCTCTACCTCTCAGTTGTCTGGTTTTCTCCTCTTACCTGTTCACTCTTTTACCCGCCTAGTCCGTCCCTTTCTTATTTTCGTTTACTTACCAGACTCCTCTCTGTCCTGTAAAGTAAAACATTTAGAGGGGTAGAGTTCAAGAGGCAGATGAAAGAGGTGCTGCTTGTAACTGTAATCTTTCTGTCTAAACGAATATCCAAATATGTTGTTTGCTCAATGAGGACAATGGAAACATATAATCATCTAGGAAGCCCCAGTGAATAAGATTAACGGGATCAATAATTATGAAGCACAATGGCAAACAGACGACATTCAGTGCTAACAAAGAAGGTGGCGAAACCTAATATTTCCAGAATAATGACACTAAATTGGGATAACAGCTTTGTTTTCTTGGCCATCTGACAGACTCATAAATATTTATGAATTACTCTAGGAAAGCAATGCTATAGATTGGTCAAAATCTGTGCTTTTATTAGACAGTTAATTACATGGCCTCTGATTTTCAGGTCTGGTTTAGTTTGTATGTTTTTGTGGCTTTCACACCAAGTAAACAAATCATGCAGAATTAGTTCTTTTTTTTTTCTTTTAATTTAATGAGTAAACGAGGTAATGGGTTATGAAAAGTCAAAACACTTATGAAATAACATCTCGATCACTTCAGTGGTCAGCTGCAATTATGTGGCACTGACCGCTGAAAAAGCCCAGCTGGATATGACTGCAGAACTATTCACCCGGGCACACAGAAACAAATCTCCAATAACTTGTTCTTTAATTACAGCTCGGTTATATGACCAGAAAGACACTGCTAGCAAAGAAATATCCTGTCAACACAGATAAGGACTTTTAGAGAGTCCAGCAGTGACCAGTCAAATCTTTTCAGTTGGATCCCAGTGCTCCTTTTTAATGCAAGTTAGGACACTGATACTGCTTTTGACTTCCATCATACAATAAATTTCCTTTCTAAACTACTGAAAGATAAGGCAGGTGATATTCTATATATATATATATATATTTGCCAGTGTCAACAATAAATAACCAACAATAAATTGATCTACAAGTTTTGTCTGCATAGCAAAAGCCAAAATATCTGTTAAAAACTTATCAGTGAGCCACCACCACAGCATTTAAAGATCCTTCGGGACATTAAACATGGGCACTGTGGTAGATTTTGACTCAATCTCTCATGCATCATCCTGCAGTAAACACACAAAAGTGCACAAAATGTGTATTATTTTCTAGCTGAAAATAGTCCCCAACCAATGAAATATTTACTCCAGTTTGAAAAATGGTTCCTGAAAAAATTGGCCAGTTGCTTGAAGAAAGTGCAGTATCTGGCTCAGTAAAAAAAGAAATCACATATTTGTGACCTGTTTTTAAAGATTTACATCTTCGATATAATAAATGGACTTGGGGTTGAATGCCACAGACAGGGTAGGGAAGACACGAGTACTGAGCTAAGTAAGAACATTGCTCACTTGTAATTTTTTCGGAATTCATTGTTTATATAGAAAAAAAAATATAAAGCCACATTTATCTATCTGTCTATCTCTCTGGTGGTACATGTTTCCCTGATTCACACTCTCTTCCCTATAGCGGTCAGCTGTGGCCATCCAGGAAGTCCGATATACGGTCGTACGGTGGGAAACGGCTTCAACCTCAACGATGTGGTCAGCTTTGTTTGTAATCGGGGTTATGAAATGGAGGGGCCTGCACGTGCTCAGTGCCAGGCCAACCGCCAGTGGAGCCACCCGCCCCCAACGTGTAAAGGTGGGGAGAAAAGTTAAGTGTATTCACCCCTAACCTTATTTATCCCTAACCTTTAATACCACCGCAAGTCTTATCTTTATTTACCCCTTACTGCCTTTTCCTACACCAGCCACCTTTATTTGCCCCAGCCCCTTTCATTTCACCTCAATTCTACCTCTAACTTTATTCAGTGTAAACATCTCTGCCGTCATAACCCTGAAACCCATTCTGACCGAGACAGAAAAGTTCTGATTTATTTCAAAATTTTTTCCTTTAGATTAAGTTATGAGGTAGATTTAACGCTCTGCATCCCACTAACGGTTCCTGGCTCCAGCCTCAAGGAAGAAAAAAAACTTTTGTTTTCATCGAAACATAAATCTCAAGTCTTGACTCTAACACTCGCGGCAGCAAGGGCTAGGTTCGCGTCATGCCCAGTTTACGGAATGACCAGTGCCAGTGAACTGAGTAAAATTAAAACTGCAGTGTAACGATAACAGGCCATTATACTTGGTGGGTGCTGGATCCAGGACACAGAAACCTGCCACTGCTCATCACCTACCATTCACCATATTTACCTTATTAAACACCAGCCCTCATCGTTTCATCGTACTCCTAATTCTGCCCTTTTATTATTTTACAGGAGCTAATCCCAGTGCGAAACACTGGGGACAGAGAGAGGGGGAAGAGAAATGGCCCTCTCTGGTTCATGCCAAATAACACATACTTCTCTATTTCTCTGTTTATTTGTGTGCGTCCATTTCTCCTTCTCTCTATGTATAGTGGTCAATTGCTCCGATCCAGGCATCCCAGCCAACTCCATTCGGCAGAGTAAAATAGAGCACGGCAACTTCACCTTTGGCACCGTGGTTTTCTACGACTGTAACCCTGGGTATTATCTGTTCGGGTCACCTGTGCTTAGCTGTCAACCTACTGGACAATGGGACAAACCCCTTCCTGAATGTATAGGTTAGTGTGATCCTTCTTTTTGCCTATTTAACAGTACAATCCATGAGACAGACAACAGCGAACTCGGATCCTATCTAGAATATATCAAAAATATTCTGACATTGTCTCTTTTTATCAATTGTCAAGTGTCCTAACGATTAGTAGCAAGTGTTTCATGTATCTTTCTCTCTGCAGCTCTTAATACAATCTATCCTTCCTTCATTTCTGTCTCTGTCTGTCTCTCTGTCCGTCTCTCTGGGTCTCTAGTCGTAGATTGTGGTCATCCTGGCTCTCCCCCTAACGGTGTGCTGAGTGGAGATAAGTTTACATTTGGTTCAACGGTCCGGTACTCCTGTCTGGGGGGAAGACAGCTGAAAGGAGAATCATCCAGGACTTGTCAGCTCAATGGGATGTGGAGTGCCCCTATGCCCTTCTGCTCTGGTAACCACTTTAACCTCTATTGAATATACAGACTTTAAAGTCCACTCCATTCGAGGAAGAGATAGATAGATAGGAGTTGAAGATGAAAGGTGAGACATCTTAAAACATGTAGGCTCGGTAGAGTGTGGAGGACTTCATGCCTTCCTGCAAACACACTTTCTTTAACCCTTTGGCACTTGGTCAGAGGGATAATGGGAGGGATGGATGGATGGACAGATAGAGGGCAGGGTTAGTGCATGAAAAGAGAATATATCAGTATCTGTCTGTTAAAAGAGCTGTGGAGCATAACCTCCCCCTAAAGACACACATGCACCATAGCCCAGGACCTTTAACAATGTGTAATTCTGTTCTGATAAGAGACTGTTTTTAATATGATTATACATACTTGTAAACCTACTTTAAGTCTGTGTTAACAGAGAGTTTAATACTGTTAAAAAGAAAAAAAAAATTCTAGAAGATTTTAGAGTTTCTTGAAGGAAAGGATTGAAAAGTTGTATGTGTGTGTAAGGAAGAATAAGATTAAGAATGGACAGGTGTTCTTTGCATATTATTACATTTAAAAACTTAAATATATGCATACATATCTCATGTATTCTCTCCGGCATTAGCTGTATTGTCTTTGTGTGGAGGGTGGATTTCAAGAGAATATCATGTACTGTAGATTCATCCGTGTCATTGGTCTGTAAACTGCTTTACGCAGCTTTTTTCCTCCCTGCAGGATTTACTGTATATGCAAATCTCAACACTTATTAAGCCAGACTCTCACCAGACAGAAAGCCACGATGACCTTCTAATGATGTATATACAAACTGTCTAAGTTATGTGGTTCAGAGTTGGCTGATTGAGGGCATGATAATGGCTGTGCAGAATGAAAGGCTCCAAGCTGCCTCTTATATAACAACCTGACTGAGAATACATCCCAGACGAGTTGAGTAAGAATACATCGTTATTTACGGCAACTGCCCTGCGGGAGATGCAGGGTGAAGGAGGGTAATTGTTTAAGAAGCAGTGATTCATGCTTTTTACCTGGCAGGTCTGTACCAGAGCCCTGCAAAGATAAGGGTTCAGCATATGGTATCAGTGCTGCCTCTGCAAATCTGCTTTATGACTGCTGATAAGAAAATGGTGATTCTGATGTTATATTGATTATGTTACCACACTGGCATTTCACGAGTCAAAAACACGTCACATATATTTTAACCAAGTAGATACAGTGCTTGCTATGTTTAGACCTGAAGCCTCAAAACAAATTCCAGGTACCCCAGTCTCTGACTGGAATGAGATTTAACAAGAATTAGGATTTGGGGTTTGACTTCCATTTCAGTGCAGTAAGCCATCGAGCCTTGGCCTATGTATGACCTTACTAGCCAAAAAGCTGAAATTCAAAAGCGAAAACATTCAGGTATCATTTTTTATTTCATAGTACAATTGATGAAAAAGGGAAAAAAGTCCTATACACTGAACAATCTTGGTTTTCAACCTTGTAAAAAAAAAAACCAACACAAAACCCCAAAGCAATGGCTACTCAGCTATGAAAGCAAAATGCTCAGATTCTGTGTCACAGCAGCTGTCTGCATTCAGATGCATGGTGGACTTGCAGCTGACTTGTAGTTTTTTCATGGAGACAAGATTTATGATTAAATAACACTGGGAAAAGGGTTTTATGGTTGGATATGTGCAGGACTATTTCTTGTTAGGGTAAAGTGACTTCTGGAGTTTTGTCATCGCCATGAGATTAGTATGCAAAGGGTGGAGACGAGGATTTAACAAATGAGACAAAATGTGTAAATAAGTGATCTCTAAAGGTGTTGGTAGGTGGATTTTTTTCCCTTGTCCAAAAACATACTAGCTGTTAACCAGATGCTGGCTTTCGCTTCATTTTTAGAGAATATTGGTAAGTGTATTTTCATGAAGTATTACTTTAATCTGTGGTTACTGTGAGCTGAGTGGCTGCTACTTAGACATATTTTATAAGAAACTACGTGTTCAAACTTTTTCATTAATCTCCCCCTTCCTCCCCGCTTGACCTCCTACGGTAAGTCCTTGGATCAGACGAGTGAAAATGTTATAGCCTAGTAATTTTTCTCGTTCAGCATTATGAAACTTCTGCAGGCCTGGGCTAAGGAGCTTCAGCTCAGTAGCACATTAATTCATCCCAGCCAGACTAGACTGGATAGACTGATTATTTGGTTGGTTGTTTAGTATTTGTGTTTGATTATTCCAAAATTACCTGAGGGAAAAGACAGAGATTAGTTTTCACAACACTTTGTCCCATGGAAATTTACACACATGCGTGTGTACACATGCAAGCACACACACAGGTGATATCAGGTAGATTGGTTGTGCACCCTGTTGAATACTGATACACCTGGGGCTACATGGTGACTTTGGATATGTGTATGTTAGTATGCCATTGGAGTTGTGTTTATGGTAGTGCAGTGTCTTTGAATGCGTGTGTGTCCTTGTACCCTGACTGATGGAGCATTTTTGATCTGTTCCCATATTCTAAAGGAAAAACCATTCATCTTGTTATAGATCATTTCCTCACATTTGTGAGCCTTTAAAGCCAAATAACAACGACACAATTCGATAAAGGCTCCCTGAGGTATTACAAAAGATGTTATGTCATTATGTGTTGTGTCTGTGGGTATGTGGAAGCTCAATTTAGCAACAAGCCTCAAGATATTTGATATTTGCGGTATAGCACAAACATAGCCAATGTGATATAATGTTATTTGTCAAAAGCATGAGGTAAAATCACAAAACATTTCAGATACATTTGGGAAATTTTTAAGGTAGTTGTTTATCACAAAAGGCATTTTGTTGCACACCTTGAATTAGTGGTTGATAATGGATTTGAATGGTGTTAGTTAATTTAATTTTCACCCTTAACAAAATAGACAGTAGTGATTGTAGTGTAGTGTATGGGTATTAATATATATATTAATATATTTGTCCAGGCTTGTGCATTTTGGTGTGTGTGTGTGTGTGTGTGTGTGTGTGTGTGTGTGTGTGTGTGTGTGTGTGTGTGTGTGTGTGTGCGTGCGTGTGTGTGCGTGCGTGCGTGCGTGCATGCGTGCGTGCGTGCTCCCAGGAGCATACTCTGTCTGTCAAACAGAATTTGCTGACCAGGCGGCTCTACAAGGGCAGAGTGAAGCCCACACATACATAGCATAGACACTGTGACCCACCTACCAATCAGCACACTCACACTCACACATGTGCAGCTTATTTGTGATGACTCTAGTTTTTGAAGTCAGTGACCAAATTTTATCCCCTCGTTTCCGTCTCTGTAGGTGACACCGCTGGTTCCTGTGGCGATCCCGGCATTCCCTCCCATGGTTCAAGGGAACAAACGGATTTCAGGATCCGTTCAAAGGTTTACTTCAGCTGTTCAGAGGGCTACGATCTTATTGGGTCTTCAGAGAGGATGTGCTTCCCTAATGGGACCTGGTCTGGCACACAGCCCTTCTGCAAACGTAGGAAGATACTCTCACTTATTTTCAGCCTGTCCAAACCCAGCACCTTGACACTGACCTTATTACAGATCCATCCGATCACTGCTCAGTCTCCTAAAACAAATATAGTCAAAGAGCTGAAATTCCTTGAGATGCACAAGGCCTTTCTCTCTCTCTCATCCCCCAGCTGTCCAGTGTGGTAACCCCGGCACTCCCAGTAATGGCAGAGTATTTCGTTTGGATGGAACAACATTTTCTCACTCTGTCATCTACTCCTGCATGGACGGCTACCTGCTCAGTGGCACCAACACCAGACAGTGTCAGGCCAACGGGACATGGTCTGGAGTACAACCCAACTGTACCAGTAAGTTAGTTGCTTTATTTTGAGAGACGGCTGACAAACTGATGCATACATTTATAGTTAATTTAATAATATTTGACACTCCATAAGTACATACAATTCTCTGCAATGCATCATTTTGTATCCTTATTATTTTGACTACGAACCCATGAGGTGACTTGAAAATTAAGTCAGCTTTATATATCCCTTACTATATAAAATCAGACTTTGCTTTGCAATGGCGTGAAGTCCATAACCCATAACCTCCTGAGGTGTTATTGTAAGGCTTCCTTTCCAGCCTTTTCCAACCCTATTGTATGCCCTGTGACAGTATAAGGTCTGAGTAATGAAATCAGCCACAAATCCTTATCCTCCTGCTCCAGTCTCTATAGAGTGACAGGAATAACCTTGTTCGACGTTTACATTAGCTGATTTGCTTTTTGTCCACAAACCATAACATATTACATTCTGGTCCTATATGAAATATGACCAAAGCTATGGTTGGAACAAATGAATGAATGAATTGTTTGCATGCCTGTAAAGAAAGAAAGATAAATCTATGTATGTATGTATGTATGTATGTATGTATGTATGTATGTATGTGTCTATCTGTCTATCCATCTATCTATCTATCTATCTATCCATCTATCTATCTATCTATCTATCTATCTATCTATCTATCTATCTATCTATCTATCTATCCATCCATCCATCCATCCATCCATCCATCCATCCATCCATCCATCCATCCATCCATCCATCCATCCATCCATCCATCCATCTAGCAGTATCTAGTGCCGTTTCACATTGTGTCCTTAGGGTGAACTTCACCTGTCTCGCGACCCCACATAAAAAGAGTCTTAACAGTATTTTAATGTTTTCCAATTTCATTGACATTTCTGACTTTAACACACTATGCAAACATATAAGGTTAAAATATACAGCAGTATGGGACAAATTGATATAAATGCTGAGAAAACAAAATTCATGAATATGGGGTCCTGGAAAAAGAAAAGTTTAGAAGAATCCCTGACTTAGAGGATATGGCTTTTACAGTAAATTGTACTACATCCATTAACAGGGGAGACAGTTTCCTGGGTGGGTATAAAAGCATTTAAACTGCCTATTAGACTATGAAGGACAGTACTTTCAAAGTACAGTCAGGGGAATCCTAATGCTCCTTAACAGTCCCAGGACAACATTTAATATCGCTGTATCATAATGCGAAGGGATCATACAGGTCGATCAAAGATTCACTATCCACTGCAGTCTCCACAAATTAAAATTTATATTATAAGTAGTTATAGATAGAGATAAAGTACTATAGATAGTTATTGGTACTGAAAAAATAGCAGTATATAAGTTTTTCAAAGGTCAATGTCATGACGGAAATTTAGACTCAATGTGCATAAAGTAAAGTTACACAAATAAGCAGACAATGACGGTGTAGATAAACATGCAGTTCTACTTAGGTCATCACACATACCCTGGGATTCCTGAGACAAAATCTTCTGACATTTAGAGGAGCACTCTTGAAATCTGATGTTTGTTTATCAGACACTCCCCCCAAGGCCTAGCACGTTATGAAGAACACTGATTTAATTGATTGAGTAAAATAATATTTCACTACCACTCTGTCTGTTCGTTTCTTCGTCTCTGTCACCTACGTTGACCCTTTTTCTTAATTTTTTCTCCCTTTTTATCTGTTCTTAGGATTTGTGTTACCTATTAAAAAGAACATATATAAAAATGGCTGTAATTCTAAAGTGGTAAATGCCACATTTTGGTTAAACCACTTGAACTAAAGCTGAAAATTTACACTTCAATCACATCTTGATGGCTTTGTTTCAAATTCAATGCGGTGATGTAGTGATGCAAAATTATGAAAATTAGTTGCTGTCCAATTACTTATGGACCTAACTTTATATCCATGAGTAATAAGCAAATTAAAATTCCAGATATCTTGTGCCATAGCATGACTATGATTTGAGCAATAGTCCTAATCCCCTCTCTATCTCTTCCACCCCTACCAACCTTTCTTTATAGTGATAAACTGTGGGGATCCAGGTGTGCCAGCTAATGGCCTTCGTTACGGAGAAGACTTCACAATTGGTCAGAATGTTTCCTTCCAGTGCCAACCTGGATACAGGATGGAGGAGGATGGTTCGGCTGTGAGGACGTGCACCCAAAATGGGACATGGAGCGGGAATATGCCCTTATGCACAGGTAAATGAATTATCAAACCATCCTGCTCTGCTTAAGATCTAAACAAAACTTATGCTGTTGCTGTAGCCCTCAGAATGAATGCTCATATAATGATATATAATGTAAGTAGGCAGGTAGGCACATAAAGGAGTATTTGTGTTGCCATGTTGCTTTAGGTATGCAGAGATATATTAAACACAAAACATTAATATCTTTGCACAGAGCTGTATCTGCATACGGGCACATTTAATTTTACTAAAACAGGTCAGAGCAAGAAGGTAAACATGCATGAAAATGATATATATATATATATATATAGTAAATTTGTGGTTGGTACAGTACATGTGGACATATAAATTCTCCTCTTTAAACCTCTGCACAGTTCTGACAATATTTTTTTTTTGCAATGGAGGGAGGAACTACAGCCAGTATATAACATCAATAATTGTACTTATTATATTTTTATAGTTTACCATAAATTGTACTACACCACAACTCCACCAATAACACCAATAACTTCCCATGCATACAGGTAGATTAGTACAACTACTGTACTCATAAGTGCGCCCTTAATCCAACCCGAACCCTTGTGTTCCCCCGGCTACAGTATATGAAGACTTACGCAGCAGATTCTTCTCGTTAGCAGCAGTGTCTCTGTGAGATAAAACAATGAATACAAACAAATCAGATAAGGCAGTGTGATTCATATGTCGCAGCTAGTAATTTATATAATTAGTTTGAACTGAATTCATCTATAACTGGATTTCAATCAAAGTCTTCCTAGACAAGGTGTGGAGTGAAGGAGCAGCATCACCATGAAAACTGGATCCGAGCTTTTTCTTTCCTTTCTCTCTCTTTCCTAACCCCTCCCTCCCCGTCCAAGCGGTGACCTGCCCGGCTCCCCCTACCATCAGTAACGGGGTACTGCAGGGCAGTGACTTTGAATGGGGCAGCAGCGTGAGCTACAGTTGCTCACCTGGATACGAGCTCTCGTTCCCAGCTGTCCTGACCTGCGTGGCCAATGGCACCTGGAGTGGC
The DNA here is from genome assembly GCA_016859345.1 of Istiophorus platypterus. Lineage (NCBI taxonomy): Eukaryota > Metazoa > Chordata > Actinopteri > Istiophoriformes > Istiophoridae > Istiophorus > Istiophorus platypterus. Next base: position 13,318,708 of record CM029127.1, on the reverse strand, counting down.
ATGCTGCCACAGTGCTTACGTAAGCGAACACACATCCACAAACGCAGCACACGTGCACAACTTACCTTGGCACAAGAACACACGTTGCCTGTCATTATTCTTTATCAAACATCAATTACGACTGGAAGCAAAATCAAAATTCGTCCTTGAGCTACCCAGAAAAGTGATTGCTTGTCAATATTGTTAGCACCGCATACTGAAATGGAATTGTGTCTGTGTGTTTGTGTTTGTGTGCAGCCAAGTTTTGTGGTGACCCAGGTACTCCAGTCGGGGGTTTCAGAGAAGGACGAAGCTTCATCTATCAATCAGAGGTGTCCTTCAGCTGTGCTCCACCTCTCATTCTGGTCGGCACAGCAACCAGACTCTGTGAAAGCGACGGTGCCTGGAGTGGGACACAACCACGCTGTATTGGTAATTTTATTCATTTATGTTCACTTTGTGATCAGACAAAACAGGGAAAGTCCTTGAAAAATGAAAAATATCATCCATAAATTTTTGCGAGTAGGCCTATAAAAGACCTGTAAATCAATTCATACTTTGAATTTTTTATGTTCACTTCTTGCTATGTTGGTCCACAGAGATCTATTTTATTTTTTTACTCTGGGTCTTGGTAGAGCAGGGTATTGTTGTAAATCCATTGATACTGATACAAAAACGACAAAACTGTGTTTTGACTGGTTGATTAGTTAGAGATAAAGGAACATGGTTTTTTTTACAAAACTCATTTTATCATTCAACAGAAAAAGACATTTTAAGAATGTTAAAAGTTGTATAAACTTAAAGGGCCACACAAGAACTTTTTCTAATAAATGTAGCTCATAATTGGCAAGTTCTTGATTTAAATCATGAGTGATCTGATGAGAGAATAAGTAAACAAGATCACGAATTTGACTAGAGAGTGAATTCCTGCTTCTGATTTTCAACAGATTTCAGTATTTGTAGCTATGAATACATTTCTTAAAGTACCAAAAAAATGTTGAGATTCATTTCAAGTGCTCCAGAGGTCAACTTAAAATACACAAATCAAAACCTTGACACTGTGTTTTTGAATATATCCATCAGTTAAGAAAGTTATGCTGTTCAACTAAACTTGCTCAAAATACAGTTCCAAGGCTTTTAACCTCCACCAAAAATTGGTTTAAGATTTTACTGATTACTTTTTAATAGTTCCTGACTTTATCATCAATCATTCATCCTCACATGAGCTAGAGCACAGTCTGGTATCCTCAGGCTGGGGTGTCTTACTCACTTCAAAGTCTGGATTAAATTAAAAGGTGGTGATGGTTGGTCCACTAGAGGTCCCAGACTTTTAAGTGAGATTACTCAAGAGATAACATAAAGATCCTCTTCGAAATAATGTAACAAAACGTAGTAGTACAGACTTTTTTTTAATGTTGTCCCACTGCTGAACATGTGTTTTCTTTAGAGTAATATATATTTTTTTTGTTTTTAATCTGTTTTCTTTCCTGATTGAATTTTTCTGTGAGTTTGTAACCTATAAATCACATTATATAGCTTATGCTAGCTCACCAGGGAGCCTGGACTGGTGTCTGATATTCCCCTGTCTAATGATCTTGGCAATTTATGACCCATTAGTATGGAGTTGACAGCCACATTTCAGTTTACTCAAGGGTTTGCTCGGTAGAGCAACTACCGTTCTGTTAAAGTTAGATAGACTTATTATAAGAATAATGAACAGTGACTGGAGACTCATCTTTCATTTAAACTTCAGATAATTTTGGGAGTGAACTGCGGAATGTTGAGTATGAAGTTGGTTTTACTGTTATCCTGGATACCCTGGGTGGCTGTGTCACTTTCCACTTGAACAAAGGTACAGTTTCTATTCCAGTGCCCACTAAAAGCATGTCAGTGGCCCGTATCGCAGAGGTCATTTTTGAGGACTGCATACATGCAGATGAAAAATGATGGCAGCCTGCCATTTCACAAACGATTGTCTCTAAAACATCACAGACATTACAAAGCGCAGCTTATACATTCACCGAGCCTGGATTCCACGAGATGTTGGAAACCTTCCTTTGGGATTCTTCTGGTCCATGTTGATATGATTGCATTACATAATTTCGGCAGATGTGTCAGCCGCACATTCATGCTGCCCTCCTACCACATCCTCTAATGTGTTCTATTAAATTCAGATCTGGTGACTGTGGAGATAAAGGGAAGCACATGGTCTGCACCGATACTCAGACAGGTTGTGGCATTCAAACCGTGATTGTTTGGTATTAATAGGCCCACAGTGTGCCGAGAAAGCCTTCCGCACACCATTACATCGCAACCAACAATTGGACTGTTGACACAAGACTGGTTGGGTCCATGGATTCATCCTGTTGAGGCCAAATTCTGACGCTACCATCTGTGTGCCTAAGTAGAAATCAGGATTCATCAGACCAGGCAATGTTTTTTTTCCCCAGTCCTCATATGTCCACTTTTGGTAAGCCTTTGGCCACTGCAGCCTCCCGCATCCGTTTTTGGCTGACAGAGGAGGAATCTGATGTGATCGTCCGCTTTTGTAGCCCATCTGCTTCAGGGTTCTAGGTACTGTGCATTCAGGGATGCTTTTCTGCTCACCACAGCTGTAAAGAGCGGTTATCTGAGTTACCGTAGCCCCACTGTCAGTTCTGACCTCTCTTATCAACAAGATGTTTCTGTCCACAAAACTGCCGCTCACTGCGTGTTTTTTTTGTTTTTTTTGCACCATTCTGAGGAAACTCCGGTGACTTTTCTGTGTGAAAATCCCAGGAGATCATCAGTTTCAGAAAAAAACTCAACGCACCCCAACCAGCACCAACAATCCTGCCATGTCAAAGTCACTGACATCAAATTAACTGAAGCTCCTGACCTGTATCTGCAGGATATTATTCGCTGCACTGCTGCCACATGATTGATTGATTGGATAATTGCATGAAGCAGGTGTACAGCGGTCCTAATAAGTTTTTCTCTCTGTCACATAACTAGTTAATTGTCTATTTAAATCTAGGTTGTACAGCTAAACATTCATCACAGCAGTTTTTGCAAAACTTTACTAGAAGTGGAGTTCAGAAGCCTATTGTGATGCTTTTCCTTCTTTGAAGGTATGGAACAATAGGATAAACTATAAATATATAATATATGAAAACTGAATTCCTTGCCTCTGAGAGGAAGGTTATATACAATAGCAAATCTGTGACAAATTTATCCAGTAGTCTAAGATGTAAAACAGTTAGCATTAGATCACTTAGGGATCTTATATATATGAAGCCCTTTTCAGAAATTACAGAGAAAGCGCTTGCTCGTAGGCAAGACAACACCAGCACACGCTGTAACTTACAGTACTTAAGTAAAAGGCTTCCAGAAATGGGAATCCACATCTAACTTCAAACAAGCCGCTGCTATCCGGGGATTAAGAAGAAAATGAGAAGGGATATTCAGCACACACTACAAATGGTCCCACTGGGTCAATTCAGCACCACACGTGATGTTTTCGAGGACCACTTCACATGTCTGACTCAGAGCAGGTGCTTAAACGTCAGGTATGGTGATGAATCGTAATAAATGAGAGCTCCAGTAATGCGAACAGACACTTGACTCGTTGTTCCTGCATAGCTCTAGATAAGGCATGCATCCCGTACTTCCACAGCTGCTATAAAGTCAAACAAACGTTCCTTGTGAAATAGATGATCTAAAAATAGAAGCAACCTCGTGACGTGTTTTTTTTTTTTCACTGATGTAAAGAATTAATCTATGCATACTAAGGGGGAAAAAAGTAGTTTTAGTGTGGTATGCTGCTTGTGAAGGGAAATAATTCAGCTCTATATCATGATTGTTTTTTAAGACTGAGACTTTGAAACACACGAGCATACACACAAGCATAAAGTGACTCTTGGTGCTGCTCCTTTTTTTTTCTAATGGAACTGAAGTGAGAATGTAGAGTTGAGTGTTTGGCTTTCTCTGTGTGTGTTTGTGTGTGTGTGTGTGTGTGTTTGTGTGTGTGCGCGTGTCTGAGTGTGTTCGGGTGATTTATTAGTGTGCGATTGCAGCTGTATGTTAGTGTGTGATGTGTATTACAGTGTGACCTAAACAGAATGGGTTTTGAGCTGAAGCAGCCTGCTCTTTAAATAAGACAGACAAGGGAGGAGGGGCTGGGTGGGCAGAGAGAGATACAGTGACATGGAAAGATAGGGAGAGGGAGGAAGAGAGCAGTTAGAAAGAGAGGGAGAGGGAGGTAAAGGGAGACAGCAGTGAGAGAGAGGAGGGCAGTTAGAGAGGTGCAGGAAGAGAGAAGGTGAGATGGGGGGGGGGGGGGTCGGATAGTGAATCTGTCATTTCGGAAGCTGTATTGAATAGAGCTCTGCGTCAGGATGTGCTCTACATGCTGATGACCCTGCCACACTCACACGCACTCTTAACACACCCTCCCAGACCCGGCCCGGGCTTCGTTTTCTGATAAAGCGCTACTGCCCCCTGCTGCCCCGCTGCGATATCTCGCCCGCTGTTACCATGACAACAGAGGAGAGGACGGGAGAGTTAGGAGAGGACGTATAATGCCACTGCTAATTGATCGTTCGGATTTTTTGTGTGTAATTACTTGCCCTCTTGTCCTTTTTTTCTTTTTTAGAACCGACCAAAACCAGCTGTGATAATCCAGGAACGCCACGCTATGGCTCCTTAAACCGGACCTATGGTTTCAAGGTAACATATATGTTCTGATAAACTAACTCAGTAGATTTTCTAACCAAGTAGATTAACTTACTAAGTAATGAAGAACTCTCATTGTGGCTCCTTTGATGGGACCTGTAGGTGAAATCTAATTAGAAAGAGAGGGAGGGAGGAGACAGAAGGGAGATGAAAGTAAAACCTTTGGGGTTTAGACTGTGGGTCACATAAAACAAGATATTTAAATACGTCAACCTGGCCTCTAGAAATTTGTGTCATTTTATAATTAACACAAATAATCAATGTAAGAGGAAGTCATTTGCCATATGTATTGATTATGAAAACAATTGTATCAAATATATAAGTATTTCTCTTCAGTCTTCAGAAGGTATGGGACAGAATTCACAGTCCAAGTCCTGTGGAAAAAATGCATTTTGAAGTTCAAAGCTCATATGAGGTTTCAATTCTCTGCCTGGGTTAAATGAAGTCAGTAGCCAAGCAGTCATGTGTGGATTTGTCGCCGCTGCTGTGTCCTGGCAACAAACCTAAATGTTACTGCCAGGAAACACCCCCCTCGCCACAAGGTAACAATGTCCATGGAAATACAAAGAGTCATTTTCAATAAATGACTAATGCTGGAACATATCGTCTTGATTTGACTAACTCAGACTGTTGAAGCCCAATATTAGCGACGGACGCATTTGTTCAGAGAACAAGGAAGTTGGACTTTATTCTCTATTTCTTACAGTTTAGCTACGTTAGCAGGGGATTTCTGCACAGCCAATATCAACTGGAGGAACACTTACAGCAATAACGATTACTGTTACTCTTTCAACTTCATTACTTGAGTACTGTGTCAACAAAGACGGGAAACTTCAAAGACCATTAGTATCTATGACAATAAGTCTCAATTTCAGGAAAACCCAAGATGTTTGACTTTTAAAAGTAACTGTTACATGTACTTGCAGTCACGTCATAATCTATGTGTCTCTATGTATTTCTTGCTTTGGCCAAGGCAAACATGCTCTTAACAAGAGAAACAGACATTTTATGTAATTTAGAATAAACCTTTTATTGTATGTGGTGAATGTCAGTGCAACACAAATTCCTCTGTTACACTGACTGTCACCCTATTAACCATTAATGACATATAGGATGTCACTACTATGTCCTCTGGTTCTTTGAAGGTATTCAGACTCCTCCTGCACAATGAGCACAAACAAAACTTTTTCAAACTCTCTTTATCTGTCTGTTTGTTCTTTTGTGTGCGTGTGTGCATGCGTATGTGCGTGTGTGCATGCGTGTGCATGTGTGCGTTTGCTTTTGCCTGATTTTCTGTTTCTCGCTCTGTACAGGTGGGAAGTGTGGTGTCATTTCAGTGCCAGCCAGGCCATTTGATTCAAGGCTCTTCCTCCAGAACCTGCCAGCCTGATTTGACATGGACTGGGACCCAACCTGAGTGCATACGTAAGAAACAGGAATCCCATCAGCTTCTCAATTTATCGTCCATCCTCTCCTACCTCTGTCAGAGTTGTCTGTCAGACTCAAACCTAAGTGCATAAATCCTCTCTATCCTCCAGCCCATGCCTGTAAGCAGCCAGAGAGCCCACTCCATGTGGACGTGGTGGGGATGGATCTGCTTGGTTTTGGCTACACCTTGGTGTACAGCTGTCAGCATGGCTACTTCCTGGCGGGGGGTTCGGAACACAGAGTCTGCAAGAGTGACGGCACTTGGACTGGAAAGATGCCTATATGTCGTGGTAAATGATTTGTTTCCCTGTTTTGTTTTGTTTTCATGTTATATCTATGTCAGCTGCTTTTGATAAGTGATTGCATCCGGAGCCATTAAGCTTGAGTGAACAGGTTGGAGCGTTGAGCATGTCTTGCTCAAGGGCACTTTGTCAGCACACACACCGGGACAGACTCGCCATCTGGAGTAGGGTAAGATTTCCTGTTGGGGTGGTTAAGCCCGTGGAGTGGTGGAGGGTGAAAAAAGAAAAAGAAAAAAAATATCCAACGGTGTTTTGTCCCTTCACTAGTTTGGACAGCCAGGTCAGTACAGGTGAGGTTATGAATTCACCACATCTGATGAGTCCATTGTTCTTCCTCCAACCTCTTTACTGCAGACAATTAGCTAACAGTGACAGGCAGATTATGTTGAGCTGGGAAAATGACCTGGGAAACAGGAACATACTGGAAATAACAGGTTGCACTGGTAGTCTATGATCCCTCAAGTTACTGGAATGTATCTTTTTGTTTTTATTTTATTTCTTCTCCACTAGTGCCTTGTAATGTACAGTAAATGCCAGTTAATGAAGTGTGGAGTGTGAAGTATTGGCCCACTACCTTCTTCTTCATCTTACCTTGTATATAATATCGAATACTCACCAGAGGCACATGTAAACTCAATCAATATCTGCCTAAACAATTGCCCCACTATATCATTAAATTATCAGTTTTTAAATTTATATTTTTCTTAACCGTTATGACTATGAGGGCATTCCTGTCCTTGGAAACAGCTTTAGACAAAACAGTCTCACCAAAAGGTCCTTTTATTGGCTGTTTGCTCAGTGATTGTATCAGAGAAACTTCCATCAACGCTGTTGCATATAGCAATGTGTAGATTCCCCTGCATGCATACGCAGTGCCAATTTGTCCACCATCTGCCAATTTGTCCACTATCTGCACCTAAGAATCCATGAACTATTTTAAGTTTTTTTGTCTCATTCATCAAGAAATGTCAACGGGTGAGGTTCCGAAGCCTCCTTTGTGCAAGGAAAAACTGCAAGCTTCAATTTTGTAATCATTCCACCAAGGCTGCCACCCTTTTGCCCTGAAGTAGCCTTGAAATTGGAGCACTCTCTGATCCAATTTGAGATTCTAGGACAAATGCCCTCTTCCCGGCTTGCCCTTACTTGTTGACAACAATGACTGCTTAAAGTGATGATAGAAGCTTTTCTGAATGGTCAAGTCCAAAGTGGCCAAAGGCAACTTTTGAAAGGATCTAATATACACTACAGTCATTGGCCATGAACTCTACATGAGTTGCTCTGTCCACAAATAACCATTAAAGAAGTTTATTTTGGGAGACTCTTATCAACACACATCATATTTATTCTGTGCATTTATGACTAATAGTAATACTACAGTGTATTTTCATTGGGTAATTTGGTAGTATGTAGTTCACTGTGTTCAATGTGTTTTAATGGGACATTTGCTCTCGCCCTCTGTTTCTATAATGTGTGTAGCTGGGGAGAAGAAGAAACCAGTGAAACCGGCAACAGGAACGCCCAGCCCAAAACTAAACGGTCAGTTCTAATAGAGTCTTTATACCAGGCTAACTAATCTAGTCTTCCTATGAATAAATTTTGCTCTTTCATCAAATTCTGCTCAGTTTTGTTTCCCTCGTTTCTTGTTGATTTTTTTGTACTGCATTTATTACTAAATAATACATTTTTCCTCATCACAGATAAAAAGGTGAATTAACTTCTGTAATGTTCTTGTCTTCCGGCAGGTCTCCATCTGTGTAGTGGTCTGTTGTGATCTGTCTTATTCTGTTGCAGTTCAATAACTCTTTGCTTCTCATTGCATATCAAAGAGTTCCTATAGCTAATATACTGTATGAGGGAGCGCCAGTAAATATCAAAGCAGGATGCACCCCTTAAATCTGCTGAAACATTCACCCTACGGCCACACATTAAATCTTGTTCCTTACTACCGATATCTGTTTACATATTTACTGTAGTTAATTCCCATTAGGCAGATGATGCATCTCCTTTGTGTTGCATGTTTTGGTAATGTAGGACATTGCCTGGTGTAAGTGATGAGGGGTTGTGACTGTTAATCAATTAATATTGTTATATATTTTTGAAAAATAGATGTTAGCTTCATAGAAATGTTCCATTTTAATCAAACCTCATTTTTATTCTGTTCTGTTCTGTTCTGTTCTGTTGTGTTTTTTTTCTTTTCTATTCATATCTGTCCTTTTATATTCTATATTGCAAATTCCAGTTCTAATGTATTCTTTTCCGTTTGACTCTGCTGTAGTCTGTTTTGTTCTGTTGTGTCCTATTTTATTCTATGATAATTATTGTATTCTATTCCATACTATTCTATTATGTTCTTTTATATTACTCTGGTTTGATCTTTTCTATTCATTTCTGTCCTATTCTGTTTTCCTCTCCTCTGTTCTGTTGTATCATTCTGTCTTCTGTTCTGTTCTGTAGTTCCAGATGATGTCTTTGCTCCCAACTACATATGGAAGGGTTCCTATAATTACCGCGGGAGGAAGCAGCCTATGACACTGAGCATCACCAGCTTCAACTCCACAACAGGGAGAGTCAATGTTACCCTTAGCAACGGCAACATGGAACTACTCCTATCAGGCATGAAATATTATGATTAATTGTACCCCACATACAGTAATGCACATACAGTATAGTGCACTCTACATGGTGTGACCTGGTCTGACAGGACATGTCTCGATCACATCTCATGGTTATGCTACAGTACTACATGATGCTGTATTATCCCATAGGTAACACAGTAAATAAACAGCACTATATTAAGTGTAACATTAAGCTCCTGCTATCAACGCTTTTACTGACAACACTTTGAATGATTTGTGCTGCTTTCTGTTGGTTGATGGTTATTGGTGTCTGAATTTCGCTAATCTCCTGAGGCTGCCAGTTTCTTTTAAAGGTTGTTAAAGTATTTTGCCCCACAACCCAAAATACACGTACACACTTACACACATAGACCTCCCAGGTTCCTACAACTGTGTCAGCAGGGGGTTAAGACCCTATTAAACACAAATCCTGTTGAAGCTAGAAATGGTTCCTGGAGTAGCATAGAGCACCGTATCATACAACTATGTTGCTATTACACTTTTAGACTTTTATGTAGCTATTAGTGTCTTAATCTAAGGCGCTTAAAAGAGCATCTTAGACATCTAAAGCTGTGGTCATGAGGGCATCAAAAGGCCAGTGTCCAGCTTTATAAGATGTGCAAGTTTTTCTTCCAAAGATTTTTTCTAAGACGTCAAATTTTCCTTGCTGAAGCATTGTACTTAAAGGAACAGTTCAACACTTTGGTAATTACACATATCCGCTTTCTTTCAGAAATTGAAAAGTAAGATGATGTTAATCTTAGGTCAGTGCATTATGTACGAAGCTGGAGTTAAGATGTCTTCATCTTAGTATAAAGACTAGAGGCAAAGAGACACAGTTTACCTTGCTCTCCTAAAGGTTTCTGCTTTCAGTATAACTTGTTTATCATACATGACCACAAATGAAAAAAAAACTATGATTTTTGATATTGCCCAAAAGAGGCAACATGCACCAGGAGATACAAAATTGTTAACATCCTGCAGAGGGCATGACTGAAGGTTTTCACCCATTCAAGTTATCATTTACCAAAAGTCTTGTTTGGTATAAGTATCTATGTCACATGACTTGGTTCAGGTTATCTGTCATTGTTTAGTCCACTTGGTCAGAAATCATCATTGCCACCAGTAGTGCAGGACAGGCTGACCAAGTGGTAAGTAATTATGAATCCATAGGTATTTTCAATTAAACACTAATATAAATTCATAAAACAAATTATGAATATTTTCTTGATATGCTCATGAGGAGTGTTCATGTTGTTATTAAGGAACTTTTGAAATGTATATATCCCCCAACATACACTGCCAAATTAGGGCCTGAAAGTTGGTCAGTGTGTTGTTTTCAAAATTTAGTTTCATACTGGAAGACAAGTTAATGTTCCCTCCAAAAACTGATATTGTTATGCACATTTTTTTCATTATGACAGTATAACAATATATTTTCCCCAGAACAAAAGGCTGGGTCTCTTTGACAATATCTTCCAAGTAAACATCCCCACTGGAGTATTAAGTATGACTTGGGGTTGTTACAACCTGCAAAACAGGTCATTGAAAAAGAAGGTCAAAAATAATCAAAAATTCACAAGTTGCTCCAATAATATTAAAGTTTATTAACAAATCAAGAATAATCTTGAACCAACACCAAACTAACCACTAATAAGGCTGATGGGCCAGCAAAAATGAACAGGGAGACACCCAAACCAACCCACAAAGGGTAGTAGGATCTGGTTTCTTCCCTCTAACCTGAACCAACATGAAAAGTAAACATAACAGAAATAAATCCACAAAAACAGGACTACCGGACCCATCAAACAAACAGACTATCAAAAGCAGAAAAGAAAAGACATTGAACACACGCAACAATACAGCTGCTGTCGAGGCCAGGAGGCAGGGAAGAGAGAGTGAGCCATATTCCTCCCCCTCTTTATTGGTCCTCCCTCTATCAGGCCAGATCATGGCCACCTGGTAGAGAACAGATGAACAAGACAAATGTATGCTCAACATATCCGGGGGAGGGGGGGGGGCATGTAACAGGGATATCTTTGTTTGAGCAGATGTTTCTAGGACAGTGTATGATTTCCTGACATACACTGGAAAGAGCACATTTCACACAGCACAGGGTCCTGTCAAAGAATTGAACTCGGAGCCAATAGTGTTTTTGACCTTGCAAGACCATCGGGAACTCAGTGTGTTTTCTAATTTGAAAATGTTTTCACCTTTGGCTTGCAAAGTCTGGGTATCATCAACAAGAATGGGCTAAAGGGACGCATTCTTCAAGATGACTCTGATGAAGCAAGGGAGGGGCAGCTAATACTACAGGGTGGATAATGAGGCAAAAGTGGCTGTTGTGACAGGGGAGGAGTTGGCCTTGCTGACAGGATGGTGACCTTGTATCGCACCCCTGCAAAATCTCACCCTTGGCGCATATGTCTCTTGGAAAATGACTGATATAGCCATTAACAATGGATGGCTGCTTCACCGCAGAGATGCCAAAAGCCTTGGTGTGCAAGAGCAAAAAAGCTCAAGACATTCAAGCTGGAGGTTGCAGATGCATTTTATACACGGCGGAAAAAAGATGGTAAGGCCCCCTTTCATAGACCAACAACCCCAAAACCCATGGATTATGTCCGCTATGTTCAATTGGATCACTTCCCTGCTTTACTGTCAAGGGAATGTGCATCATCTCCTGTCAGAAATGTGGTATTTGTCTGTGCATCGTCCTCGGAAAAAAAAAAAAAAACCCACGTGACTGCTTCCAAAAATTCCACAAAAAAATGAATATAGAGATGAAGTGAGAGGCATTATGGTTGTTCATTTGTATGTGCCCTTTCATTTTTGAATCGGTTGAAAAAATCAGAGCCTCGATGTGGTTTTGTTTTTACCTTAGTTTTTATGCGGTTGCTGTTCACTTGATAGAACAAGACTGATAGAACTGAAGGTTGTGGAAGGCCTATACTTTTATAGGAATGAAGAAATCAATTAAAAAACTAGTATGTGTGATATAAATCACCAGGGAATACAAGACTGTATCACTTCTCTTCATCAAATAAAACTTGAAAATGTTTGCAATTTTGACTTTGTTTGCAGGGAGTTAGACTACATATTGTACTGTTGATTACTTTTTGTCTAAACATGATCTCCAAATTCTGCTGTCTCTATAATTTACTCAGCTTTTTTAAAATCATTGATCACTATATTTTACAGCTGCATTCATGTTGTTTTTTTTCCCCTTTTTTGTCCAGATAAATGTATCTCCCTTCTATCTTTGTGATTTTCAGCCGGACACAATAAATGCAGCTTGTTGATGCATCAGGGCAACAAGGAACACATGTCGACATGCAAACCTAATGATCTGTAACAAAGTGATCATGATGTTCTGATGTGTTCCACTCTGTTATATTATAAACCAGATGTTTATTCTGTACTCTCTAGGAGTATATAAGGCTTCTGAGGCCAGGCTGTTACTGTTGATGTACCAGGTGAACTATGTGAACCAGGGAAACCAGCTGAAAGATTCAGCCATCACTCCAGCCAAAATCATAGAGGACTCCTGGACCATGGATGGATTTGTAAGTTTCAGTTGATACAGAGTGATCAACTTAATTAAATTCAGTAGAGCTAGATTAATTTAGAAGGGCTAGAACAGAAGTCCACATAAGAAATGCTTCTTTTTGTAGTACAGCAAAAATACTAGACATATATTTTTAAAGTATGAGTAGATACATTTTGCTACAGTTATTTGAACTTGAATAGAAAAATTCAGGTCAGCCAGAGTTAGACATTTCAGTAGTCTGAACTTGGTGTTAATATTAAGCAAGGTTAATATTATATCTGACCTGTTCCATGGTTCAGATAATTACTATCAAATACGTATTGGTTTCCATCTGTGGTCATCTCCTCAGAGGGATCTTATTTTAAACATTCTTGTGAAACACTGAGTCAGTTTTCATCAATGATGCATCTACAAAGTAGGTCTGAAAAATCATGCTCATACCCTACAATACAACGGCATAAACACATGCCACAGGCCATGTTAATAGTCACGAAATCAGTTTAGACAACTTGTCTAAATATAAAGGTATTTGTCAATAAATAAGGAATCATAATACCAAAATAATGTATGTTTTGAAGTTGTGCATGCTGTCGTTTTGCCACAGAACAAACGGTAACCAACCTTTGTCCCTCTCCTATGAATGTCTAGCAAAATCCATCTCTCATTCTCCTTCTTCCCTCCTTTCCTCTTTAGGTATCAGCAGAGCCTGATGGATCTAGTTATGTATTCCAGGGTTTCATTCAGGGAAAAGACTATGGACAGTTTGGACTGCAAAGACTAGGTAATTATCTCTTACAGTAGGTTTAGTATCCACTCCAAACAATTACTATTTCCATCAAACAGAAATGAAAGCAGTCCCACACTTAAGTGATCGGTACGCAGTGATACAAAAATCGGCAAGCACATGGACAACAGACTGGCCAAACACATAACATTTAAAGATCTGCTCACTTCTCTATACATAGAAAGTCCCAGGTTACCTGCATATATCAAAAAGAAAATGAGCTTCTGATATCCACTGTTGAAAAGTCTAATTTGCAAGTCTAATTTGCAACTGTCGTTGCTCAAGATTCCAGCCCTTTGCCAGTTACCAGCATCCAGGCAACAAACATATCCTGTACAGATCTGCTGCACGATAGAAAGTGCAGCTATTACAGCAGAGCAATAATATCAAATTGAAACCAACTGCCTTGACATTGACAATGCATTTCCTCGTATCTCACAGGTCTGAATATGTCTGAGAGTCAGAACTCACCACCCCCACAGCTTGGTACCAACAGCAGTTCTGTGGCTATCGCTATTCTGGTGCCTTTCTTCGCTCTGATCTTCACTGGCTTTGGCTTCTATCTCTACAAACAAAGGTATGTGCTTAAAAAAAAAGACTGCATGTTTCCTATTTAAGTGCAAATCTGTTAAATTTTGGCGATAAAAAAGTATAGGTCCCAGTTATCGCATTATTACTTCACAGCTGTTTTTCCATTTCTGACCTACAAAAAGCTGTCTGATTAATGAAAACATTACCTGTCTCTGCGGTTTGGTTGTTAAGTTGCTAAGAGACAGTGTGCTGCAAAACCATACTGTTTAGGAGGTGGTAAATTGGATTTTTCAGAGATATGGCTTAAGCACAAGTGACTGTTGTTCACATTGTTTACAGATGCAAATAACTTATGTTATGCTGTTGATATCTCAAAAAAAGTTCACTGAATTAATTAGTTTTGGATGGGCTGATTGGAATCCCACAAAGCTTCCTAAAAGCAAGACTCTCTTTTTAATCCCTCTTTATACTTGTTTTCTGTGCTTCCATTCCCAAGATTGCATTCACTATTGTCCACTTGCTACCCAACTGTGATAATGTTTAACAAACAATTAGATGAATTTAATCTCCCCGATAATGTATTTATATTTGCTTTGCTGTTATTCCTTTTCACAGAACCACACCAAAAACCCAGTACACAGGCTGCTCAGTCCATGAAAACAACAACGGCCAAGCTGCCTTTGAGAACCCCATGTACAACACCAACACCAAGGCTGTGGAGGGGAAGGCTGTTAGATTCGATCCAAATCTAAATACTGTTTGCACCATGGTCTGAGGATTGATCGTCCTCACTTGAACTTAATGACTCAGATATCTAATGGGACCACAATCGGTGTGAGGACGTGGAGGGGAAAGCGGTATGCTTCAACTCAAACCCCAACACCTTGAGCAGCATGGTCTATACATTGATTACAGAAGACCCTCAGTCCCAGTTCAGACACCTTATCTCCCCAAGCAGAAGGAAAGCTGTCCACTTGAAATCAAAACTTAACGTTGGTTCCTTTCACTAATAGGATTTCGTATCCACAAATGAAATTTACGACAAAAGTGAACACAAAATGTCTTCTACCTTTGACAGAGGGAACTAAGCCAGTGTAAATTCACAGTGAGATGTGACATCAAGCGAGAGAAATGGATGCAACCCAATGGAAAAGTATACTGGCTATTGTCCATCTCTACCCCCGAGATTCAGCTGGTCATGGAGAGTTTATAATTTGATTGAAAACCAGACACAGCCATTACTGTTCGACTTCTTATTTAACCCCACACACACTGTCCCTTAAACAAGTAGTGATGATGAAGCCATGACCTACTAGTCGAACATCTTGACATGTTGCCATAACCCAGTGCCAAATTTTGTACTTCACACAGAGCTGTGGCGATAGGGGTCGACTCTCAGCTCTATGACCATCAGTCCTTGCCTGGAAAAAAAGAGAGAGAGCACATTATCACTGCTCCAGCGATGGTTATACACAACGGAGATAAACTGCACTACAATTATGGGTTGATTTCATTTGTATCATGTTGTCTCCCCAACTGTACTGAACAAGTAGTTAACTGTGAGGGACACAGAAGCAAAATGGCCACAGATGGGGAGATGCGACATGGAGCGGACGTCACATAAGGCACTGTGCAGCAAAGAGAACTGTTTCTTTCTATCTTGGGTTCAACACTGACAGTAATAGACACTGTCACCAGCAGATCATCATTAAACCTGACTGACTAGTTGCGAAAAGGAGCCTACTTCTAAAATGACCACGGAATGCAACACCCCTGGCGTCTAGACAGGCCAGCCTCCGGTTTCAATGACAACCAGAGGCCGGCATTACCAGTCCCTGTCTTTTTTCTATTAGACAGTAACAAAAACGACTTTGAAAAGAGACTAACTCCTAAAGCTAAGGATAAGGGTAGCCCTGGAGACAGAGCTATGATCCTAACTGAACTGGGATTAGAGCAAAGCAAAAACTAAAAGGAGTCAAACGGGAACTAGCACTGATAGAACAGATGAGAAGAGGCTGACTCCTCTAACGGATAAACGGCTCCTTCCCATCCAATGGATAAGAGAGGAGGCTGAGAAGATGGAGACTGGCCCCTAACTGAACTGGAGTAAGGGAGTCATCAAAAAAAAAAGATGAGATCTTAGAATCCTAACACAGCCAATCAGACCCTGTCTAACCTGAAATTAACCGCTGAGAGAAGTTGGCCCTCCCTCTAACTAATGAATCAGATCAGACAGAACATGGCACCAAGGAAAGATGTTACGGATCCTGTGAATTCAAATGGATTCTGAGGAGAAAGACGCCCAATGGATACAGAGGACTCTGATGGACTAACAAAGAAAAAGACTTTGACAAACAGAGAAAGCTCTGGCACTAAAGCACATTTTACAGAAACACTACCTGTCTACCCACTGAGAGATGGACTTACACAGAAAGGCTAGAGACAGAAAAGGCTAGTGAGAAACTGACAGGATAAATGACAGACAGAAAAGATGGCAGGTACGCACACTAACATAAATCTGGAAAGACAGAGAACAGACAGGTGGTATTAAGAAAAACAGTGGCACACATAAGGAAATTGACAGTTTCGAGAAGGACAAACAGGGTCTTAAGACTGTTGCAGACCCTGCCGTCCAGTGTCTCCGCTCCACACACAGGCAGGTTTAAACACAGATTAACAGGCTTTAAGATGGACAGGCACAGAGACAGGCCAATAGACAGGAGACAGAGAAAGACATAAATGGATAGACAGGTTTAAAGAAAGACAAACAGGGTCATAGCCCTATGTTTGTGGAAAGAGTTCCACTGCAATTCTGCACTCTGCGAGTGCTTATCTTCTTTCTTTGGTATTGCTGCAGAATCTTCTGATCTGTAAATCTATTGCATATATTCGGGAGCATTCACCACCTATATTTTTGTGCTATATATTTACCACGGGGAGGGGCTGAAGGGGAAAGATGGATTATAGCAGAGAGTTTTTAGAAAAAAAAAAGAAATAAATATCAGAATAAAAGATATTACAGCAATGTGCTGTTCACAGAAGTCACAAACAGTATTTTGGTTCCTTTCTAACATGGAATTGGTTTATTTCAATTTCTTGTGTAATGTGAAGTCCCTCACACCATTACTGTCTTTCCCACTGAGGCAATCATGAGTGTCAGTTGTATCGTAGTCGTCATTACTGTTGAGATGCAAGGTTTTCCAGCAACAATCATGCTGTTTAAGGTTAATGTCTCGTTACACACTTAACACGGATGGCAGATATCTAAACCATTAATAGATGGAGTTTGTGCTATGGTTACCATTTTTCTGCTTTTTCAATCGAGATAAATAACAGTATGCTCCATAATTGTCACCATTGCGACACAGACAACATTTTAATGATCAGCTGGAACGACTACACTGTTTTCTAACACTAATTGACAAAATAATATGAGGCTACAGAAATTTGCACATCAAAGCTCTGAACCAGTGTTATTTTTTATCTACAGGTCAGAGATGCCAGCAACATTAGTGTTGTACGGCAACACAGAAAACCCCAACTCTAACTCTGACTCTGGTTGAAGTTAATGTTTCAATCGACTCTTACACCGAACATGGTAAAATAAAACACAACTGTGGTAAAAGTGATGTTGATAATGATAATGGTGATGATTGCTGGATGAACTGCCCGACATGTAGTTTGTGGATAACAATCAGTATACGAGCTGTCTCAACCCACACTGAAAATTTGTGTTGTAAACTGACATAGCAGTTAAAAGTTCAGGAGATGAATCTGATTCGGGACAAGTGGCTTTTAGGGTGTCTTCAGTGAGTTTGAAAGTTCATTTGCAAAACATACAAGCTTCAGCCTTATTCATAAAACCTCAAGGACAAGATCTGTAAATGTTAAAGGTCCATCATTATAGGTTCACCCATAGGTTGTACACCATTCATTTTTGATTTTCCAGGTTCTTCCTGTTTTAAAGATCTGTTTTGTCCTTCAAATCAATACTGAAAAGACAGAGAACATAAGACTACATTAATTTTGACCATTAATACTTCACACCAGACTGTGGAGCAAGAACAGATAGAGAACAAGATATGGATAGATTTGAACGTACTTCCCACTGTGTTTTGAACTTAGTATTTCAGAAACACTAGATATAAGATGAACTGACCCCTGAGATTTAATACTTCCCCCTTCTGTGCTTGTTTTTATTTCGTAGAAACACAATGTAAGAATCTCAACCCATTTTTCAAATCTGATGTGCCACGTATTTTGACTAAAAAAAAAACAAAAAAACAATTTGTGCTCTTGGCAGCGTTTACTGTATTTAGCCCCCGTCAGCCACTGGAGGCTGTTGTTGCACATTTTGTTTACCTTCCTGATGGTTTCATGTGCCACAAATGAACCACTGCTGAGCAAAGATAAGATGGTTGATTTCTGTGTTAAACCATGCATAACATCCATAAAACATAGTGCTTTCCTATTGTAAGGGTTGGGCCTGAAAATGCACCATATGCTGTTCATACGATATGTTAATTGATCCCTACATGACAGGAATACATGTATCAATGAGCATGAGCCACTGTGTTACAACTATGGTGCCCATTTAAAAAAACAACAAAAAAAAAAGAAAAACAAAAAAGGTCCTTGCGAGTGAGAGACTGAGTCTAGTGAGTTTGGGTAACACACATGATGAATACCAGTAGACTTTAATGAGTCTGGGTGCCAGGGTGGGAGAAATACATCTACTTTGTTGTAGGAACCCCTGCTGTTGTGGCCAAAGGCACCAGCTGCAACCAGCTGACAGGAAACTCCTTCTCGAGTCATTACTGATTTAACAGCAGTGGTGGCTGCGGCTTCCTTGTTTATCCACGCTGTGACTGTCCTGCACTGCATCGCTATGGTGACAATGTTTTTTATTACAATTTGGATTGATTGTTGCTGCTGTTGTTGTTGTTGTTATTATTGCTGTTGTTGTTTTTATTTTTATATGGTATGGATCTGACACAGTGCCTACCAAAAACCATGGGACCCTCCCTGTCTACATACATACACACATACACACACACACACACACACACACACACACACACACACACACACACACACAGAGTCACATAAGCTCACACACACACAAGCTCTTTCAACACATGCACACTTACAAACACGTACCTGCTCCAGCCCTCCCCTTCATCAGAAGTCCTTTTTTTTCTAAGCTTCAGTCTATTTTGCCACAAGCTTTTCCTACTGACTGACTGCAATAAGACCCATGTGATTTGAAAGACTTAAAGCTGTTCCTGCCTGGGGACAATGGAAATATTCACCATTTGAAAAAAAAAAAGACGAAATATAGAATAAAAAAGTGTTTTGTACAGAAATATATTTTTATGATGAAATTATTTGTAAAATGTATGAATCTATTATGTAAATTTTCAATGCAATGTAAGATTAAAAAAGGCTAATTGCTTTTGTAAAAAAAAACAAAAAAAAACAACAAAGACCCTTGTCCTTCTTTGTGTCTGCTTGAAGTGAGAAACTGCAAAACTGGTATGTTTGGTCAATTTTAACTGATTTATAACAGGCAAACCAAAACTTTAACGCCTTTTTTATGAGGAATGTACACCAAAGCACTAGGTAGAGATTCTACATGTATATGAGATGATGTGGAATTTAGAAGTTGCTTTAGATTAAATGTTAAATGTGACTGGGAAAAATGACTTTCAAAGTCAGGGAGTTCCTTGCAGGGGAAATACTGTTTGCAAAAGAAATATACATATATATATATATATATATATAACATAGCAATCTCACCTTGAGATGAACTTTCCAAACTTATTCCATTCATTCACGGTGGAAGTCCTTATCACTGGAAATGCAACAATTTTTTTTTTCCTGCTGTAACTGTTACTGCTGGCCTGACTTTCTGCTACAGAAGCAGGTAATAGGAAAGAAAAATGTAGGGGTTTCATGTAGAACAGATATAATAAGCCTTGAGATTTCGATTTTTTTATAGCTTTGAAGTGCATGACTGTATCTTGCAGTGTGCAAACCTATCAAAGAAAGAATGCAGCTTACCAGTACCCACTTTGTTGTATATTTATAGAAATCCTGTTTTGGTCTGACACATGACCCATCATAAGAATCAAACTGAGCAGGTTGACCTTTACAGCTCTCCATAAGCCCTGAGCAACATAGTCATTACACAAGAATATGATAAGAGAAGAGCAAGCTCATGTGTTCAGAGATATCACTTTGAATATATCAACCAAGCTGCTGCTGTACATAACCTGATGAAACAAGAGTAGCTGCCAGCGATGCAGTTGGCTGACCAGTCAACTACTGGATTTAAATGGAAATGGAAATGAAGTATTTCTTATTTACTGCTAATTCTATTGCATTTTCCAATGTCTTCTATCCACTAATAATGGATTGAAAACCCTCCTTTTTCACAATACATATCATAGATTTTGATTGAAATGAAACATGCTCATTACATAGGTCTGTTTCAAACCGCATAAATTTTCCACCAAATGATCCAGCAGTTAAAAAGCAAAAGACTGTGGAGCATCGGTGTTTCTTTTAAATAAATGAACAGGGACTGTATTGTATTTCTTCAATAATACACTAAAATAATACGCCAATTATGTACCATCTTTAGTTAATGAGTCTGTCAAATACCTGTATGATTTTCTCTTACACATTTGAAACACATGCCTGTGCCCACATGCATAATGTGTATGCAATATATGTATATTTGTTGGGAGGGAGAAACCCTACCAGTGGAAACTAGAATACCAAAGCCCTAATGTAGTTACAGTTAATACAGTACAGGGACACATTAATACAGGAAAACATTTTCTTTTTTAAAAAGATTGTTTTGCAATATAATGTTAGAAAATAACATTAACCATTAACACATAACAATACAGAAAATGTGAGAACTGATCATTGTGGCATTTCGGAAGGCCAAGCGGCGTTTTTTTTCACAAAATAGATTCAGGCTGGTGATAAACAGGAACAGGAGCTGAGCTGCACATTCAGATAAACTGTTAAAACTAACTCCGATTTTACATCATCACCAGGGGAAAATGGGTGGCACTTGGGACAAACACTTGAGAACAACCCTGTATGTGCTTTACTGATCTCTGGTGATTGCCAGTGGTAACTGCAACCAACTAACTCGTTCCTTGCAACACAAGTCTGCTGTACAGTGGTATCACTGCTCACCCTGTGACTGCCCTGTGATCGACACAGTTTTACAATGTAGCTTAGTATGTCGAGGTGAATGAAAATTCAATCAAGATCTCTGCCGAGGAGGAGTTATGATAAATTGCCCCATAGTTAACCATATTCATGCTGTGCCTCTCCATAATTTTATCAGTGTAGGTTTTTATTTGAGGTTTTTTGGTCCAATGAGCCACTTATTGGATGATTATTTCATTTTATCATCAGTACTGATGTATTAAAATAGACATTTTAATACATGTTCATCATCATGTTTTTGTTTCTGAGAACCCCCTTAAAACTAAATGAGGCATCTTAAGAGGTTTTATCCTTAAATTAAAAATGGCAATTAATTTTTAAAATGCTGTTTAGTTTTTTTTTCTATGAGGACAAGTATATAGCCGATGCCAGACTTTGGCCTTTAAAGTAAAGTGCAGTGCTGGAGCATCCAATTACAAGACAACTGGGGCAAACTACATCTGCAGATGAAGATCATGCGATATGACTGAAAGTTCCGGATCAGCTCCTGAATGGACCTTGTGGTGATTTTCTCAGTGTGATCTGCGGCTGTGACGGTGCTTGCTCACTTTTCCAGAAAAATCAACAACATTCAGACTGGATCCACAGCTTAAATTAATAGTCTCCTTAATTGTGCAGCACACAGGATATTTATTTGGTTGTTTTTTGTTTGTTTGTTTCTTTCTTTCTTTCTTTTTATTTTTTTCTCTAGTTTCCCGACTAGTTTTTTTTTTTTTAGTGAGGAATAGCAACCAAAAGATCGATAACTGATCAGAGAAACATTAACTGATCGGTAAGTACGTCACAACTGCGACTCCAGCGACGGAGACCGCGTCCAGGTGGGTTGACTCCGCCTTCAAATGGTCATATGGCCCAAACAGTCAGTCAGTCGTTTATTTACGTTGTTTGTTTGTCTGTTTTTCCTTGTTTGTTTATTTGCTGCTGCTGCTGATCCCAGCTAAAACCGCGGATACGTTTTTATGCCCATTGTGCTTCTGATCTCTGTGACGGTTGTTTGGTCTAGGTAAGATGTCACATTGCTCCTACAAACTAATGGCTTCTAGTTGGTCCCCTTCTCGGTTTCTGGGAGTGTAGCCATTGGGTCTGTGGTTTTTTTACTTTACTTTTAGTTGTTTAAGTCAGTGCTTTGTGCAGTGCAATTTGACATACAACAGGGAAAAGCAGGGTCTAGGGTTCAGGTTTGGTTTATGCTGGCTCAACATCATGGCTTAACGACATTTGTATTTAAGTTTCAAAACTGAATTTCTGCCACACGGACGCAGACATATGCTTCCTATTTAGGGAAATATCCAAAGACAAGTTGAACTTGTCAAAAAGACCGACTTCAGTTAACCACAACACCTGACTCAGGCTGACCCTTTTTCAACAGAGTTAAAAGGGTCAGGCTCATTAAAGACTGGTTTAAAATGTAAAGAGAAGTTTTAAGTTGTTGTACAACCCAAACATTACCCAGAGCTTTTCTACTTAGGCAGTCACATAGCACCTACACTGCTTCCACACATCCATTTTATACACCGAACTCCAGACATGTACTGGTTCCACTTTAAAATGTAACTTAAAAAAAAAGTAAAAAATCGAAAACATTATTTCATATCATACAATTTGATAACCTTTCCATTAGAAATAGAGCTGGATGGATTTTACACTTGCCTTTCAAACGTAGAAAAGCTGAGCAGAGCTGACATTGAGGAATCGAGTGGAAGGGGTTCATGAAAATATGTCTGAATAAAAGATGATTGCTTTTCTATTCACAACACTTATTCACAAGTCAATGCGCACACACACACACACACACACACACACACACACACACACACACACAGTTATGTATTTCACAAATGTAATCCCTTTGCAAAAATCTATTTGTTTTGTCTACAAAAAACAAATGCAAATGCTTTAACCTGACCACCACCTCAGATAGATATGGAGACCATGGGAGCATCATGTTGTTGTGTAGAAGATGACGACAATGTCAGGGTTGGGGAGTTGGGGTCTATTTGTCTTTGACGATGGAATGTGTTTTGTTGCACTGTTGTTATATTTACTCTGCTGACGTATGAATGGTGGTTTGAGAATATGCTGGCATGCGGGTACTTCAATCAGTTCCTTAAATAATTGGTCATATAATTTTAGGAGGGAAGGAAATTATTCTTCTATTAGTTATCTATCCTCTTTTGTGTGGTTATTTATTTTCATTGCTTCATTCTCTCTATTGTTCAGCCGTTAGCACTATGACAGGGAGGGACACCTTTAAAATTACTTACAGAATACAAAGTTCTGTTGGATCTTTCAGGTTGTTCTTGTTTGTCTGATGTCCTCAGTAGTCTAACCAAGAGCTCGGTGGTGGGACCTATGATGTGTGTATTTTGAATATTGGTTAGTAATGATATTCATCAGCAGAGAAACATGGATTTGACAGTTGATCACTTGTTGTTATTTGATGTCTCCTATTTGCAATTGCCTTTTACCATGCATTCATTAATTCATTTTATGCATTCATTAATTCATTTTATTAATTAATTCATTAATTCATTCAATCATTCATTCATTAATTCTTTATTTATTTACTTAGTTATTTGCATTATGTGGCCACTAGATAGCGCCAGTTCACCTCTGTAATTTTCTTTTGGAGCAACTCAGGCTTTTCTTGTGCCAATAGGAGGAAACCTTACATTTAATAGATTTGAGCTAATGATTGAAAATGAAGGAATAAAATGAAAAAAAACAATTAGTTTGTGGAGAACATGAACTAGAAATCAACAAGTTATATATATATATATATATATATATATATATATATATATATATATATATATATATATATATATGTGTGTGTGTGTGTGTGTGTATATATGTATGTGTATATATGTATATATTTACATTTATATGTATGTATGTATGTATGTATGTATGTGTGTGTCTGTGTATGTGTATGTGTAAATGTAAATATAAATATAAATATAAATATATAAATTTATTTGGATGATTAGGTTTTCAGAAACTAATTGATGTTGTGGTTGTGCTATGCAGAGCCAGGATGAAGATCAGCACTCCTCATTTCTCTGTCCAACTGGAACGACCTGGCCTACTTTCTGTTATCCGTGCTCCAGATATGTGTGAGATAGTTTTTGAATCAAGATGAGCAGAAACTTTTTTTGAAGAAAGTGAAGTGAAAATATTGCATGGCTGGTGGCAACAATATTTTTTTGTAATATTTGCAGTATTTACGTGTGCAATTCCCTTTAATATCATTTCTTTGGGATCTGTGGTTGGAGCCAGCTCACTGAGCTTTGAGTTAAATGTTCCTCTGCCCGGAATATCAGCCTTAACAGTAAGCTACCAGTTTTGAGTATAGTGTATGTATATATATTTACTAGAGACCATCTGACAAGAATAGCGAGGAATATGTTTGTAACAGAAATACATGCAGCACTTCAAGGTGTAATTTGTGTGTTTAAAACATTCTAATCACATATTAAAGCTCAATCATAAAGTTTTCATAGATTTATTTCTTTTCTTTTTTTAGATGCAGGTCAGTGGTTGTTTAACTGAATGCATTTTAGTGTCAATATTCTCAGTGGTCTGGCGGTGGTGCTGTAAATATGCTCTCAACTGTTTACCCAACTCCCTGTTTTTGCATTGACTATGGAATACCAGTAGATGGCGCCGGCAGACCTATGAAGTTTTCAACTGCTCTGCCAGCGTTGGCACCATGCAGCTCTGAGGTATAAGGATAGATGTTCACTAGATGTCAGTTTTTAATGTTGAAGCTCAATGAATATTCAGTAAAAAATCTAGTTTTACTCAGCATGTCTAAATGAAAATTAGCAAATGACTGATTGAGTTGAAAAACAATTAATTTAAAACCTAAGTAGTGCAGAGAATAGGAAAACGACAAAGAGGGCAAGTAATAAGTAAGTTTTTGTAGCAATTTATTGAGAATATATAAATTACCAAAATAGAATTATAAATATCAAAGAAAAAGACCATGGTTATGTAAACATGTTTTATTAGTGAAATTGCAGAGGGATGATATACACATTTACAGACCTTCCTGTTTTAGTAGAACAATTGGCCATTTTCCCTTCTAATTATGAATTATAATAATATTTTGAAAAGTTTCTCCAGAGTAGAGAAAAAGTAAAGCAATTGATCCCCCAATGTACTAGGCTATGGAATGATATGTGCATTAGCAATGGATTTTTATTGGCAAAGTATCGTCAGTAGATGGAGCTTGATGACCTTTGATACTTAAGTTACAGAATCTTCTACCTGAGATATAAGCATAAACACCACAGAAAGTGTTGCAGTACTTTATGTGTTTTACATAAACGGTGTTAAAAATTAGACTTTTATGTTTCTTACTCGGGGCCAATCATGGAGGATCAGAATACAGCAAAACAGAAAATGCATCAATAGACCCACATTTATGAATTATTTTATTTAATATCTGTTCTAGGAATTGTTTTGCAAATGTAAGTGACTGAAATAGAATGGGCACAAAGAAAATAACACAGCTGGGTTTTTTATTTTTTCCTATTAACTCAGTATCACCTTGCTTCAATCCTTTCCTTGCCCTCTATCTGGTCATGACAGTGAGGGGACGAAGAATAACACCCGCTGTGGGTTAGTCAAACTGGGACAAGCTGAGGCTGCAGGGTCCGTGGGAAAGGATAACGATGCAGCGAAGCTCTTTGAGAAGTCCTCTCCTGTATGAAGCCCTTGTGTAGAGGAGAGTGTGCTGAGAGGGTAACTGCAACAAAGACAAAGACATAAGCCATCATTTGTTCCCACTGTTGCACTAATGGAGAGAAAAGGTGGTTTGGGATCAGGTTAATGTTGTGAATTTAGAGTGTGTGGATAATGCCGAGGTTGAGGATATAGCTGTTTAGGGTTAATGTTTTTTGCAAAAGAAAAATTATCCAAGTTACAGTAACTCGGTGAAAGTAACAAATGCAATACTCCAGTTTTTACCTATTTGGTTTTTTGAATATACTTTAACATTCCTCCTTCATAACCATCTCATTTTTTCTGAAATACAGGATGCATGTCTAGTATATGAAACATAAAATATACAGTATGATGGTAACATTTGTTTGTTCTCTGTCACTGTTTGCATTGTCTCTTATCTATGTCTTGTAATCACTGAAAGAGTCTCTGTGCTTTCTTTGCCTACTGTTCCTGTATTTTTTTTGCAGTATCCAGGAGTCTCAGCTTCCCCCTTTGTGCTTTGAGACAGTGCGCAGCTTCAGTCAGTATCAGAATAAATAAATATATACTGTATACATGCCTTGCCAGCACAAACACACACTCAAACCCAATCAAATCAGCGTGAATTGCTGATGAAGAGTATAAGGTTAGCACAAGCAGCATCCACATGCAGTATCCTGAGAATCATCAGGAAAATAAGGTAATTGTTTATCTGTAGTTTGTTTTTTTTGGATTCAAAAAAAGGAGTAACTGAGCAATACTTCAATATTTTGTCTAAATAACTTTGAAGCTTTGAAACTCAAAATTCAATGGCAGTGCAGTTTAAACAATTATCATATTTTTTGTTTTTTTTTTCAACCCTCAAATTTAGTTCCAGGTTGTTTTTTTTTTTGTTTTATTTTTTTTTTTTTATTATCCTCTCATTTGAAACTGGAGCTGCTAAACTGTTTCTTCAGATCACCCGGCTTTCCGCAGTCTTCCTCCTGTGACAGAGAGCTTTCCTAGATTTCTCCAGCTTTCTGTCTTCAACTGCTCTCAAATCAATCTGGGATTAGGCTTGATTACATGGATACCCCTTTGGGACGCTTTATTTCAATGAATTAGTCGAGTGAATGAACAGAACTGCAACAGAAGGGTATTTTGTACCAGCCACATAAATTATGCATAGTCTGTGGATATCAACCAGCCTTGATCATCTTTTTAATATGGTTTAAATTCAGAGTGAGAGAAATTCTTAATTGCCATTCTATAATCTTGCCTGTGTATGATGTACAATAGGGATACAGTCTATATGTTGGTTATTTATTTATGTGGTGATGGAGAGTCTGTGTATGAAGATACAGAGACCTAGATAAAATGTTTGTGTGGTGTTTTATGTTTTATACTACATGGCTATTGCTAGAATAATGGCGAACAAATAAGAATATTCATTGATGCACAGAAACCAGGGACTTAGTGCATTTCATCTGATATTAATAATCCATGTCTCTGCAGCATATATGCATATCCTCTTTATGTATGTGTTCATCTTTCCTCTGTTTCATTTTCTTTCAATGCCAAATCATCTTCACTGCTCAGTCGACGTTTCAGTGCTGTAAGATTAAGAGATAATTGCACAGAAGCATAGTAAGCCTGCACCAGTTGAATTTGAGGCACTTCATAGTAATAAGCGGACTTAATGTTTTCAGACTGAAGCTGACCACAGAGAAAGCGAAAACGGTGTAAATAGAGCTCTTTAGCTGAGGATGGCACAGAAGTAGTTATAGAAACACACATATTATGCCCTGGTGGAAATAATTTAACTCGGGGCATAATTAAATTTGTATACATTCCTGAGTTATTGTTGAAAGCGTACAAATGTTGAAATATGACTGACAGAGGAGCATAAATCTGTGATCATAGCACCCAGAGAATCCAGAGAATCGCAGGGCTTGAAATATTTAAAAATGCAAATTTCATGCAACAATTTGCATATGGCAGTATTTAAAAACCAGTGTCCTTGCCTAAAGAGGGGTTTGTAGTAGACAAAGAGAGGGATTATGGGTAGACACCCACCCGTGTTTTGATTGCAGCATCATTGGTCAAGTCAGAGCTCTGTAAACAATAGACTACTCAAGAGGCCTGATGGTGTATTTAGTCAAACGTGTACAGTGCCTTCAAGTGCTGTGACTAAATGTAAATTATTATCTGGCTTAGGGGCTTTTACTGTAATATAATCCTGATCGTCTTTACCCTTGAGAAAAATCAAGGATATGAGTATTTTATTTTATTATGTGATGCTTATCCAAATTATCTCTTCATATGAACTGTTTTGCCCAGTTCTGACAGAAATAAGAGATTGATAGATCCTAAACATGTCCTTGCTCAAAGTTACCTCTCATCTCAGGTAAAGTTAAGTGCTCAACCTAAACCGGTTGCTGTGACCAATTGATTAGCATGAAATGCTTGGCCATGTCCTACAGCAAGGGGCTACAATGTTAGATTAAATGCTGGCTAGGTACTCATCAGGGCAAAAAATCAATGGTAGTTGTTATGGGCGAATAGTGTCCGAGGGGGTTGGGAGATGGAGGATTGTAGAGTCACTTTACATGGTGTGTCCTGGGCTGTTTGCACTGTGGCGCCTGCATGTATTGACCTGAATAGTAAGCCTTGGTAAAGAGGGAGAATTTTTCACCGTAGTTGCTCTTCACTCACAAGTCCCCATTCACTTACACTGACTTTGACTTTCCTAACATTAACCATACAACTCAAAACTGAGCAAAGGCATTAGAGAGTGTAGTAGAATGAGTTTTGTGCAACTTGTCACACTTGCCATCTCAATTTAATTTCTAATTTACATATGTGAATACAGAATTCCTAGACTTAAACTTTTTTCACATAGTTTTAACAATATACTAAACCTGGATTTTATTAATTATATATTATTAACTAATCATCCACTTACATAAGCACATACATCGGAAACCACTTATAGTTATCATGTCGATCTGGGTCAAATCGGTCACTATAAGCAGATGATAATTATGTGACTATTATAAACATTTTTCTCGTTATTTTTTTTTTTAATGCATCTTGCCATTTAATTTTCATTTGTATACTTATTACATGAATATAAAGAATTAAAAATGAAATGTAATTAATGCAATGTAATTAAATGACAGCTTGGCTTTTTACTGATTTAAAGATAAAATGATATAACATGTGCCATCGCCGGCTCCAATCCCAGTCTGAATGGGCAGGGTGAAGCATTACACTCCACTCACTGACATATTTGCTGGTGTGAGAGAGCGGGGATGATAATTATGCACCGTAAAAGTCCCAAAATGTGAGCAGCGCAGGAACGAGAGGGCAAAATAACTCACTGAGCCACGGCGGTTTGACTAGAGGAAGATATCACATGGCGCTCATAAACACACACACACATAGTGAACTTTTGGAGGGAAAGTGGGCTGGAACGGACTGTGAGCGTCCAAAACCCTTGTAGGCTAAAACAGTTTAAATTCTTTTTTCCATATGTTTTCATGTATGAAAAGACCCAGAATGAACACTTTAACAGGACTACTTGATTACTAAAAGCAAATTATTTAAAGAGTATTTTTATAAAAATGATTCAAGCTTTTTGTTCCGTATAAGTGGTTTATCACTGCACCAACAAATGGGTAAATACGATTGTCATTTAAAAATTAATCGTTGTTCTTATTATAATTATATATCGTGTGGCCAAATTTACATTTCAACCTCAGCAGGCTGCCGTATTGTACGCAGCCTACTTTTTTGACTTAACACATATTCAAACACTTTTACATTAAAGTTATTACGTTGACAATAAGAGTTCATTGCCATAAAAAAATACCTTCTTCTGTATGCCGTGCACAGCTGGACCTCATAAACATGAGAACACATAATCAGCAAATGTATTAATCTGTTTTAAGGCAGCATATTGGAACAGTTTATTATAGATTCATGTATTTTGTTGCCTGTTTGTGGAGTAAAGGAGTTCACAGGACCCATATCAGTTACAGCTCGAGCTTCAATTATTGCTGAAGGAAGGAGCAGGAAATGTCATTTCAAGCTACCTTGTGCAAGAAGACCACACTGTGTGATAATTACTTTTGTGTTGGCAATTAGTTTTCTTTGTCCTTTATTTCATGAGGGGAAAAAATGAAGTCTCTGTCAGTATCTTTTTAAGATTTTATACTAGGAGTTTTAATGCATTAAGGATACAATCCTCTTAAAGGATGGTAGTTTACTCAGTGACTGCTTACTTTGGAATTCAGCTAAGTTGTCTTAGAGATGTTGACATGCAGAAAATTACAGGGGATTTACATGGCAAGCAACTCGGTGGGTTGCTCTATTCTGACTGATTGTGGGAGGTCCAGGAGAATTCAATGAGTTTAACAGCTGGTAGAGATCAATAAACAATGGGGTGTGATTTATGATGATTTCATGTGCTTGAGTAGTGGGTGACAATTCTCAACTCCAAAAAGTTTGTGAACTTTTTGAACTAGACATGGTAGAACTCAAATAGTCCATGGTTTGTCAGCTGCATAGGCTTTTTCTGGCCTTAAAATGAAATTGATTTTGTCGGATAGTGTTTTTTGTACTTCTAGTAAAGTAATCATGTTTTTTTCCAATTTGAACACCTTTAGTAAAACTCAACAACAGCCCAGTGAGTGGTGTATTTAGTCCAGCCAGGCTCAGACGGGGCTCATGATGATGTCTCACTGAAGAAGGCTGTGTATTATAATTCTTAGTCGATTTAGAAGCTGATCCAGTCACTTGCGAAGTCCTTTTTGGTTTACCACCAGTAACACCT
This sequence comes from Istiophorus platypterus, assembly GCA_016859345.1. NCBI lineage: Eukaryota > Metazoa > Chordata > Actinopteri > Istiophoriformes > Istiophoridae > Istiophorus > Istiophorus platypterus. Next base: position 13,288,029 of record CM029127.1, on the reverse strand, counting down.
CTAATGCGAGGTAATGCCTGTTAGGTCTTACCAGACCACAATCAGCGGAGTGACATTTATGGTCTATGAGAATAACCTCCCACAGTTACAGTGTTTGAACAACATAAGTCATGTGTAGAAGCTGCTCAGTGCTGTCTGTCATAATGTTGTGTCCTTTCAGCAAGTAGACGCAGCCTTCAGTGGAAGGGTAAAAAAGGAAAAAAAGCAATAACTTTATTTTGTAGCTTACTGTCTAGCCTAACTGTGAATAGAGCCATCCTTTTTTGCCCATTTTGCACTTGCCTTTTCTGCCCATAGAACAAAATGAACAATCAGCAAATCAGTAGAGAGAGAAAAGACAGTTGCAAATCAAAATTCTTTATTGCTGACGACATCAGAAAGTTCAGCATCTGCAGTTTTTCTTGGTCGTTCAACTCTACAGGAATTTTATAGACTTCTGGGGATGCACGGATTTTGTTTCACCTCTGGTTGTACTGCTCTTCGCTTCTTACTTGACCATATGGATACAACCCAAAAATAATATCCCTCTTTAATAAACCCTTGACGCAGGAAATCACATATTTGAATAAGTATCAGCTCCTACTAACAAAATAGTAGAAAAATCGTCTCATCATCTCACAATGTCTTTGTCTCTTACACTGCTCTACACACCTCAGCCCCTCTCGACTCCACAACTCTCAGCGACTCAAGGACAAAGAGGGAATGACTTCACTGTTTTGCTGTTGTGTGTCTTGTGTTTCTGGGGCAACAGGGAGATTATTACTGCAGCAAGAGCCCTAGGTGCTGCTGGTGATGCCAGATAATTATGCATAAACAAACGAACCTCCAGAAAAGGTGTGCTGCCAAGGCTCTCAGGCCATATCAAATGGCAGAAAATGAATCAATAAGACTACAAAATATGTATATGCGTAAATATAAATTTGGATTAGAAGTCAAAAACATAAAACTAAATTATTCTGAGGCCATGAAACATTTTCATTTTTTCTGTTTTTGTATTTAAAACCAAGTATTTGATTGGAGGTTGCTGATTGCAAGAGGTTACCCCTATTCAACTCTTATTACAGTTAATAACAGATAAATTCTCAGTCATTAGGTTTCATCTTACTAGGTAATGTCTACAGTATAAAGCTATGTTTTTACAGTATATTATTACATATGCCCCAAAATTAATGAATGCTGTAAAAAAGAGATATTATTTCAGTCCAAATAAAAATAAAATCCACATCCTTCACAGGAAGCAACACATTAGACCTAGAAATGAAATTTTTTTTCTAAAAACAAAGAAAAAAAACATTAAACCCTATCACTATTATGTTTTATTTCTGAAATCAGGCCTTCTTGTTGATGCCCTATGGTAAGTGGTAAGACTGTCTGCAAATTATTCAGTTATACAGTGGAGGCAATTCACAACAACAGAAGTAGTGCAATATAGTAATATAGCAACAGAGGTTTTTAGGGTAATTCATTCATATGGGATTTTTTTCTTTTTCTGTATGTGTACGGAAGAGTCACTCCAAAATGATAAGACCTCCTCAGGTTTGACATGTTACAGTCTTCTAACAAGCCGATGTAATGTTGGATTTTTAAAAGATATTTGCTTATATTTATGGAATCTTGTGCAGAAATTTGCCATTTGCCTTTTTCATGTTTTTACCAGCAATTACGGTGTCACAGTGTGCAAGAGTGTTTAAACCTGCGAGTCAACTGATGAAGCTGCTGTGAAGTGCTTGTTAACACGTGATTTATGAGTCTGGCTTATTAATGTGAGATTTCATTGATTTGTGGAAACTGCCCACCCCCCCGGTTATTGTGTATTTTTCGCAGCAGAAGTCGGGAGGTTGGTTAAAACGGATTTACTTAATGTTTAACAAGTTTTGTTTTGATTTTTGCAGTCACAAACACGTGGAACAGCTCTGAAGAGGGAAGATGATGCAGAAACGCATCCACACAAACCGACAGTGCGGAATTTTGAAACAGCATGAGAAAATTTTAAAATCATCTCCCTCCTCTTGGTATGCTGCAGTTTGTGCCCTCCAGTTTCCCTCACCAACTTCATGCTTTCTTTGTCCAGGACCCCCCCCCCCATATCATAGTATGGGGGTTTTCCAGATAAACCAAACGATAGGTGGAGAGGGACCCGCTGGGGTGTGGGATTGCTTGTAGAGAAGCACCCAAGCGCTCGTCTGCAGGATTTGTTTGACTCGGGTAATTGAAAGTGTTTTAAACTATTATAGCAACTGGAGGGCTTGTTTAACTGTCGAGCTGCCAGTCAAGCGGTTGGGCCAAAAGCCCGAGCCCGTCAAGGCCTGTCAGTCAATGGAAACGAGAAGTGTCGGCTTAATGGATTTCTCCACACCGCTCCGTCTACACACCCAGCAGAGCCAGGAGAGAGGGGGAGGGGAAAAAAATAAAAATCAATGCATTGTCATGTGCGAGTGTGTGAGCTATCAAACGACCAGGTGGATCGGAACTGTATTTGCCTTGTGCTGATGTTGAGATGCAGTACTGGGAGTGGGGAGGCAGTGATGGTTTGAGTGTGTGTGTGAATGCCTTGGCTGTATTGCTTATACCGGTCTCTCTCTCTCTCTCTCTCTCTCTCTCCCTCTCTCTCTCTCTCTCTCTCTCTCTGTACATATGTTTCTGTGTGTGTGTGAGTTTGTGAGAGACTGTTACATTTGCCTAAGAGAAGCAGGATTTCTGAGATAGACAGATGTTCTCTGCTTGTCTCCAGGGGCTTTTGTTGTGATTTGAGGTGTAAGAGGGGTCACATCACCCTCAGCACAAGTTTGTTTTTCATCTTGTAAACTCTCCACAGGTTAAAATACTGTCTTTTGTCTGCCTGTTTGTTCTGTATTTTTCACAATATATACTCTTCAGCATAAAAAAATGTTTGTAGGGAAAATGTCTTTATTACTGTATCTGTTCTATCTGAAACAAGTACAATTCTATCAATAATTAGCTGATAGACCAAAACTAATTTGAACCTATTCTGATAATCCGAAAAATTCGCTATGTCCTAACACATCACTAGTTGCAGCTTCTCCTGTATGAGGATTTGCTGATTTTCTTTGTTTTATTTAAGCTGAATATCTTTTGTTTGTGGAACAAAACAAGTCATTTGAAGAGGTTACTCTTGGCTCTGGGATGGACATTTTTAACATTTTTAGTTGAAGCCACATGTAGTAGGACTACAGATAAAGATTGCTTTTATTATTTAACAGATTAAGTTTATCATCTGATGAATTGTTAATTCTATAAAAGATCAGGAAACCATGAGTAATCCACCTCACTGTTTCCCAGAGCCCAAGATGACATCTTTTAATCAATTTGTTTTTTCTGACCAGCATACCGAAACCCAAAAATATTGTGATAGCAATGATGGAAGCAGAAAAGCAGCAGATTCTCACATTTTAAAAGCTTGAATGAGCAATTCCTTGTCATTTTTGCTTGATAAATAACTAAAAAAAGAAATCAATCAATTTAAAAAAAATAAAAAAGTTGTTCTGATTAATTTTTTGGGAAGTAAACTAATAGCTTAATTTTTATCATATTACGAACTTAACTTTCTACTAATCACAAATGAGCACATCGAAGACAGCATCTCTACAGTTTGGAAATAACAGTTGTGTATGTGATAATGATTGATGTCAAAATGTCCCGAAATGCCGTTGCTTTAAAGACAGTATTAATACAGACCATTTCTGCCTGACGCAGCACTGAATGATTGTGCTCATTATTAGCAGTGATATGTGCTACTAACCACAGAAATGTGAAATGGAAGCCTCAGGAAAACAACTTACATTTATCTATTTTGATTTTGTCTTTAACTGCGTAATTTCCTCAACTTTCAAAATGTTGTTTGAATGGAACAAAGTTGTTGGCTGATGGATGTCTTTTCAGTTGTTTTCACAGACACAACACAGCTCACACATTCACATCCAGACACCTTGCACACAATGCCCCACCTCGCGAGCGCCTCCGAGATATATTTATTTTATCATTTCCAGTCTTGGTCACGGCGAAGCGCCGTTGTGGCACGTACCTTCGCTTCATCTCAATACCACCTTGTGTGATTTATAGCCAGCAGATCTGGTTCCAGCGCCATCATTTTTAACCGCCCCGTCTTTTATCTCCACCATATGATGATATTAACCACCGCCAAAGACTAACACAAGGCAGAGGGAGATGTCTGTGTTGAGCTAAACCAGACTACCCTCTGAAAGGCATCAAATCATTTCACTATGTTGAGAGCGAAAAGTGGTAATTACTTGTAATTGGGGCTTCAAATTTTTCTCTCGCTTGTCCCTCTTTTTGCTAAATTGGATGATTTCCTTTTTTTTCTTCTGGAGGGATGATAGATACCTCCGAAGGTTTGAGGGGGGCCAAAATTGAAAACAGTTTTGTTCCATTTGAAATGGATCATTGTTGGTGCTCTTCTCTTTTACATGCTCTCACACACCCTTTCTTTGACTTCCTCTAAGCTTTGATATGTTTGAAAGAGATGCTATTATGCTGTTACATTTTCTCCCATGGATGACTGCTCTCACTGTGTTAATTAAATGTATGTGTGTTTGTGTGTTAAAATAGACACACTTCTCTTCCTGATCTTTGTTTTCATCCATCACTTCAAGGCCAAAAAACACCAAATAGTCAGTGTTTCTTATATCCCCCAACAGGATGGATACAGGGCTAAATATTTGCAAAGTTGACGCTGTGTGCTCTCAGTGTGAATGTTTTTAATATTCATCCTCATGGGGCACTCCTTAGACCAGTGTAACTGGTCAAAGTCATTTCTTTTGTCCATCTTCCTAGGGCTACTACTATTAACTATTTTCATTATTTGTTAATATATGGATTATTTTGTATAAATAGATATGAATTAATCATTTAATGACTCTGTCTATAGGGAAAAATGCCCATTGCAGTCTCTCAGATCTCAAAGTGGTGTCTTCAAATTGCTTGTTTTGTCTAGGACCCAAAGAGACTCTGAAAAAAATTGTCAGGGTTTTAGAAGCCCAATTTAGCTGCTGTGGATTTTTTGTTTTGGTTTGGTTTTTTTTTAATAATAAATGAATTAAACGATTTTGATTTTTCAGAATTGTTGCCCATTGGTTTTCTGTAGGTTCCCTAGATTAGTCTGAGTAATTGGCTAACTGTTTGAGCTATAGATCTTCTAGAACACTTGGGCATCACACTGCAGTGAAATAAACTCTAAAATAATCACTGCTTAATAAGACAGTCCCTACAACTTGATGAAACAGGACTCAGCAAACATGTTGTATTAGTGGTAACATCTTGTACCAATAATTCCAGTTCTGTCTCAGCAAAGGCGAAGATGGGCAACAGAAAATTTTTAATTATAGTAAGTCAAACAACTTATTATAACTCACAAAAAGATGGTTTGGAATTTGCAATGCATGAAATGTACATAAACATTTGTAATTACTGTGAACGTGTTCATGTTTTAATGCTTGCATAAATAATCAAATTATTTTTACAGGACTTTTAGTGGGAGCTTGCTCTTTCCCAAAGACTAGGATACAAATAACTGGCTGTTGCTGATCCTTCTGTTTAAAAAGAAAAACAAGAAAATTACTAAAATGGTAAAAATGGACTGTGCAGCAAAAAGAAAGAAAGAAAGGAAGGAAGGAAGAGAGCAAAAGATTTGACATAGTGCTGGAGGAGTATTTCCTTCTTGTCTGACTGAATCAAGTAGTGGTGTCTCAGCAGTTTTTTAATCGTACCATAGCATGGACTTCCTCTTGTTACTACATGTGTGTTCCTCTGTTTTCACTCACACACACACACACACACATATGCATATTAACACACACACAGACAGTTCTTCTGAACAACTGACCTTGCGTAACACTTTTAGATTATAAAGCTGGAGCTGAATAGAGGCAGACAGTGTTCTGCGCTGGTGTGAAACTAATAGCTAAGAACACAGAGGTTCTACACTGAGTAATCCAATTTGACCTTGTCTATGAAATGACGGTCCATTGAACAACATTCTTCTAAGTACGGCTCTGGCAGAACATCTCATGACCCACTTTTAGGGTCTCAGCTCACCAGCAGAAAAACACTGCTCAGTGACATTCAAATTGGCTGTAGGGAGAAAAAAAAGCTAAAGATGACAAAAAGAGTCAACTTCATGAAATCTCTGTGAATGTAACACTAAAGCAGACTGCATTTATCTCATCTAATATCCCCTTTGGATGCTTGGATGATAAAAAGTTAAGAGACATGTTAAGAATGGCAAAGGGAGAGTCCCCTTCAGAGAGATGGGACTGGCTCTGTATATTTCATTCATTGTATGGCTCCGTAGACGTCATGCTCTCTCTCTCTCTCTCTCTCTCTCTCTCTCTCTCTCTCTCTCTCTCTCTCCATATGCTCCCTCTCACTTTTTCCTCACACTGTATGACTGTGTGAAGCTGAGGGTAAAGAGCTCACTGTGTGCTGCCAGCAGTGGAGACATCAAAAGGGGCTATTTGGCAGAAGTTGGGGGCCTGAGCACATAGGATTGCAGCAGGAATAACACTCGGTGAGATGTTGTTATTACAAGGGCTGATTTAGGACTATTATGGAGAAGCTCTGTGGGGGTTTCGGTGCTAACCACCCTGACGCACGCACACACATGCGCACACAAAACATGCATCGTTTACATAATAACTTCACTGGCACACATTCATACGGACAACTTAGAAAATACTAATGATTTAGATTCCCAGTATGGAGGAAATACTGCAACCCACACACACGTACGCGCGCGCACACAAATAAAACACACGACTTGGAGGGAGATAGATTTGTACACTCAGAAGGGAGGGGTGTGAGGTTGTCTGACGGCGAGTAAATCACATGTGAAAGAGCCCAAACTCAGTCGAGGTGTGTCTCTTGACACGGTGTGATGGGACGCGCCCTAATGCATTACTGTCCACGAGGGCTTTGTGTATGTCGATGCTCGTATGTGTATGTGTATGTGTATGTATATGTGTATATGTACGTGTATGTGTGTCCATGGGGGTTTGTGTGTGTGCGAGTTTGTGTATGCATCTGGGCCCCTCTTTACTGCGATGTTGTGAGCAGCCAATCATTTCTTCCAGTCTAATTAGCACACATGTAATTTCAGGGTAACCGTGGAGCTCATCCAGGGACAACCGACTGCGACATGGCAACTGTTCGCCATAAGGGGGGTGACCGTGTGGGTGTGAGTCTGTGTGTGTGTTTGCGTGTGTGTATCAGTGTGTGTGTGTGTGGTTCACTGAGTTTACACAAGATAATACAAGCGTAAGAGGGGTCACCGCTGTTGACCAATGACGGCCACTCTGTTGTCACAAGTACTCGTGTTGGACCCCCACTGCCAGTAACTGTTTGACCGACGACCACTGACCCTGTTCGGGGCACCATCATCACCACCAGCAGCCACCAAGCATATATCAACCTCTACTACGTACATGAGACACACTGGATACGGATTAACGCTCATTGGGGGGAAAAAAAAACAAAAACTTGGATTAGGTCAGAAGGAACTTTGGTTAAATATTATATGAGGCGATGGCACAGGCTCCAATAATGTTGACCTACACAATTACAATGTTATGATTTTCAGAAAAACAAATATTCTTTAGGCCCAGATCAGGCTACAAATTTAACAACGGCTTTGTTGGTTCAAATGCTGGTTCAAATTTGAAACTCCTGTTAAGATTGATTCTGCTATAATAAATTGTGCAATTCCCCTCTATCTGAAAGATGCACTCGCACTCGCACTCACACACAAACACACACACACACACACACACACACACACACACACACACACACACACACACACACACACACACACACACACGCAGGGCTCGAGGTACATATCACACCTGATGTAAAAAGACATTGTTTCCTCGTTGGCACCTGGGGGAGGGGTAGGAAGGGATGGATCAGCAGGGATAACGACAGCAAGAATAAACACATGAATAAATAACAGCAAAAGGCAAACAGAGCCCAGCCATCAGTCTGATTTGGCCGAGCCTTGTCGCTTGCTTGTTCACTCACAGCTGGGAAATTCACGGTAACTTGGTTTGGTCGAGGAGGGGGAAAAAGTCTCGGCAAAACATTAGGCTCACCTCGATGTCGGCAGTGGCCAAACGCGTGTTGCAGATGTCTGCATTCAGACCTTTTTTTTTTTTTTTCCAACCACGGCAAGGAAGGAGTTTTAGGGTGGTGTGTGTGTGTGTGTGTGTGTGTCTGTGCAGCTACATTATGTTTGTTTGTAATTGTATATACAATATGTGTGGTGGGTATGGAAGAGGTAAAAAAAGAGAAAATGATATCATTACAACAGAAAAGGCTAAATGTTCCGAAAAAAATTAAGTGTGCTTGAAAATTTGTTGTTAAAACATCTATTGCAAGATGTTTAAGTGGCAGTCAGTATATATTCAGGCTTTGTTCAGACAGCAAGGCAAGTTTTTGGCATAACCAGATGGTATCTGGATTGTTTTTAGAATGTCTGGACAGTGAAAAAACACATAAAATGCAATTTCTGCAAACTGGATCCAAACCGCATTCAGTGGTGGTTTGAATTCCAAACCACGTCCGAATCCAATTGGATTTCTAATGACGCGTCTCAGTCCGGAAGCTCTGGCCACTCAAATCCGATTTCAGAGTGTCTTTTGTGTCACTTACAATGCAAAACACAATGGCGATGTAAAATCCCAGAGTGATAGAGTGAGCAGAATCCAGGCTTTTACACAGCACTATCAGAGAGTTTAGATTTTGGTGTTATGGAGGACAACAGGAACAAAAATTGATGGACAGACGCCAAAATAAATTGTCTGCTGGCAATCTGGGGGGGGGGGGTGTCCCCATTTGAAATCTGCGTCATCCGTGTAGCTACGCCTACGTTGTTACTTGTAAAAAATATTTAAACTAATTTACATTTCCTTTATATTTATTCAGAATCCCCCATAATTTTTTTTCCAGCAATTTATATCATGATTGACAGAAAATAAATTGCAACAGTTCTGACAATTGTATACTCTTTTAAATAATTGTAAAAACAAAAATGAAACAGACTCACTGGTTTTCAGTTCTTCTATAGCAATATCCTCTGGTTTTCCTACTCCTTTTTCATAATAGCCAGAATATCTTTGCATTTTGATCTGACCAAAAAAGATATTTGAGAACATCATCATGTCCTCTGGGAACTTGTGATAGACATTTCACTCAACATTGAAATTTAATCATAGCAATATAGTCAGTAGGTTAATCAATAATAAAAAATAATTGTTAGTTGCAGTCCTATAGTGAAGGACCTTTTTGTGCCACAAGTTTTGTCTCCATCAGTGAACCATCGGACTAAAGAGAATACTCATGGTTGGCAAAATGGCAATAGTGCATCAAAAGTGTGTCCTCCTTAAGGATTTATGTTTCTTTCATTATAGGGAAGAAGAGGGGGCAGTGGAGCAGATTAGGGAAGAGGAAGCAACACAGCAACATACTCATCCTGTAGACTCTGATTTTTGTATTGCAGAGTACACAGAATGTGTGTATGTTAATGTTATCAACATTCACTCACAAGTTAGCAGAAAGAAACAACCTTTTTCTAGGATCTACCCGACAGTTCAGGCTCTTGTATCCAACTCCCAGAGGAGAGCTGTAGGGATCTGTTTCTCTGGGCCTATCTGTGCACACCAGCAGTAATAAATACACAACTTGTGTGTGTGTGTGTGTGTGTGTGTGTGTGTGTGTGTGTGTGTGTGTGTGTGTGTGTGTGTGTGTGTGTGTGTGTCTGCTTGGCTGACTCAAAACCGACCCTTTGAAGTGTAGTAACGATGAGGGGAAGTTAATTACGTCCCATTATGCAGGCTGGGCGCGACCATGCACCAGTTAAGGCCATGTTTTTCCCTTTAATTAACTAGAAAGCCAAGCGTTCGCCTGTCAGCGAGCTGCTAAAAGAGCATTTCAGAGGAAGAAACCCTCGGGGCGCTGATGAGAGGGCGCTAGGACTGGCCACATGTTAATGGCGAGGTGTTAGCATCTTAAACCGCGTTATCACTCGCCACTCTCAGTAGTCTTGCAGAAATGTGCAAAGGGAAATCTCGGGGATGGTCTCAAGGGGAAAACTAGCAAAGCTCCTTGACTTTGAGAGTTGATGCTGCAGAACTACAAAGTGTGCAGGACTGGGGGAAGTTAAGGAACTTTTTTAACTGCTTAAAAAAAGAAGCACCGAAAGTGCCTGAGCGGTAACTTTCTTAATTAGAAAGTCCTCTGGATGGCTCATGGATATGTAGCAAAAGTGGAGAACTTTGGAACCTTGATTTCCATCTACAGCCAGATTTTAGTTTTTAGTTTTTTTAGTGCGACACCCAGGTTAAACCTTCTCCACCGAAGCTGCAGATGGATGATAAATTCCCAGATGAAGGAAGTAAACACATTTTTAAAATTTCAATTTATTTACCCATGTAAATATGTGTTTTTGAAGAGCTTAAATCAGAGAAGGAAAATATTTTCAGAAATTCTCAACCCATTTCCAAACACGGATGCATTTAAAAAAGAGCGTGCACATAAACCAATCTTTCACATCCGCAGAATACATGTAAAGCTGATGTAAAAGTGTCATATTGAATAAAGAGAGTCAGATCTAGACAAAAATCAAGACAATCTAGTTTAAAAATTATATAATTGAAAAGAATGTGGTTTTTAAAAAGATGCTGCACAAAGATGATACATGTATATCACTAATCATCAAAATTACATTGTGTTCTGTTTAATCCTTTGCAGTAAGAGTTATTTTTCTGGAAATCCTTTCTAAAGAATGGCAGGATGGTCTAGTGGGGTGTGACATTCGACATAACAAACCATTCATACAGCAAGTGTTTTGTTTCCCTCACAATGTGGTGCTTATTGCTGGAGAAACTTTGAGTTTAATTTGTTGTTTTTTGTTTGGTTTGGTAGCAGATCAACAAATAGGACCCGCCTTACATGGCCAACATCTGAAGTCAGTTGTTAGCAAGAGAATAGATCATTTTCTTAATAATATTATTGAGTGATTCGATAACAAGTGCTAGTGATCATCACATTTACCAAACTTTCATTGTTTCAGTTGAGGCTGGAAATAAAGCTGCCCGGCAGTATAAGAAATCAAACTGTCTTTTGCACTGACACTTCACTGTTGCCAGTAGAAGAGGAATACTTGCAGATATAATTTCCAGTTTTCAACTGACAATACCTGAACATCTTGTTTTGAGCACTTTGTAGAAACTTCAGTGCTCACCTGATAGCTTCCGTGACTGTAATTGAGCATTGTTTGCCATGTACACTCAGAATATTCACATTCAGACCTTGTAGTGCTGGCTGCATCGGAAATGACATGATTGCAAACAATTAACTTGTCAGGTGCTCCTGGTACAGGTAACTAAAACTAGCACCACAGTCTCTTTAATTGGTGTGTGTCTGTCTTTTCTATGTCTGTGCTCAGTAGGATAGTGATAGTTGCAGGGAAGCATGTTTCCATGGCGAGCAATTAGATAGAAAGTGACAGCATGAAATATGATGATTACCGTTATACAAAAGGCACATTTATCGAATTGAAAAGATAACTGGGATAACGTGTTTTTTTTTTCTGCCACGGCTGGTATTTTGGTCACTTCACTTTATTCGCTCAGCTAATGCTCTCTGACAATTCTCAGTCTTACTTGTCTCTTCCATTTTCCTGACTACTAATACTTTGCCTGATATCCATCTGCGACTTTTGAGAGAATGTTACGCGTGCAATGTCTCCTGACAATTTTCTATAAATACAATGTGTTTTTTCTTTGCTTATTTCTTGTCTTGAGCAACAATACCCTCAACTTCATATCAAATTTGATGTTGGACACAATCAAGTGCAGTCTGTTCACTGAACAGTATTTTTATTCCAGCTTGTCAGTAAGGAATGATTCTTATTTCAGAAACTTACAGCAGCGAAAAGAGAGCTGACCTACCACCGCAGATCATTATATTAATGAACGCATGTTTTCACCAACACATGTGCCCTGCTTAAGATGAATACATAATTCACAAAGCCTTCATGCAAGGAGGTTAATTAACATGAACCACACATGCAAGTGTTGCCAGTATACAATACTGTGCACTACCAAAGGGTGGTGCTAACCACAAACCGAATTAATCCTCTGTTACACACACATACACACGAGAGTCTTGAATTCCTTCACTTAATATATATGGACACAATAAAAAAAAATACGTATTCCACTATTTCACGTTTATACACATTTTATGTATTGTCTTATATTTTTAAACATGATTTAGTAGCAGCAGATTTAGCTCATTCCTATACACACATACTCTCTCTCTCTCACACACACACACACACACACATGCACACTCTCTTTATGCCTCTCTCCACACATATTGACCGGTCTCGGGGTCAATGACTGTGCAGATGACAACTGAGTTGTTATTAATGGCCACTGTGTTCCAATATCTCCGTATCTGTGCTGGGAAAATGGTCTGTAGCCTGCCCACACTCCTTCCCCCACACTGGGCTCCAGCTGTCTGGCTCCACTGTGTAAAAAGATCCAGGCTTGTCTCTCTTTTTTATCCTCTCATAACCTCTTAAAACCAAGGAGAAAAAGGGAAATCAATAATAAAAATGCTCCTGGAAGTTTCTAACTAGTTGATAAATGTTACGGGATGTAATTTACAATACGATGCGTTTATTAAGTGTTCAGTATTGTCCAGTGATCAGAGGAAGAGTGCATTTCAGCGGAATCATACAATTACCTTACATGTAAACTTATTTACAGTCAGGACCTTTTTCCCATCCTTTCTCCAGTCAGGAACTTGTCAAGTATTATTCTGCCGTAGGAGCAGGAAGTCCAGAAAATGAATTCAGTCAAAGCAAACTATGGCAGCAGAAATCAGGGCAGCATTTGATTGTGTGCCCTGGACAGAACAAGAGGAGTGTTGAAGTAGGAGGGAGGTCTGCAGCTTCACACTCTGTTCGCTTATTGGAGAGCTGTCATCTGTGGCAAAACTCCAGACAGCCATTTTATTCTCTCAGTACTAACAGAGTAGCCCTCTTCTTCTCTCTCATATCTCCTGGCACCAGCCTTTCTTCATCTGATCATCTGTAACCATTATGTTGTTTTTTCACACTTCTCTCTCCTCTTGTGACTGCTGGGATGTCTACGGCCCTGTCCCCACCCTGACTGCTGTTTTTACTCTCCAGAGCCTCAGAAATCATGAGGCTGGTAGTAATGCATCCTTTTCAGTTTTATGTTCGTCTTTTGTCAGTTAGATCAGCCTCCCTTTCTTTTTTTACTCCCTGCTTAAATTCTAGTTGTACGTTTTTGATTGTTGCGTGTTTCATGTGTACTTTTTTCTTTTTTTTTCTTCTTTATTATTATAATTTTTCTGCATGTATCTTATTCTGTTTATACTGTACTTACCATTTTTATTCTTCGACACTTCTCTGTCCATTAAATTAAATAGATGAGCTATATACAAGTCTTAATTAGGGCATTTCTTATTTGAATGATGTGGCCAGTGGTTACAAGACAGCAGACACAGATATCTGTCTTTAATTCTTGTGTATTAATTGATATGAATAAATGTTCCTTTATAGAGCTGAAACTACAGCGTTATTAATGATGTAAGTACATTAATCGTGCAAAGTCACCAGACATTCTGTGGTTCAAGCTTTACAGATGTGAGGATTTGCTGCTGTTTTATTTTACTTTAAATAACATATCTTTGGGTATTGGACTGTTGGTCGTGGGGGAAAGTGAGATATTTATAGACATCACCTTGAGCCCTGGGAAATTCCGCTCAGAAAGTTCCAGTATTCCTGGACAAGTTAATGAAAATAATCATTGGTCGCTACACTAGTTTGCTTATTACCAATCTTTAGCAAGAGACTATGGAAATTTTACTGCAAAACCGCATCACATTTGTTAGAGTGTATATTAAAAGATTTTACTGGATTATGCAGTTAACCACCCCCCTCACTCACGCTCCCTCTTTTTTCTCTTTTCCACACAGACACACACTTACTCCACAGCATGTATTTCTTTATAACGTGCCACTGTAGTGAGTTGCAGCAGAAGTACAATGCAATCAGTTTTACACTTCTTTGTTATCATTCACTCTCTTAGGTCATCTGTTACAAACATTACATCCCCTGTTCCACTGTTCATGCATTTTCTGTGGCTCCTTTCTGTCTCTCTTTCTCGCTAGTGTTTCCCCCCCTTGTCAGATCCTCTTTCTCTCTTCTCCACCCTGCTCTCACTCCTCTTTTTAACTCGCCATCTTGGTCTATTCTTCCTGTCCCCTGTCCTGTTTGTATTTCCCCTCACTCTTTCAACCTTCTCATTCCCCATCCTCCATCCCCCTCACTCCCGGTCTCTTTCAACCCTCTCTGTCTTTCTCCCTCTCCGGATGGGTTCCGGCTGTTGAGCTGGTGGGGCTGGTGGCCGGTGTGACGGCTCGGCTGTCTGGTGTCGCGTGCGATCAGGGCGGACGTCGAGCGGCGAGGACGATCGGAGCTGAGCGCCTCCGCCTCACCACGGGTCACCTTTCACGGGCAATTAGTGTCGGAGCAGAGGCGCGCTCGCAGCTTGTCGGCCCCGCTTATTGTGAAGATCAACGGCAATCAGTCTCCACACTCCTCTGCACTCTCTCCCTTGCTCCTTTCACTTCTCTGACGCCAACTGCACTCTCTCTTTCTCCCCGTCTTTCTTTGTTGTCTCTCTATCTCTGTGAGTTTTCCCCTGATGTGCCATTGCAGCTCTTTAGCTAATGGTTGCCGTCTGGCAATATGTTATCCAACTGTTCAGCTCTCACTTCATTATACACTCTTTGACTTATTTGCCACTTTTGTTGAGCTAAAATCATATATGAAGAATATGAAGACACTTCACAACCCAGAGCTTTTCTTCCCACTCTCAGCACATTATTTAATTTACTTCTTTTTCTCTATCGCTGACTGTGCAAGATGCCTCCAACCGTATGTTTTACTTTCAAGGCCTTTTCTCCATCTTTCATGCTGTTTTATTCTCACATCATCAATCTGTGGGCATCACCCAGTCAAAGGTTTCTGTTTTCACCAAGTGATCCCATATTAAGGCCACAAACTCCTCAGACCCCAACATTCAAAAGTCATTAACTCTGTATTTACATCACTCTGTTGCAGAAGTTTCTTCTAAATTCCAATATTTCATTACTCATGAGAGTTTACTAGAGGTCAAAGGCAACCAGGCAGGATATGTGGTTGAAATTAATAGCATAAAACAAGAGAATGCCAGAGATAGGTTTAAGGTAATAGCAACAGTGATTACATTACACACTTTGTACACCAAAGGAAACTGCCAAGTCAAATTTTCAACTGCAGAATGCCTTGCTAAATATATGTCTGGGTCCCAATTCTGTAATAAAGAAATTTACAGAATCCTTATCAAAAAATGTTTATGTTATGTGTTTATTTATTCTAGTTTAATGGGCCAAAACATTTAAAGTGGGGCTGTATACAAAATTGACAAGGATATTTTACAAGGCATGGAACACAAGTCTCATAGCGTATCACAATACAATGAATATAAAGTTAAGAAAAAATATTATCAAATTAGTGCCCTTTAGTAACTGAAGCTGTAGTAAGCCACATGCCACATGTCTTTAACAGTGTATCTCAAAAACCTTGCCAGGAGGCTTCAAAATTCATCACCTAAAATAACTGTTACTTTGGTTTTCTGCAACTTAAAATATCTTACAATCTTTTGACTCAGATTTCTATGCAAATGGCAGTTGAGTTTGTATTAGTATTTGATGTGTAATCTAGACCTTAAGGCTATTAGTATTTGCACTAACTGAAAGCAAAAGATGATGGTTGTCATCGTGTAACCACAATGTTCTAACAAGGATAGCTGTGCAAACTTGTGTGTGTATGTGTGTGTGTGTGTCTGTGTCTGTGTCAGTGTACATTGCCTGCAGTTGACTTTGTGCAAGCAAAGTGTAAATCTTGGATGACACTGTGGTGCTGTTTTGTCAAGGCCAGCAGAAGATCCTGATCTGAGACTGACCTTTTCATCTTTATGTGGGCATATTTGTTTGAGTAATGAGGTTTTCTTGTATGCAAAGTGTCACATGAATCTATTTTTAAAAGGCACCATTTATAAAGTCTCCCAGAATCACTGTATCAAATGTATTTGCTTTCTTAAGCTTTTAAGCTTTGAAGATTTGCCTCTAGTGATACATATGCTTCTTTTGATGCATATGGTACCTGAAAATTGTCTTTTTTAAATTTGATAAGCAAAGAACACATAAATGACGATATGCAGCAATTTTCATAGAAATGGACTGTATACCTTAATATCAACTAAAATAGCATGTTTTTGCACTTTTACCTTCACCGTGTCATTGCGTTGATACAGTGTAATGTACAGTTTGGGGATCTCAGCTAATTTTGTCAAAATATGTATCAGTACCCACAATCATCTAGTCTAATTTAGGTAGTAGTGTTTCCTATTTAGGGTGTGTGTGTGTGTGTGTGTGTGTGTGTGTGTGTGTGTGTGTGTGTGTGTGTGTGTGTGTGTGTGTGTGTGTGTGTGTGTGTGTGTGTGTGTGTGCAGTATCGCAGTATCACAGTATCACAGTATCACAGGGCCTCTATGGTGAACGTTTTTAGTGTAATGTATTGATCAACATGTTTTTTTAATGTGTATATGTGTTTTTAAATATGTAAGAGGCATAGAGAAAGGGCAGCTGAGTGTGACCTGATACTTACTTGTGCTGTCTGTGCATTGTTGAAAGAAAGTGGTGTCTGGAAAAAAATACGAGGCTTCAACATCACGCCTTGTATGCCTGTCCATTTTTGTTTTGCCACTATGTTTACATCTGGTTGCTGGTTGTGCAGTTCTGTCAGATACCCACTGTTACTTGAACCGAGCCTCAAATTCGATTTGGTTTATGTATTCATATTCTAAACATTTGTATAGCTTCTGTAGAGACTTGCACACATAGAGTTAAGCAGTATTGCACTATCCTCACCGAAAACCTCAATCAGCTCATCTCCTTCAAAACATGTGTAGTAAGCAGACCTTACACTTATTTTAGTTTCTTTTGATGCATATTCAAGCCACCTCAGGAAATTCATGTAAAGTTAGAGCTCAGTGGATGCTGCAAGAGTGTGTTTTGTATGTAGATTGCATAGACATGCAGATGCATGCAGATAAAGCAAGTAGCGAAAAAAAAATGTCTGTGTGTATGTGTGTGTGTGTATGTGTATATATATGTATATATACATATATTCTATATATTTTATACACATATATATATATATATATATATATATATATATATATATATATATATATATATATATTAGTGTGTGTGTGTGTGTGTGTGTGTGTGTGTGTGTCCTCTATACATACATTATCCTGCGAATTTAGACTGCTTGTACTGTAACATTTCTGCCATATTGACACGCCCACTTTCCCACATTCAGCTATAAACATACAGGAAAAAATCAAGGAAAAAGGGCAGGCTCATTTGCATATCGGGGCTTCATTAGATAAAGCTAAGGACAGCGAAGAGTGCATCTCTAGCCACAGTGATGAATAGCTGCTCCATCAGAAAGTTGCCTCAAAGTAATCCTGTCGTAACCCGCATTTGCATCAGTGCCTGTTTTTTTTTATATATTTATTAACTCACTTAATGGTGGACACTTACCGTTATTCCTGTGTCCTCTCGAGAAACCTCTGTGAGTGTTCTGCAATTTAAATAGGCTGCTTTTGATGGTGTTAGAGAGGCTGTGATTTGAGAAAAAAGGCGGTCAGTTGTGATGAGAATGAAGATCAGGAACTTGAATGTGCAGAATAGGTGTTAATTACATGATGTTTTATTAGAGAGCCAGTGCTGCATAAATCATAAGCCTAGATTTCATCACAAGACCCATTTCTTCTAAGAGGTTTTACACATGTCTTAGGTAAATAAAAATCTTGAGTTTTCCTGAATAATACTGTAGGTCAAGTTAAATAGTTAGCTTAGAATGTCTGTTAACAAGCAACAGAAATGTATCTACCTTAAAGATTAAAGCTACATTAAACAGTTGCATTTGTTTTGTTAGCATGCTAGAATTTTCCAATTAGAACAGTAAACTATAGTCCGATGCAGGAATTTTGTTTCCGATGCCAGTACCGATTTTGTGGTTTAAAATAAATGAATAAAAATTATATAATGAGAGAGGAACAAGTGCTAAAAATGTCTGGTGATATGTGTGTGTGTGTATGTGTATATATATGTATATATATATATATATATATATATATATATATATATATATGTCTGTGTGTATGTGTGTGTGTGTATGTGTATATATATGTATATATACATATATTCTATATATATATATATATATATATATATATATATATATATATATATATATATATATATATATATATATATGTGTGTGTGTGTGTGTGTGTGTGTGTGTGTGTGTCCTCTATACATACATTATCCTGCGAATTTAGACTGCTTGTACTGTAACATTTCTGCCATATTGACACGCCCACTTTCCCACATTCAGCTATAAACATACAGGAAAAAATCAAGGAAAAAGGGCAGGCTCATTTGCATATCGGGGCTTCATTAGATAAAGCTAAGGACAGCGAAGAGTGCATCTCTAGCCACAGTGATGAATAGCTGCTCCATCAGAAAGTTGCCTCAAAGTAATCCTGTCGTAACCCGCATTTGCATCAGTGCCTGTTTTTTTTTATATATTTATTAACTCACTTAATGGTGGACACTTACCGTTATTCCTGTGTCCTCTCGAGAAACCTCTGTGAGTGTTCTGCAATTTAAATAGGCTGCTTTTGATGGTGTTAGAGAGGCTGTGATTTGAGAAAAAAGGCGGTCAGTTGTGATGAGAATGAAGATCAGGAACTTGAATGTGCAGAATAGGTGTTAATTACATGATGTTTTATTAGAGAGCCAGTGCTGCATAAATCATAAGCCTAGATTTCATCACAAGACCCATTTCTTCTAAGAGGTTTTACACATGTCTTAGGTAAATAAAAATCTTGAGTTTTCCTGAATAATACTGTAGGTCAAGTTAAATAGTTAGCTTAGAATGTCTGTTAACAAGCAACAGAAATGTATCTACCTTAAAGATTAAAGCTACATTAAACAGTTGCATTTGTTTTGTTAGCATGCTAGAATTTTCCAATTAGAACAGTAAACTATAGTCCGATGCAGGAATTTTGTTTCCGATGCCAGTACCGATTTTGTGGTTTAAAATAAATGAATAAAAATTATATAATGAGAGAGGAACAAGTGCTAAAAATGTCTGGTGGTGATGCGTCATAGCGTTGCTTCACTGCCAGAAGCTAAGTGTACAAAATAGTACATATTACCAAGAAACTATAGTTCTTGAGCTTCTAATAAGATAACAGAAATAGATTTTTTTTAAAAGAAAAGAACTTTTAAAATGTTTATAAAGACTAAAGATATATAAAACTGAGAAATTTAGAAGAGATACTCGTGTTTCCCCTTTGTCGTTTGGCCAAAAACATGCAAACGTTTATTATTATGTTATTATTATGTTGACTTTCTGAGATCTCTCCTTACTGATTGTGTCCCCAGGACAAGTATTCTTCTCACCCCATCACCAGAGGGCAGGGTCCTCTGAGGTTGGGACAGGAGGGAGACTGATACCTCTCTCCCGATCTTTTCCTTTATGGTTGGTGCAGTGTTTTGCTCTAAAACGAGGCTCCTTCTCCTGTGAAGAGTACTTTTATTGCAGAGACTCTGGGTTCCTTGTTAACAGGAAGGTGTAATAAAAAACGTATGATATCATTGTCATACTTATCGCTTTTTTTGTTAAAATATATAGGATAGGTATCACAAAAGTATGTCTATCTTACAAGTCTCTCCTCCTTCTCTTCACCCTCTTCCCCCTCTTCCCCATCCTTAACTAGTGCTGTCACCACCTCATCCTATTCTGAAAGCTGAAAGGGAGGGAGATTACACACCTTGCAGTAAACACTGCACATATTCTCACACTTACATTTTGATGATTACTTACTTCCCACTTCGCTGCCTTCTTCAGTCATTCCCAGGCTTCATCATTTTTAACATTTCCCTTGAATCTGGGATCCATTATTGTGTCATCCTCAAGAAATTCCTTCTTATTTTCTTATCATTTTCTGTACACAAGAAAATAATTAAACAATAACATTACAGTAAGGGTTTATCTCACCTTTCATTTTTTTTTAGGGAAAAACAGCCAGCTGCAAAAGAATTGGGATTATGGAATATTTTGTTTTGTGTTTTTGCACCTGGTAACGTTTGGATATGTCACTCAAGACTTTCTTTAGTGGAAGTCACAAACTGTGGATCTTCCTCTGAATTCTTTAGAGATCCTCCAGCTTTTGAAGGATAGGCAAAATCTGGCTACACGTAGCGTGCCTGTCACAGAGTGCGCACCAGACTGATGAAGTCTTCAGCCATCTTGAAGTCATCGTCTGTGACCTTTTCAAGTCTGAGATGAAAGCTGTTGAATATTATAATGTATGTATTGTACATTAGGTACATACATTATTTGTTTTAATAATGACATGAATTTTCATTATGCTGACATGAATTCATTTTTTGAGTCATACATTATTATGTTTGCTTAGACTATTCATTGATATCTACCAGTTCTCGATGAGTAATTGTGAAATGCAACCCAGTGGATTGCCTGTCTCTCCTGGTGAGCCTTTTGGTTCAAGGCCCAAGAAGGCTTCTTGCATTGGATACTGGATACTGTTCCACAAATCTTTTGCCCATGAGAAACAAAGAGTTCTATTATGTCTTCACATCCAGGACAACGGAATGGTCAGGCAGACTTGAAACATAGAAAGGATCCATTTAATTGATTTAAATCTACTTAGTCCTGCCTGAAGATAGTGAAACAACGAGGTCTAGTTACTTATCCAGGAAATGCTGCTTCACCTGGAACACAGTCTCCCTGCAGGGCAGTCTCTTGATCAACATCCTGGATCCTTGCCATGCACTTGGAGATGTTTGGAATGAGAGCTTTTGTGCTCCAAGGTTGAGACTATGCATGAAGCATCCAAGCTTTATGATTTGGAGCTTTAACAAAGCCGTGTCCATATTTGCAGCTTTCCCTACTGTTATGGTTACAGGCCTCCGTCTTAAACCAAATTCTGCAAGGAATTTTATCTCGACTCAGCCACAACAGGATCACTTTTAGCCTCATATACTGCATAGGTCTTCAGGCTTGTGTTGTTTGACTGTGATATAGTGATCCTGTGTGATACTTGCCAACCCATCTAGGGTTAAGGCTACTTTTGACACATTAGCAGGCTCATCGATTATGTACTGTTTCATACCAAGCAGGTATAGCTGAAGGTCTGATAATGTGCCTGAAGTCCACTGTCTCTTTTTTTAAACATCAGTGAAAAAAAGCAGCATGTCTTTTTTGATGAAGCCATCTTTGCACAAATTATTATCAGAAAAAGGGTCAATTTTTTGCTCGGTGCATTGGCCGACTCACAAGTCACAGAATCAATGTTAATTAGCTACAGTTTAGTAAATTGGCTGGTGACAGTGGCCACTATAGCTAGAAATCATGATCACCATCAAATCATCAAGCACTTACTTGTTAAGAAGTTGGTCTACTCTTTTCAGGATAAGATGCCACACAGAAAATACACAGCTCTTATTGGGTGATAAGAATACAGTTTAAATCATAGATATCAAATCAGTTAACTCATAGCTCTGCAATAACTGTATACTTTTGAAGTCATATTCCTTGTTGAAGCATAATCAAGTTAGATTCTCTGTAATAATCAGAGGAAGCTGCAATTATCACCTAGAAACCCAACCTCTCACTCTCTGACTCTTTGATGGTAAAACTATTAGCTAAATACGGAAAACGAGAAAAAAAATGTTTGACTTCATCACGAAGGTGAAAGATATCAAAGTCTGCCTCTTTAACAGGTGATCAGTACTGAAGTAAAATTCACAGGAATGTGAAGTTCTGACATTTGGGATTTCATATCTATTTTTTGTTTAAAAAATTAATCCGCTCTCCAAGAAAAGTAAACAGTAAACACACTAAATTAATCATGTTTTTCTTTTTCCATTCCTCACTGCTCTTTTTTACCCTCTCTCTTTTTTTATGTAGTTTTTTTATAAATGAACCCATGGGCGGTTGTGTCTCCCAGGCCTCATGCCATGCTGTCTTTTGAAAGCAAACCTGTACGGATGGGCCTTGAACAGCTGTTTCATCTAGTCATCGAGGCCCTGACAAGATTTGACTGGTCCAGTCCCAAGTGAGTCCTGCATCTCAACGGCTAGACATCACCCTCCATAAACAAACCGAGCCCAAACAACGTCAGATGTTGGCTTGCATTTAAACGATGGTCGTTCTGGGAGGTGGGGTGGTGCAGAGGGAGAGATATGAAAAATAAATAAAAAATCAAGAGATCGTGAACTGAAACTAAAAATCTCAAGAGGACTGTTTCTGCCATTTTATAAAACTGATTATGGATGAGAGTTTGAGCTGAAATAGCTGACAGAAAGATGCAGTATCATTCGCCTTTCTTTCTCTTTTTACTGGTGGTGATGTTTAAGCAGTTTTTTTGTTCTAAGATTTATTGACTTCTCTTCGAACAGGAAATCAGTTGCCTTGAAAGCTTCTCATTATTTAGCAGTAACACACGTATTAAAGCTCTCAACAGAAAACTGACAATGATAAAATTAAAACTGCTTTGAACTGTCTAATACTCTGGTCTAAATGTCCACTGTTTATGGCTGAATGCAAACTCATAAAGTTGAGTGTATTATCTATGAAACTGTCCATGGGGCAGTTAATATGATCCCAATGTGTTGATTATAGCATATTGTCACTACTGCCCCCAGGAGTGGGCATTATGAAAAAAAAATCCTCCATCATTGTATATAAAATTTTATACATTGTGAAACTGTTTATTGCTAAAAAAAAAAAAACAGATGCAAATGTCTGTTTTTGTCTAATTCAATGAGTTAAATACCTGACAAATCAAGAAAGACAATTACACTAATACAAACATCATCAGTGAAATTAGAATGAAATCAAGTATTACCATGAAACAGTCATTGCTCATTGATTTTGAAAATTTGCCACCAGACCAGAAAGGATTAGTCAAGTTTTTGGTTTGAGTTTTTCTCTACCCATAACCAAAGTACTATTGCCGCCTAAACCTAAGCACAGATGGGAGTTCGCGTGTGAACCTGAATTTTACATGCTTTGTATGTCTGGCATCCACCCCAACCACCTCCCGGTGGCTCTTGTACAATTCTTGTACTAATTTTACAATTTTATATATAATGTGGAATTGCTAGGAGACAGGATTGGTATGAGACATTTTATTCCAAGGTTAACGGAGATGTGACAGAATATTTGGTTACAGAGACACAGAAGTTAACAAACTAGGGAAGTTGCTTTAAATGGTCAGCATTTTAGACCTTTAGCCATGCACCAGGACACACTGCATATTAGTAACCCCCGATCAGACCTTTGTTTCAGTGTCTTCAGTGAGCTTGTACTTGGCTTTAATAGCCAACACCAGGCCCACTCAGAGATGTCACAGATTCAGGTTTCACTTCATTGTACCAGAACCAAAGGGTGAAGCCAAGCCAGCCTTCAGGACTGCAGTGCTTTAAATCTTAAGCACTGGTCTTTTTTAAAGGAAGAGAGTAAAAAAAATGATCCCAAGAGCTTGCAGACAGGACTTTAATTTCTATTCCTGGGAGCTGATTTATTTGATTTTTGAGGAAGTTTTGCTAAGCAGGCTAATGAGAAGCACTGTGCTGTTGAATGATTTAGTAGGGAGATGGAGCACATACATAAAGTGTGAAGACAAATTCTCTTTTTATTCCCTAATTGGTGAAAGGAATAAGGAGGTATTTTGCAATAAAAATGACAATTAAAAGAGGGTTGGCCTCTTCTAGAAAAAAAAGAAAATGCAACAGGGAATCATGTCATGTCTTGAAAATGGTTTTATGGGATAAATGGTTTTATGGGATTTTCATTTATTTATTTATTTTTTTAAAAACAAACTATTGTATTCCTACTCTGATATTGGGTGCTTTCACAATGAATTTTAGAATTTTGCAGTTAGTGGAGGATGGATTGATACATTTACCTTAAAAGCCAATTAACTGGACTCAGGTCCTTGTCCATGCCAAGTTTCCATCCGTGAATGATGTTTAACTGTTCTGAGTTTCTTATTTAACCTCGACCAAAACCTTAAAATCAAACCCTAACCTTAACAACGTTGTTGCAACCCAGTTGTTGCAACCTGAAAACTCTTCAGATTGCACATAATTGTGTGCAGTCATGAAAGATCACTCTCAGTTAGCCCCTTGGGCGAAAAGGCAATGCCATGGCATATAAACTACATATTCTGGTGTAGCAGCTCCCACTTAACGCATTGTGTTTTTTAGTTCTAATAAGTGTGTTTGCCAATTTGTATTTTGTTTGCTGTCACCTTAGTCCATTACCTTGCACATCTGTTTTCTAAGTCTCGCACCTGCCCAGCTGTGGTTCATCAGTGCGAATAGTTTTTGTGCAAAGAGGAAATTAAGTTCTAAGTGTCTCATTGATTGTAGCGTTTATTTGATTCCTTACCACTAACAATGAATTTTATTTAAATTTCAACACCAGCATATCCTACCAGTAGATATTAACTCCTAGAGTCCTAAAGTAATTCTATAATGACAAGAGAAGCTATTATAAATATTTTGACATTGCCCCATCTAGACTTGCTTACAGTCCTTCATCTCTTGAACGGACAGTTCATCAGCAGTGTAGATAAAGCACAAACCTCAACAAAATCTCACTCACATTTAAGGTCAGATTCACTGCAGAGAAAAGTGATACAAGACATCTTACTTTGCATGATGTTAGTATACTACACAGACAGGTACTGTAGCATACATGGGAAACTGATCAATCTGCCTCTGTAAACAGATTCCCATTTGTCTGTTTTTGAGTTGAGAGGGCTATTTGCATCACTTATCACTTTTACACTCTCTAAATCTTACAGTAAAATGTAAAGTGTCCAATTTTGTTAATTGCATACAGAAGATAAAAAAAGTAACAAAGGCACAAATGATTATCTAGAGCCCTAAAGGAACATCATCTTTGATGGAAAATATTTGATAAGCATTTTGACAAGAGCACTCAAAGATTAAAGAAACTAATGGTCCAATTACTTTGAAGCTGTAACATGCTAACTAGAAATACATATGATATTGCAGTCCATAGTTGTGACAGATTGAGGTTATTTATAATTTTGAACAGAGGAAAATGTGACATGCACATATAGAAGAAATTGAATTGTTCCAATGGCAGTAGGTAGTATAGAGAGATGGGCTATTCTCAAAACAGGTTTTGATTTTAAGTGGATTTGCTGTTCTTGTAAATATGAACTTTGACCCCTTACAAGTGTAGCGGAAGGAGGATTAGGTTCATGTTTATTCAGCATGTGTAACAGCCCCTGGGACAAATCACACTCGAGTGGCTGTCGCCCATGGAGACTGAGAGAACCACCTTAGGGTGGGGAGCTAAATATGGAAATTGCAAGACATGCTTCAATATGCATATTCACTAATATGCAGTTCCTTAAAAAAGAAAAAGAAAAAAACAGCTCCTTGTTCCCATTAACCATTGCTCTGAAAGTATTTCAGAAATAACACAATGTAAAAATTTAAAGCCACCATTATCTGAGGCATGTTTCATTAATATAAATAACCTGAAGTCATGTCTTTGTTAAATTTTGTCCTTTTCTGTTTTGTCTGTACGCCTGTAGAGCGACTGAGAGCCGTGTCTCCGTTTTGAGCCTACCTACCACAACGCTCTGTTTGCTCAGGTCTGCTTAACTGCAGCTGAAGTTGTCGCCGTTAATACGGGTTTGTATTCAATCATCCTGTCAGCTTCTGAGAGGCGTGTGAGTGACAGATTTAAGAGACAACCGAACTGGGGGCTAAACTCAAGGAGAGCGATTTCTTTCCTGTGAACGTAAGATCTCCGACAGATGGGTGTTAGCTGCCAAAAGTTAGACAACACCGTCTGGTCCAGTAAACGCATTGACAGTGATCAACAAAGAAGTCTTGTCTTACTTTTTTTTTCTTTTTTTTTTTTTTTAAATTGTCTTCCTGCGGTCTCAAAGATCAACTGCTCACTTTTTTTTAGTGCATTTGTCAAATGTTCACTGTCTTTTTGTGTGTAAAGCCGTTGAAGTAAATGAGATTTCCCAAAGAGCTGTGTTCGCAGAGAAGCACTCAAAGTGATATTGACATGTTGTCAAGCTGGTGCCTCTCTCTGAGGACGTCTTAGGTTGTTGACGGGCTGAGCTGCGATCATGATTTTTTTCCCCTTATGCTGTTGAGTAATTTCAGCTTGTCTCCCAGAAATGATTTGTTGCTCCTATTTTTAGGCCAAACTCCAATATTTCTCAGTCAAGTCAGTCAGAAGATTTCTAGAAAACACCTGCTGTGTGGTTCCTTGGAGATCACCTGTCTGAAATCTGGTCAGTTGAGGTTTTCTTGATTGAGCTGAAAATGATGATCATGACAGGGGATTAGGAGGGAAGCAAATTGAGGTGAGGCTTGTTATTTTGAAATTTGACTGAGAAATTGGTGAAAGATTTCTTGCTGTTCAGTGATCTTACAAACCCTGACTTTCTGCTATAGGTAGATAGTGAGAGTATCCTCTATGGATCCATCTTGGGGAATAGCAAAGCAGAGTGAAGGTGCCCAACAACACTTTGAAATGCTCAGCCCAGAAATTAGGCAGAACACTCAAAACACATGCAGAAGTTCCTTGAGGAAGAGATGCTCAGTTGTTCAATATACTGGGGTTTCCATGGTAAGTCAGTGGTTGGGAACATGCAACATAAGACTAGCTCTCATCCTTTAAAGTAGATCATGCCTAAATTTCAAAAAGCATGATACTGAAGACACCACTCACCCCATTTCAACAAAACTTGGATGTTTCATCCTGACGCTGTAATTTGCAAAAAAAAAAAAAAAAGTTTGCTATAGTGAAAAGTCAAGATTTTTATTTTCACTCCATCATGTATGTTTGCAAATTTTGGTTTGATAATTTAAAATTTAAACCTAAGCTGTTCTGGTCACCACCAGTACCTAATGGGAAATATCTGGCTCTTAAGCTGTAAATGCTTCACTATGTTCACCAGCTAGTCGCTAACTTCACGTGACTGCCCTTTTTACAGTGGCTTTATCAGACCTGTTTAGCTGAAGACAGCTACTCACTGCAGCTGGAAACAAGCTTGACGAGAGCTTCATAAGGGCTGTGAAACAAAAACAACGAGCTGAACTTATGATTGTCCCAAATACAATTTTTTTCGGGCTTTGAAGCTTCAATGACAAGGACAAATATCTGACTTCAGCATCATACTTGGTTAGCATGCAGGTCAGACTGACATCGGTGATAGTTTATTGAATTTTCTCATTAAATGTTTGAATGTTTTTTGATATGCCAGTATGTGGCACTCAACTTTTTGGGGTCATCATCACAAATTTGCAAATTATAAGCATTTGACTTTTTCAACATCTTGCTTGTGTAGTTGTGACTAGTATGTCTGTCATGTAGTCATGTGCCACTGTCCCAGTGTCAGTGGTGGTAACGTTAGATGAGTGTTGACAGAAAGAAAATATCACGAATGTCTTCATCTGAGAATAACTAATGATAATCAATGTCGATGCACACTGAATAATGTTGGATTGCTTTTTTTTTTTTAATTTCATAAAAATAGTAAATAAAATCATGCAGATACAGGTCAGGAGCTTCAGTTTATATGATTTCAGTGACTTTGACTGTGGTATGATTATTGGAGCCAGATGGGCTGGTTTGAGTATTTATGGAACTGCTGATCTCCTGGGATTTCCACACAGAACAGTCTCTAGAGTTTTTACTCAGAATGATGCAAAAAACAAAAAACATCCAGTCCGTGGCTGTTCTGAGGATCGAAATGTTTTGTTGATGAGAGGGGTTAGAGGAAGATGGCCAGCCTGGTTGCAAGTGACAGAGGAGCTATGGTGACTC
This sequence comes from Istiophorus platypterus, assembly GCA_016859345.1. Taxonomy (NCBI): domain Eukaryota; kingdom Metazoa; phylum Chordata; class Actinopteri; order Istiophoriformes; family Istiophoridae; genus Istiophorus; species Istiophorus platypterus. Next base: position 13,259,912 of record CM029127.1, on the reverse strand, counting down.
ACATAACCACTCATTAAAACTTCGGTGAGCAGAAAAGAACCCTCAGAACCTTGAGGCAGATGGGCCGCAACAGCAGAAGACCACATAGGGTTCAACTCGCATCAGCCAAGGAAGGACCGAAATCTCGGGCTGCAGAAGGCAGTGTCGCTGTGATGGACGGGAATTTGGCATCAGCAGCATGCATCCATGAACCCGACGTGCCTTGTGTCAAAGGTCCGATGGTAGTGGTGTAATAGTGTGGAGAATGTTTTCTTGGCACACTTTGGACCCATTAATACCAAACAATCATGATTTGACTGCCACAGCCTGATTATTGTTCAGTTCGGTGAACTTCAGTGGCCTCCCCAGTCACCAGATCCCAAATCCAGTAGAACACCTTTGAGATGTGGTAAAACACAGCTGACAAATCTGCAGTCATGATTTCATGCAATCATTTCAACATGGATCAGAATCTCAAAGGAATTTTTCTAATATCTTGTGAAAGCCATGTCACAAAGAACTGAGGTTGTTCTCAATGCAAAGGGAGGCTTTACCCAGTCCTGCTATGGCGCTCTTAATAGAGTGTTAAAGTGCTCAGTTAGTCTATATATATATGGCTGGTTGACATATAAACCTGAAGCCTATTTTCTGTGTGCTCCCTTGATATTTGTATGGTATTTCACAAAAAGCCTTTTTATTGTCACAATTCTGGATGTCACATCAAATGATAATGTCACCGTAGCATGAAAAACTCCACACATGCAAAAAACATGTATTATATGTATTTAACATTCAAACAAAAAAAGTAAAAAAAAAAAACACACAAAACTGTGGCACACTGTTCAGATTTTCCCCTTTTAATATTTTTTATGGGGTATTGAGTGTAGATTGATGAGGGGGAAAAAAAGAATTCAGATGATTTAGCATACGGTTTAAACGCCAAAATGTGAAAAAGTAAAGGGGTCTGAATACTTTCTGAATGCAGTGTATATGGGAACCATGTGATAACAAAGTAGGAATATTTTTCAGTATGAAAAAGATATATTGCTTTCATGTTGCAGCTACCCTCAGGATGGAGATGCACAGTCAGAGCCCTGCAAGGTTGAATGGTCGAGGTCATCAGGCAGCTGTGTGACATATTGTTCTGATGTTTGGCTGTATGGGCACCTCGTGGGCCTTCACCCCCACATCTACTCATCCCCTCTTGAAACACATGAGGCCAGACTAGCTCAGATGAGGAGCTCGTGGCTGTTGACCATAAAAAGAACATCAGGGCAATGAGCCAAGGAGAAGAGAGGGGAAAGTGAATGAAGGGTGCTGAATAGGGAGGTAGATGAGGATGGGAAAAAAGAGGGCACTGAGAGCAGGTTGGTGAACGAGTAAGATGAAAGTGTAAAAGAAAGATGAGAGCAAACAATAGAAGAGAGAGGAAGAGGGCAAGGAATCAGGCGAAGAGAGATGGAGGAAGAAGATAAAGAGGTTGTGCGCTTTGGGCCAAATGGGAGCTACACTGCTCCAGCTGTGACCATAAAACAGCAGGTGGATGCCATCATTAGGGCTGGCAGATAAAGCAGGAATCCCAGAGTCCCAGCCCTCTCGATGCCTCTCTCCTGGCGCCAGACACTTATCCGCTCTAGGATCATGCTTTGATGCCATGACATAAAACATGACTCTTGAAAGAAGAGTAAAAGCCAATGACTTTAAGAATGACTCAGCCTAAATTTAATCAATTTTAATGTGACTGAGAATCCTTTTTACTCCAGATTTCTGTGTTCTCATCGTTTTCTGTTTGTAGTTTTAGGAAGATGTCTTATTTTTTTTCCCGATACTTATTGGAGATGCCTTATGAGGTGTTACTTGTGAACTTATTTGTGAAGGTATTGTGGTACATTGACTAAAAAACTACAGAAATCTGTTTTTCATTTTCTAGCTTTTTACAACAAGAACCAATTTCAATTCAGCACTTTTTGTTATCCTGAGTGATGCTTTTTTTCCAATACAGTAAGACATATTCTCCAAAATATCATGTGCATGCATCAACCAGTTTATATTCTAGTAGGATTTTCATTGTTTTGAATCTTGGTATTCTCCAACTTTGTCGATCATGTTCCACCTGATGAACATTTTACATGTCCATTTGATTATCAAGCTTCATTATCAAAGTACACTGATTCAGCCAGTTTCCTCCCATTGCGTCTCCTTTACTTTCGCGCATAACATAAAATAACTTCAGCTTGTCCCTCAGCTTTTGGTAATTCAACAAGGACGACTGTAATGCGTAATTATCTGGAATGTTTGCAAGATGGTGCATGGGTGCATCCCTCCGCTTTCCTCTCCTGTTTTTATTGTTTTGCGTTTTTTTTTTTCTTTCCTTTTTTTGTTCAGCGTAAGCTGGAGCAAGAGTTTTGAATTTAGCTGGGAGTGTACCTAAGAGCTGTCATCCGGGATGATAGCTTGATGGCAGATGAGAGCTGCCACTGCAGCACCCTCCAGGTGCCCTCGGGGCTAAATGGATGGTTGCAACATTGCACTTTTAGAAGGTGCTTCTTCGCTCTGATTTGTCTTCACCAGCAGTGTTTTTCCTGCCATTAGCAGGCATGGCTATTTTGGATGCATCGTTCTACTCAAACTTCTTAAATCCATCCAAACTTCTCACTGCCTTTTTCACTGTTAATCTTTCTGTGTTCCTATTCAGAATTCATAGATTAAAAATTCCCATACTCCGATTGGAAATTAAGTAAAGCATTTGAAGTTAGCTCTTTGAAAGAAGATACTCTGGGCTCTTAACTCTGCTTGCCCTCATTTGGAGTGATGACTGACATGCTTGAGAACTCCTCACTCCATGCTTAATGAGAGTTAATTTCTAACCAAACTTTTTCGGCTCGTGTTGTTTTCTCTCTTTTATGAATACAATATATTCATTAAATTAACTATTACAGACAGGAGAAACTTGTTAAATTGAAATATTCTCAATCAGCGCTAACAACCCCTCACTGAGAATCGCAGTGATGGGGATGATCTTCCTGATTCTGTTGTTTTGGCTTCCTCAGCTCTTGATGCATCTTTTGAGTTTTTGATTGGTCCTTGACTGCAGTTCAGCCTTTTTCCCTCTGTGGCCTCAGCAGGGAGTGAAGTGGTGTGTAGAAGCATGTCATCCCCTGATTTCCTTTTAAAAAGCCGACCCTGATGCTTTTAAATGCATCATCAAGGCAATGGGCTGTCCAAGTTGGTTACAAGTTAACCAAATAAACACTGACAATGAAATTAATAATGCATATTGTTTGTGAATGCCTCAGCTGGGTGATTTGACTGATGTATGCAAAGATGGTAATTTATTGAAAGTAAATTCATGTAATTGTGCAGCGGAACTTGATGAAGCAAAAGAAGGTGTCAGCCCGGCTTCCATCATCATCAGAAGAAAGAAATCATTAAAGAGCAAAAACAAATCCAACTTCAAAGGACAGTGCAGAACAAACACTTATTTTATGGATGTGTTTCATTTAGACCAAAGTTCAGAACGGCTGTTATGGTAAATATGTCAGATTTGTTGTTGGTTGTTTGCAGATGTGATCGTTTTGGTTTATTTATTTTTCTCACAGTCCACAGGGATGTAAACACTCACTCTGTACATATCAAAGTAGTCAGTGTAAATATAATTTGAAGATGAGGGGGGAACAAGAGCTAAAATGTAGTTGTCATTGTCGAGACATATTTCCGCGATGAGGAACTCAACCGGCAAGACAATTTAAGTGCCCAACTTGGTAAAAATAGTTTAGAACTAAACTGTTTTTAGAATAATTATGACATCAGCAAAGTGACATGATGTGAATATGAAGCATTTGGCTGACTGGTTTCAAGGAGCGGTGTTGACCCACTAATGTACACCGTTGTACCAAGAAGTACTTCTACATGAATGTATCTACAGCGCATAAGCACGCCTTTCTTAAATGTATTATGGAAATATATACAGCTACATATTTATGTGTGCGCTGCAAATTGTTGGAGCTTGAGTGTCATAATTTGGGCCAGATCTTCTGCTATTTGTGGCTGCTATAGTAGATCTAGGATCTTAGGACGGTCATCAATCCCTCCTACAGTCCATATGCATTCAAACACACAAGCACAAGCCTTCGCACTTAATTTTGATAGGTGTGCGTCCTTAAACCTGTAAAGAATTGTGGCTCTATTGAACTTTGAAAAGCATCTCACTGGTGGCTAAGTAATTTGGATTTGGGCATAATCTTCATGACAAATTTTGTAAATTAAACATGCTCTGGATTTGAACTTTGTTTCTCCATATTCTTCTTCATCATGGTATGGAAAAGTTGTTTCCAGTCATTAATTTAGATGGACTGGATTGACAGGACATTGGCTCATAGCCCCTCTATGCACTATTTGAAAGTTTCTCTCTTTGCTGACTCCTAGTTGTAATTTAAAACGAATACACTGTGGTAAAGAGCCAGGAATCCTGCTACCAATACTTAGTCAGAGTCACAAATGTCAGTTACATCCCCAAAAACATTATGTCCATATGGTTGCAGGCTTTAGTCGATGTGGGATATTTCACCGAAGATCTAGCAGAAATCCTATGTCTTTGTATATACTTGAGCACAGGAAGTAACACACAGACCATTTTTAGCACAGTCCTCTTTGTCCCGTTCTTCCTCAGCCTTGCCTGTCTGAAAGTGCTCCCTCCTGAGAAAGGCTATAAATGAGTCTCTGTATATCAGACGGCGACTGCAAACAAATCACTCATAACTTTTCTCGTATCTGCACTCACATCAAAATGGCCTATATCTGAAAGGGTCTGTCAGACAGGATCGGACAACTGATGTTGAATATTAATAAAGTACACCATATGTTCCCAGACAAAATATTCTCCATGCATTATTAAATATGATTTGCTGTGTCAGCCATTAATTAATGCTTGTTAAAACATAATAAAAGAATGAGATGTTGGACATGATTAAAGAAATTGAAGTTTGTTGTAAACAAAGAAATCATATGAAGGGTAATGAGATAAGAGAGAATAAATTATTGTCAGTGAGTGTCTTTTACATTCTTTGTAGACACTGGTATGAGAGCTACTTCTGATTGATATGAGGTCTTTGTTGTAACTAATTTGAATATTTGAATCGTTTGCATACTAAACATCGTTGTGCTTAAAAAGCTTAAGATGGTGCTGTATGGCTGCGTGTCTGTTTATATCTATGTCTGCATTACAGTGGATTGTTGAGGGCAACTCACACATTCAGAGATTTCCTTGACTGTTTCTTTGCTGCCCACATTTGGATCACACCCACAAAGTGACAAACTGTCAAATACACCAATCCATAGACTATGTATTTTTACAGAAAATTTTCAGAATTTATTTCACACTCCTTGAATACTACTCCATCTAGTTTTGTAATTATTGAAATTTCAGGCAATTGTGTATGTTTTTTAAGGTTCAGTTGAATGAAAGCGATGCATATTTTTACAAAATTTTATCTCAAAATTTTAATTAATTGGTTACAAATGACTTAAGATTTTTCAGAGGAAGTACCTAAACTATCCACCTGGGGGCTGGATTGTTTGACCTCAGTAAAGATTTGTGATTGCAGCCCTGCAGTCACGTAATCAGATGGTTTGGGAGAGGAGAACGACTGGACGGAGTTTTCACCCTAGCAGCCCCAGAACCTGTAATAGTTAACACATTTATGGCATGATCAGACAACACAACATTTCTTCATGTTGACATGGCCACTGTCAAACAATGGGTGATCACAGAGTCATAAATTACTGCCATGTCTTGGCTGAGAGATTACTGCTCACTTTTCTGTGTAGGTCTACACATGTTTTCAGGGTGAATGCAATGGTTTTATTATCTCCGAGTCTGAACGCAGGTTGTAGCCTGAGAGCTAGCTGTAGCAACAGTCTGTTGTCTGTTACCGTCTTCATATAAAATGGATAAAATATAGAGTATTTGATAACCATTCATTTTCTTTTAGGGTTTTCTTTTTGTTGTCTGTCTGTCTGTGTACCGCTAATGTTACTATAAAATAGGATATTTAACCTCAGAAACAGATGTGCTGCTTGGTTGAGAGGCAGTTGCACTTGTGGGTAGAGTGTCAGATACTTGGAATTTCTGGGATTAAGGCCCACATTGCATAGAAAGATGTTTCAGCACTTTGCTGGTGTTTCCAGCTTTACCATTTTAGAGACTTTACAGTCTTTCCTACAGGATGAGAATTTACTTGGGGGGGGCGGCTTGGCACGGTGCACGACCAATGTGCATACACGGTCCCATTCAGTTTAGAAGGGGGGAGGGTGCAACGCTGGGTAATTTCTACAGCCACAATTTACAGATGTCCCCTAAACGCTTCGAATGCAGGTTTTTGGTAGATGCTACAATTCAGCAGTGTTCCCTTAACACCTTACAGGCAGGCTAGCTGTAGACCCTAGCAAAGCTGCTCCGCACAGAAGCTCAAAGAAATATTTGGCCAAAAATTAGTTTGAAGAATAAAATAAGGTGTTAGGTTGAGACTGAGTGCTTTTATCTGCCTGGGGGGTCTTAATCTACCTGGGCGGGAAGCCCAAGTACAGCCTATGGATGGGAAACGCTGCAAGTGGCACCATCATCATCTTTCTTCAAGAAATGAAGCCATGCTTTGGACCGTTTCTACCCATCTGCCATGATTCCTTCTTGGTCTCCATCATCGTGGGTGCATGAGTTTGACTTTAGTGTTTTACTGTCAGACAAACATACAAACACTGATAAAAGGAATTGATAAGGTCAGAGGCATTCGATTCCGATGGGTTTTAACAAGTTGAAACTGGTTTTTGACTGGAACAGGTTCCAATCCCGTGCAACAACGTGGTTCCTCTTTCACCCAGCCACATTTAAAGTTTAGCCATGAAAGACAAAAAACATTCTTTGTAATTGGAACGCCATGTCTCTTGGGTAGAGCCATAAGACTGATATCCTTTAGTCTGATCCTGGGGTCAGGCTACCTGAATTTGCCAAAGATTATTGTCGACCACATATCTTTTTATATGTGAAAACAGCAGAGAAAGTCGGAGGATAGCTTGACAAAAAAACATTTAATGAATTTAGTTTGACTTCACTGCAATGTGTCATGAGGCAGCATGATGTTGTGGACAATATAAGCCAGTTACAAGTTAAGTGATTGGTTTCAACATCCAAATCCAGATTTACAGATGTTCCTCTGTCATATGAAGAATTAGAAGGGGGAGAGCTAAATCACCCATCAGTTTTTCTTCTCTGTCTTTTGGCGTGTTAATTTGATTTCAAACCGCCAAACATGGTGTCATGGTTTTCTGACAGGGCCTTGGGAGAGAGTTTATCTCATCATTAATTAAGTATCATATTTCCCTACATGCTGCCTGTGCTTAATTAGGAAGAGGGGGTCATTTGGGAGGGCTTATTAACTGGAACAAATTTGTTAAAGGAAGGAGACCGAGACAGATAAAAGAACGAGGGAGAGAGGGGAGAGGAGCGCCTCTGGGTTCAGTCGTCCCTGACAAGCCTTGGCTTTTGTGATTGATAACTGCACCAGTCATGGCTCAAGTCAAACTGGGAGAGATGAAGGAGTAACTGGGGAAGAGACAGAGGGGAAGAGAGGAAATCTGGGAGGAAGGAGAAGGCGACGGGGTGGGGGCTGTGAGGAAATGATTGGAGACATATGCTTGCTCTCATGCAAGATAGAGTTAGACAGAGAGGAGGGAGATGTGGAACGAAGAGGGTGGGACAGTGAGATATGAAAACGGAGAGAAACGGAGAGAAGGGGATGCTGGGAGTTGGTGGAGATTGATTGCAGCACTGGGCCACGTCACAAAGACTTTAGCTGTTGTTTCCCAACCTCCCTAACACTCACCTGGTATTTTTAGACTGCTAGATATGATAAAAATAGAAAAAAAGAAAACATGTTAGTACGATATCAGACGTACATATTAGAGGGTTTAATGTTATTGTTTTAACTTTAAACAAAATACTGCGAATGTGTGCACAACTGTGTATGCATAGCAAAAGCCAATCAGGCAACGGTGTTTCTTTGTGGGTGACACTGTTTCCCATTTCCCTAATTCACTGCGACAGAATGGGTTTGGCCACGCCGGTAAAACACCAGATGTTTTGCTCAAATGTGACACCCAGGTTGCCAAAAATTCCCAGTGGCAGGGCATGTGTTTGGAGATGACCTAGCACAAGTTCTGGCAAATGGGGAACAGCAGGGGAAGATATGACTTTCAGGAACGGCAGACTTGCCATCAGAAGTGAAGGTGCATCAAGAATTCAGGTCCTGTACAGTCCAAAATAGATGTAGCTTAATTTCATATACTATGGTACTGTAGCATCTGCGTGCTAACATATGAAACAAAGATTTATTATTTAACTGTTCAGCTATCTTCGGTGGAGGAGAGACAACTTTCTTTCTATTTGCAAGATTTTTGGAGAAACATCACCAGGAACACTTTCAGTCCCTAACTTTATTACCCTGTGTCTTCATGGCTTCATTCTGTCAGCCAATCCAGGGGAGGCCCTGGTACGAAAGAAACGTAGTGTAATGTGAATCCTCCACTGATGTGTCCTCCGTGCAAGGAATGGAAAATACCACCGAGCAGGGAAACTGCCAGACACTCACATCGTGATGGTACAGTTTAGATGTAAATTCGTACTAGCAAGTGTTCTTCTTTATGTAGTTTTTTTTTCTAACTTAATCCTCTTGAATTTGTTAAGTTACATACAGGCTTATAGTTCAAGTCATGTAATTGGTAGGTTACAGCTCTTACATATGCTATACATGTGAGATAAGCTGATTTTCATGTTTGTGACAAAAGTTTCCGCGGTGGAACCTTTTGAAAAGAAACTATATTGGCTCTTTCCCTGTTGTCCAATTCTTGGCTTAGAAATGCAGCTTGTGCTCTTGGTTTTAGTCCTGCGATACTTGTTGTCTCATAAAATCCATAAATCAGATTTTCCTTGCATTTCCTGGCAGTTGTCTCATTTTTTGGTCCCTTTTCAGAAAACAGATATGCTGATAATGAGCATTGATATTATTGGATCTAGACAAAAACAAACTTTATTAGCCTGAGCAACATTATCACTTTGCTGCAGTGCTAACTTCTGAGAGCCATTAAATCTTGAGTGGACTGTCTTTGAAGGCAGGGGCACACGCTGCTGCATTGATTGACAGGGTTGGCCTTGCCTTAATAGAACATAATTGGGCAATTTTGAAGGGTCTCTGAAAAATGACCAAATAATAACACATGACTTGACTTGAGACTTGTTTTCTCAGATAATTGTGCAAAAAGCATCTGGCACACCATTAGTTCCATTTTCACATTAGAATAATAATCCTTTTGAACTAATAAACTCGCTCAAACGTCTGTGCTTGGGTGGTTGGGCCTGTGAAACGAGTAAATACTGTATGTTCCGCCAAGAAATTGCAGAGAAAAGGTAATTTGGGGGTAGGAGGAACAATAACAAGATGAAGACTTTCCTGAAATTTATCATGTCACATGAAGTGAAAGTGCTGTTTTTCCTACCCTCATATTTCAAAGTAATATATTTGCTACTCTAGCTATGACATTTTCAGTTGTTCAGTGCTAGAAATCATACAATTTACCTATAAATTCCAACATTTTTAACCAGTCAGATATAAGAGCATGTATCAGGGAAACACTTAAATTACCAATGCTTCAAGTATTGAACAATAAAATGGCTTGTCAATGTAATTCCTTTCCTTTAATGTTTCTAAATGTCACACTATTGTGAAATTTCTCACTAAGAGATTATACTAAATTAAAATACTGTGTGTAACCTAAAAAAATAACCTTCCGTGTGACAAATCAATCTTTTTTTAATCAATTACTGATGTTAATTGTACTACAGACAAATTTTCCTGTGAGTGCCAAAGTATGTTCATAATAAAAAAAACAGGTCTTGTACTTTGCCCTGTGTTCTTACCTTTAATGTGTAAAACAATAACGATCCCTAAGGGGGCCGTTATTGTTTGGGTCTTTCTTCCAATGAGAGATTGCACCAATATCACGACTCAAATTAAAGGATAATTAAAAAATGTTATTTCAAAGTTATTGCCGTCCATAAAACTTTGATTAGGCAAACATTAGCCACATTAGGGCTTAATGGCCATTGCCCCTGTGATTACCGTCAACAATTTTATGTACTGCACAAAGCATATGAAGAAATGAATAATTAAGAATGCAGAAAAAGGGGTTTAAAACAGCAATAACATAGCTAATGTTGGGTTGTTTTTAAGCAGCTTGTGGTAGGTAGAATAAGACTGAGATTCAAGCAGGCCTAACCATATTCTTAGATCTCTATGTTGCAAAATGACTAGAGAGGAGAAAGAAAAGGACATTTTCTTTTTTAAAAGAAAGTTTTCTACTGTCATAGGACACTCATCAATCAACCTGATCAGTAACTGTTGTACAATAACACTGGCAATGAGAAGAAAGATTACATAAAACATAGAGCTTAGAACTTCTATTAAAAAGTAAATAATAATCGCAAATAATACGTTGATTATCTTTTCAGTCATTTAGTTTGTAAAATTTCAGAAAATAGTTTCAAATTTACATCTCAGAGCCCAGATGACATCTTCAGATATCTTGTTTTGTTCAACCAACAGTCCAAAACATGAAGATATTGAATTTTGAGTAATATGAAATTAGAAAAGCAGCAAATGATCACTTTGGAGACGAATAATTTTATGTTGATCGATTAATCCGTTCATCACCTAGATGTTTGAGGACTTTATGCTACTTGAATTTCACAGCAACCATTCTGGGCAACAGTACCGTTAGTGTGGAGGCCACATGTTCACATATTGACAGCTTACTGAAATCATCAATTGTGGCAGGCAGTCACGCACTGCAGCTTTGAGCCCATACATGTACCCAAGTAAGAATGACCTATGATTAACAACATCAGCGGCATGTGCGTATCAGTGTTGCATAGAGTTTTTTATCTGCTGCCATGAGAAAGGCTTATGCATGCAAAATTGAGTGGAAATACATTTCATGTCACAAAACAGAAACGTTATCGTAGCAGCATAAAAGCAACTTCTGTTGATATTCAAGCTGTTTGTCGTTTTGCTCAGAGAGATTTACACGCGAGCTCTGGTAAAATGAGATGAGTCGTTTGCGCCTTAGGTACTGTTAAATTCAATAAACATTCCAGCCATTTTCATAAAACCAGTTTATGGCAGTCTTGCACCATATGCTTCCTTCGCCTCCCTCTGTCTCTGCCAAAGGTTCAGCATGCAAAAGAGGCTGAGGCTTCAGTCATCCTGTGTACCGCTGTTTATGTTTCTGATAGTGTTTATGAGCTGTGTCAGAGCAACGTAAAGTTGTGGATTAACATTTATTGCTGTGATGATATTGCCAATCCATCTCTGAGCATGTCTCAAAACTAGGAATGAATGTTTTTATTAGATAAGCAGGGATGAGCTCTTTAACAGGCAGGGGAAAATAATTGCAGATTAGCTGGAGTTAGTGTTTATGGTTTAAAAAGGTCTCTCATATTCGAATAGAGTTGGATTTGATTTAACTTTTTATTAATTTTGGGTTTGTGAAATATTTTAGATTATTTTGCACTGATTCCTGAGTAAGCTCCTTTCTCTGAAGAACACAGTGACACGCAGTTGAAAGCTCAGATATGCTAGTAATTGGAACCTGTGGAATGTACGTTTCCTAAAGGTCATCAATAGACGAGCATGCTCAGATATTTTATTGCTTGAAATTAAACAAACTATATACATGTGCTCTTTAATAGAGAGGCAAAAACTAAACAGAAACTAAACAAAAGAAACAATGTTCATGAAAACTTATTTGGAAAAAGTGTTATCAGTATAACATATCTAGTCTATATGGTTGCCTTTGAATTAACATGATATGTTGACTAAGATGTATGCATCATGCTAGGACTGCAACTAACAATTACTTTCATTAGTAACTAATCTGTTAATCATTTTCCAGATTGATCCAGATTAATCCTTTAGTCTATAAAACACTGGAAGTCACTGGAAGATGTCCATCCCTTTTCCCAGAGTTCCAGGTGCCGATATTTCCTTTATAAAACAGAGAAAAAGTTAACAAATCCTCACATCGAAGAAACGTGAACCAGAGAACTTTGCCTTTTCTGTTTAGCAACAGCAGCTCTATGTTACACCATAATTTTCATTAGTACCGGTAGTTTTTCACTTTATTTCCAAATGTAAAGCCGGTAATATAACAATTATTCTTCCAGACAAAAGACCAAAAAATAGTTAATAGCCAGGGTCCATTTTATATCATATTATAAGTGCTGCTGTTGAAATTGGCCTTATCAAAGGTAAAACTGCTACTAGTCACCAACTGAAAAAGTCTGAAAGATTGAGAAGTGGATGAAAATGTGTAAAATTGAAAAAAAATTCAAATAAAGCTGCAGTGACCACAATACGCAGTTCCTTCAATGGAGGGGAAATATCATTTTCTTTGTGCCCATCTTGAAATCTATTATTAATTGTGCTTTCGTGTGTCTTCATGACGCTAATAAAGCAACATTGCTCTTCCAAATCACCTGAAAAATGAGTCCAAGGACAACGGGCATTGCATAGGAAAGGCGTGGCTGTCCACTTTGAGAAACGATGGCACTCAACAACCAAGATTAATGGAACTCAGATGGCTTTTAATTAGTGCAGCTGTGCTCATTAATTATCTGCCCATAACACAAATATTTTTATGTTTGGGGAAAGTGTTGATTTATTTGATTTAGTTTGCCGGTGGATCTAGATGAATGACTCTTCATTTTATATTTTACCAGCAGTAAAAGGAAAGGAGAGGAGAAGAAATCTTCCCCAGTTAGCCAGTCTGTTACAGACATAATGTTATTGATGACGCTGTGTAATGTGACAGCAGTCATGAACATAAAGAGTAATAGTTTATAATGTTGTGGGTGAATTACAGGCCTGGTCATACAGTTTAAATTTAGTTTGATGAAAACCTTTTGTGATCATAATAGAAATCTTGCTGTGTCTTGTGTGTAGCACAGGCTCTCTACTGATTTTTAATAGTACTGATTTGCTCTTGGCTTTAACAGTAGTACCTGACCATGTATGTAAAGTATAGATATCTAGGTCGTTGTACTCGTTTTGAAGCGGAGTTTTTAGAAATTTTAAAAAAAGCAAACTTAATACCATCAAATGCATTTAGTTTAATCAAGTTGATCAAGTTAACCAAGGCCCTTTTCTTATTTAGAAAACAATATCATGGGTTCTGGTTTGTCTTATATGTCTCCAAAGTGTTTTGTCATAAAGATCCAATTTTGATTTGACTGGATCTTCCAATCATACCGCTTGATCTTCTTGGCATGAAAATTTTACTTTTTTTTTTTATCACAATTTATCCTAAGGAAACTCTAGAATAGCTATTTAATGGACCTTGAGGTGAGACAATTTGATCAATCAATATAGAAATCACATTAACAGATTAACAGATTAACACATTATTGTGGGAAATCATTTTGGCTAGTTTTGGCTGCAACCAAGCCAGAACATGACCATTTTAAGGTCATGACAGATTAAAAAACATCGACAATTGAAAATTTCACAATTGGTCATGTTGCTAATGAGCAAAACTCAAATGAGAAATCGACTTTTTTTTTTAATTGTTTTTAAAGGAGGGAAGTTACAACAATTTGTGAGATTTTGCTTTGGAGTGTTTATAGCTATGGTTGATTTGGTTTGCCATTTTGACCTAATGCAAAGTCTTTCAGCCAATTACTCATCATGTTGAACAAATATTCCCTCTCTCTCCCTCTATTTTCTTTCCTCTCTCTCTCTCTCTCTCTCTCTCTCTCTCTCTCTCTTTCTCTCTCTTTGTACCCCCCCCCACTCCTTCCCTCACCCTCCAGTTCCCATCTTTTCCTCATGGCCACAGTAAATTTCTTTGAAACATTCATCCGAACACGAATGAGGAAAACGCAATGGCAAGAGCAGAAATTAAAATTTCATTATTTACTGCGTTCGAGTTTGGGGACGCAATTAGTATCTGCACTGTGTGGCCCAGGGATATTTACTGCTTTGGCCTCTCCTCTCTTTATTGTGGTGGTTCTTTCATCCCGGCTAGCAGACTGTGATGCTATCACTTGCTCATTACCTCTTGAAGTCTGAGACACGGCGCACTATTACACCATTTCCAAGGGTTCATCATGTGAACTTGAGGATGGACACAGAAATGATACATCATGCAATGATTGCATTTCAAGACACTGGCAGGAGAAACACCCCTAGACCGTAATTTGTAAAATAACTGTGGACTTTTATCCTTAAGATTTTTAGATGAAGCATAAATTTCCTGCAAAGTTTCTATGTTTAATCACCTTTGGATGAAACACTATATAGTCTATAGGAAAAAAAAAAGATGGAGTCCCGTATTAATTGATAAGATGGTAAGATGGTAGACTCAGTATAGTTTACCGTTCAAACTTTCGAGAGTTTTTTCTCAAAAAATATTCAAATAATTTTAACAGTACTTTGTATCAGTCAGAAGTGATAGATTAATAATAACCATATGCGTGTGTTGCAAAGGTGTAGCTCTTGACAAATTCTCTTTTGGTGTCAGGACAGATGATGCAGATTAGTTTCAGCCTCAGTTGCAGTATTTCTCCAAATTAGTTTAGAGACATTCTGTGCTTCCAGGATACACACGGCACAACCTGTGTTGAGGAACTTTTCAGATTAGTTTGTGCATAAAAATTAACATTTCCTCTTGCCAAGTCAGTGCAAGTAATTAAATAATGCTTAGCCATTGATCTTTGGTTTCTAAAGTTTGAGTGTAAAGTATGCACGTTGGTGAGGTTTTAATGCGCTATTACATAGTGTATGCCCAACATCATTCGATAAGGGAAGTACCTGCTTTTAATGATAAAACACCAGGAGCAAACAAAACAAAATGAAACCTTATTTACATACAACATTCCCTACGCCATTGCTTTTCTCATATGTGCAATTAAGGACAAAGCTGCAAGTGTTAATTTGCTTGATGTGCACTTCTCACAAGCAGCGGTGCCAGCTAAAACAAAACACCACCAGCAACAACAATAACTGCATGTTTTTATATTAATTCTGGTTAACAAACACTTCCTTGAACAGGGACACTGTTGTTTTGCCTCTCACATATTTCTCCTCCATTCTTCATGTTCCTAGACATAATATGCATATGAACACTGGAGCCTGTCAGATAGAAGAGATCAGACGAATTGCGGCAGGGGGATCAAAGGGAGATATCTGATCTCATAAAATCATATTAAAACCCGTTGCCTTATTCCAAGACACCACGTATTGATCACAGAGGAGACAAGTAGGAGCGTTTGCTACTAAATAAAAACTGGGGGCTGATGAGAAGTGAATCAGGAAATCTGCGCATGCTGGGGGTCATTAAAATTGCATGGAACTCTATGTATTCCACAAACAATCGGATGGTTAACTCGAGGGCAGAGAGGGGAAAACAAGAGGAGCACATCCTCACGATAGCTTCTTGCATCCCTCCCACCTCCCCTAATCCCCCATCCTCTCTGCTCCATTCACTCTTCATTGTATTTAGTTCTATTTGTTGATGGCGCCATTTTCAATAATTGTGTAAGACAATAGGCAGGCAGAGTATCAGTAAAAATAACCCTCCTGTCAAGGTTGGGCGCTTCTCAGAATGCCGTATTGCAGGCAGGTATATAGAGTGATTTGATTATACCGTACGGGCGGCGCCGTTGTTACCCAGTTTGACTAATAAGTACTTTTCAAACCTGCCCCTCTCTTCCCATTCAGCAGGAGTGCTTCGGTTTCTCAAGGAGTTAACCTTCACACACTATCATTAATGTCACTCTCCACTGAAACTTCACAGAGCAGCTCACTTTCTGCAGTGTGTGTGCATGCCTGCGTGAGAGTCGAAACTCACTGTTTGTCTTTAATTCCTCTCAATTACAGGTTCCGCTGATGTTGAAGCTGCCTGTTTCTGTGAACTGTTTCTAATGTTCGTCTCATAAAAGTGAAAGCAGCCTCTTCAGTTTTGAATTTAGTCTAGTCTTTACCTTAACTCTTAAACTGTGTGTGGTCAAGCTTTGTCCAGACCCACAACATTTGACTTGTATTCTAGTTATGATCTCAAAAGTATCTGAGATACTCAAGATACTAGGCTAAAGTTTGATTAAACGTGATACTCAAAACATCTAAAATATGTATGTAATGTGCACATTATAGAAAACTCTCTTGAATCTCTTTATTTTCTCTGAATACGTCATTCAGTATATAGTAGCTTCATTAGGGTTTGGAACATATTGAATTTATATACAGAATGTGTCATTGTCTTTACGATATAGAAGAAACGTTCCCCAAATTTAAAGTAAATCAGTGTAAAATTAAAAGAGTAATATAGAGTGTATGGTGTTTAATTTTTGTATTGCAATGTAATACAGCCCTTTTTTTCATTATATTTTCTTTATTCTATGGGGATAACTTGAATGAAACTGGAGCAGCCATGGAGAGAGGAGGCAGCCCTGTATACATTGCTGTCCAAGATCAAAACAAGTAAATCAATCGGACAACGGTGAAAGGAGAGGGGTACATCAAAATCAATTCACTCTCGTCAATACCACCTTAACAAGCTTAAATCCTAAATTAAAATATACTGCTTTGCAACCTGCAAATATGAGTCAAAGGCCAAGAGTATTGGCTCAAGATATGACAGATGCCCTCTCAAAGGTAAGGTACAGCCTCCTGAACTGGAGGAATAGCTGAAATAACGGAGAATGCAGGACTTTCTATATGTAAAGCAGGGATGTTTGAGTGGTTTGTTCTTTGCTCCCTTGGTATTCACCAGGTGTGGACCTCTAAATGCACAGAGCATTTGTATGTGTATTGGGTGTCGTGAACCTTTCAGGCCACAAGAGTGCAGGACACACTAACATGATGTGCCAGTAACAAGTGGAAGTAGAGAATATGCCTCAATATTCTCCGAAAAATATTAAGCTGTGAAAGAAAT
Organism: Istiophorus platypterus; assembly: GCA_016859345.1. Lineage (NCBI taxonomy): Eukaryota > Metazoa > Chordata > Actinopteri > Istiophoriformes > Istiophoridae > Istiophorus > Istiophorus platypterus. The sequence goes on along the minus strand of CM029127.1, from coordinate 13,242,896 downwards.
GTTTTTACTTAACATACTGTAATAACTGTGTTGCTGCAACATGCGTGTTTATATGTTGAATAATGACAGTAGCAGAAATAAAAACTAACCAGTAGACAATAGAAATATCTGCATCCTGTACGTGAAATATCTTCCACGTACAGGATGTAGTATGGCATGTACAGGAAGTGCTGAGGACAGTGGGTATGTGCGAGTTATCAGTTATCTGCAGCCACTGAGTCAAGTTGAATATCCAGGTTTTTAGTACTGAATGGTCTCAGCAGTGAGCACACACAGCTTCCGGAAGCCCCGAGGGTAAAATAGCTAAACTTTGTCAACCAGTATTCAAGTGAGTTTCTGCAACTTTTTCAGTTTCTTATACTTTCACTTATATGGCTGGCAGCTAGTTTGGTAAAATAGAACAGGCAAGTAGGCAGGGGAGGTTGAATGATTTTTAGAGTGTCGGACTGAAAGCGCATCCATGAGGCTATTTCATGGAGGCAGTACGCACCGGTGTAAACTCATTCACAAAACTCAGAGAAATACCAGTAGACCAGATTGAACTAAAAGTTAAGTTTTTGGCTAGCATTGCACACATGTACAGAATTTCATCTTTTTAGAACAATTTAATATTCCCTACCATTATCTATTTTACAAGACAGTCATCTATTAAAAAAGAAAAATACCCTCTTCAATCAGTTGTTAATCCAGAGGTCATATATTTTCGGGATGTCCGTTCAACCATCCCGTTCTTGTGAACTCTATATATCAGTGACACTTTGAGGAAATCTCTTCAAATTTGGATTCTTCAAACATGGATTCAAACTGCAACTTGATGGTTGGAAGAGGCATACAACATACAGGAAGAAATACAATATAGATGGCACAATATAAATTGACTGAATGAGAGTGTATAATTCACTTAACATCTACACTTACCAAATGACTGAGTTACTTTCTGAATTTAAAGTACACAGTTTCCTGACTCTTGACTTCAGTTCCAGAACTGCCAGGTTTACACAAGTACCTTTTATGTCTCTTACGTGGGCCCCTCAGGATTCTGCACTACATGAAAATTTGTACCCTAATTCCCACTGCACTGTATGTTGCAAAAAGCAGAACATATACAACAAACGCAGGTGTCCAAGCTCTTATAAGCTGGACTCCATTAGCATCTAGGAGAGCAAAGTTAGTGGATGGAGAGGTTGCACTTATTGGGAAATTTTCCAAATGGCCCTCTTTACAAAGTTATTCCACTGCTACAAAAATTGCAAGTAATGCAGTATGCTCAATTATGGCTCTTCACAATGCTTGGATTTACTCCAATCTGTGCACTTTTTCATACATTTGGCCATTTTCGAAACCACAGTTAACATGGTGTTGCAAGAGGGTATTCATGCTGAGAGAGACTGTTAAAAGTGCAACACTTGCAAGACCATTGTTTTCTTATAGTAAAGCAAGTTCCCTTCTCTGGTGATTTATTCGTGTTTTCTTTTTCTGCTTTTGCCAAAAAGTTAAATCATTTCTAAGCTTTTTGGCTCAAAGTGTGGAATTGCAATTCCATCGATGTCCTTGACACAATTTCAGATAGCCCAGGTGTATTAAGTTTTAGGCTGTTTTTATTTGGCTTCTATAGTGGCTTGCCTTTGTATGCTTGCTCGCTCAACAAAGTTGAGACAACAAATGATTTACCTGCCTGAAAAAAATCTGCTTCATTTGCACATAGTGGAAGTTTTTGGTTTAAGTATAATTGAAAGGAAACTATTGGCTGTTGCTCGCAGAAAACTTCTAAATGCCCAACTGAAAGGTGGTTGGGTTGAATTATGGGAAATGTAGGCACCAGGTTGTGATAAGGCAGAGGCATAGTCGTCTTCCATTTTTTACCCATCAAAGTGGCCTGTCAACTCAGAAACTTTATACGTATAAAGTATCTGAGTTGAGGATCTAAGCAAAGAAGCAGTTGTAAGCTGCGACCAGACTAAATATAATTAAAACTGACTTGACTGTGAGCTAAAGGGCCCTAGTGGAGCAATTGCTAAACCCGAGTCCTCTCTGGGCAGTTCAAACTTCACGTGGTTCCAGTTTTTTTGGTCATGTTAGGTCGCATTTCTATACCATGCAAAGAGGATAACAATCTAGTCATTTTGTGGTACATGGATAAAATGTTCTCTTTTCTCATGTCCAATTTCTTCAAACACTGTCTGCTGTAAAGTTAAACATAGGTTTACAGGCCCAGGAACCTAAAACTTCCCTTTCCATTGAGGTAATATAGATTTGAGAGGCTTTGCAATTCCTTGCCTAAAGGTTCTTTTTAATTGGTGAATGGTAATCAGGGCAAACCTGATGACACTTTAGCTTGACTTGCTCGTTCACTCTATCAGGAGATGCAGCAGTAGGAAGAGGGAGTGTGCATCCGGCAAGGCTTTATTTAGAGTATATGTTAATTTTGAAACAGATGTTAAAAAATCATTCTGATGCATGAGATTTGCTTATTATTTTCTGACTGACGTGTCATCAAAAAATTGAAATGAGAATATTTGAACATTTCTTTAATCTAATCCTGTGACAATGTAAAACTGTAAACTGTATCAAGTTGGTATTTTAACAACTCTCAAATGACTTTCCTCCTTTTTTCTGTCTTTCTTTCTTCCTCTCAGTGCTTTGAACGCCTCCTTTTTCTTTTTCCTGCCATATCAATCATTTCTCTCTTTCCTCTAACTCCTTCTTTCTCTGTCTCTCATTCTCCCTCTCTTACCAGAGTATGTGTCATTATCCATCCAGTGTGACTTCACCCATTCTGCCCTCTGGTGACACAGCTTGCCCTTGTTAAGTGGCTCCAGTCCCTTTCCTCGTTTACAGGTGAAATCTATTCTCGCACACAGGCCTCAAGGGCCCAACTGGACTGTAACAGAATTTCTCCTGCCCCGCTGGGCCCCAACCACAAAGCTGAGAATAAATGGCTGAGGTGCCAGAGCTGGACAGAAAAATCAATGCCTGTTTATACAGACATGACAGTCCTGGCGCCCAGGCAGTTCTCCTGCTTGCTCCTCTAGATGCTGTGTTATATATATTTTTTTTTAATCCTTCTCTCTCTCCTGTGTCTTGTTCTCTCCTCTGCTGAGGATAAAATGTGTGCCCTCTCCAGAGGCTGGAACAGTAGGCGATGCGCTATGGCCATTTTGTCCTCAATTTGTTCTCACCATGTGGTGAAGTATTGCATGGGGGTCAGCTGAATGCCGTTGATAGACTGACGGTCACGCAAACGGTTTCTTCTATGCTGAGCAGATGAAATGCAGACAACCAAGGTCATGTGTTGCGGTAGGATACGGTTTCTCAACTGGTGGGTGACGACCTGAAAGTGTTCAGCGGTCATGTGCAGAAAGGGTCTTGCTGTTCTTATTAAAACTACTCAGGTAGGTTTTCATTTTCTGTAGAGGACACAATAAACTAAACCGGTTTAAGTGCACTTCTATGGGCATAAATACTAGATCGTTGACTCCGGAAAGGTTTGGCGAGAAGGAGGTTTCAGATGCTGTTCAACCAGTCCAACAAACAGTTCAGTTGGAGCAGATTGATGTCTTTAACCACCAGGATGCCCTTTTTATGATTCTTTTTTTCTTTCTGGTTCAGAATTTAGAACGGAACTAAAACATTAGAAGGATGTTGACCTTTGTTAACACCTTTAACTATTTATCCAAATACGTTTTTAGCAACTCAGTAATTAAAATGATAATTAGTTGCAGCCCAAATCCAATAAAACAACCCGAGAACACAACCGTTTTCAAAGAATAGTAGGAGAATATTCAAAGATCTTTCTTTTCATTGGTCACTAGTTCTTTCTATCTACAATGTATGTCATAGACGTCTTTATTCTTCAGTAATATTTTGCTTTAGTTTATCTATTTAGTATTCTTTGCCCTATTCTTTCCTTATTGATTTTTTTTCTGGATATCTTTGATTATATCTTTGTTCATTCTTTTGTGTGTCCACATGTGTGTAAACTTTGTGTGTGCTACATGTGCTTTGTGCAGGCAATTGTGTGACTCTCAAGGGGAGGTAGCACCGTACTTGTAACTCATTCTGATTTATGCCCCCTGTCTAAATAAAAACATAAATCACAGCCCCTGCCACAGAAGTCACTCTCACAGTGGCCGGGTTCGTCCGGCTCTGTTCTGGGTTGTGCTGTTGCACCCCGATGACAGAAACACAATTGATTCCCTCATTGCATCAATTTGTCGCCTAATCTGGTGATATGTTGATAAATCTTACTGCTTTGTCAATTAATTTTCCTGAAAAATGAGCCTGGCGGTGGTGGACACATCAATACTGAGGCAGTGGAAATATCGGTGACAAAATTAAGTGATAAAATGAATTGCCCCCTATCCCGTCTTGTGAAAACATAACTAATGAGGGAGGCAATTATAGTTGCATGTGGTCTCCTTCGGGAAAGATGGAGGGGGTGTTTGAAAAAAGACTTCTATGGTAATTAGACAAGTGGGAGAAGAAGGATCTCAGGAAAATGGTCATCTGAAACAGAGGGTGACTTCAGAAATATAGCACAGTGGATAAATGTTTGTTTCAGCTCTCAGTCACCATGGTAAAGGACAAACAATGTTTGAAACCTTGCAAGCAAGACCATAAGTCAAATCAAATGAAAGTAATAGTTAATTCCTCATGGACCGTGACAAATGTGTGTGAGGTATGTCATCAACTCATTGCTTACAACACACATACTGAATCAGGGATGAAAATCATGGTCAGTGTTTGGTCACCTAGCAATTTCCAATCAAGCTTGGATTTGTGTAGTTTTCTTGTCACATAAATCTTGTAGAGTTGTGGCGTAAATGAGGGATAGATGCCGGTGTAATTGTTTTCTAGAGGAGAGATAGGTTTGTTACCAGGTTACTAAAGTTGCTGTTATTCCCAGATGCATATGTGTCCCATGAAAGCTCAGACGTTCACATCAGACCTTGTTGTTTTGCTTTATTTAAGCGTCAGCAGTGTGCCTGTTATCGGCAGCAGAAGTTGTATATCACCGAGCCTAGTCATTTGTTTGACATGCAATATGAGATGTCACACATTCCTTAAATCAGGAGAGAGACCAGTTCTTTGGTTCGCATTTGAACAGCTTGTTTGAGATTTAATATAGTCCTGTATCTCAATGGGAATGCAAATCAGCGCCTCACAGGTTCCTTGGTCAGTGATCAAGGTGTTAAAATAATGCAGGGTAAAAAAAAAAATAATGATCTTCCAGCAAACATAATAAGCCAAAGAATTTTGCACTCTTATATTAACTGTTTCTGCACATGGTACCTGTCCATAGAAGTTAAAGTAGGCATGTTGAATCACATGTATTAAATACCATAACTGCGTCATACAATGTTTTTATTTATTTATTTATTTTTTAAAGTGAGTTTGTATATTTTTGCTCTTTTTTTCATTCCTACTACCTATTTTGTAGTGTCAGGAGATTAATGTAAATATTAAGAGGACGCTGATAATTAAATTCAGACGACCCATATTAGTGATTGATCCTTTAACTTGAAACTAGACTCTAAAATGTCCAACTCTGCATGGAAGTTCTGGTACATTACTTGCAGCAGTTTGAGAGCTTTTAAAGAAGGTATTACAGTGCACAGGGGAAGCGTTAGGAGAGAGTATTTTTAAAAGGACGGTTCCTCTTTAAAAGACTCCTGTGCCCACAAACAACCTGGAAAGTGACTCTCAAGAGCAAAAAACATCATTAATACATTCATTAGGAATAGGTTAAGCTATTGAGGAGGTTTTTGAACACTATGGATAGGCAACACGGGAGGGAGATTAACATTTTATAATCATACTTTCTGGGCTGCTGTTGTTTGCACCTTTGCCTAAGGTAATGAGATCCCTCCATCAAACAAATTCTCTGGGCAAAAGCAACATTTCCCCAAAGCCCTCTCCCGAGGGTTGAGGAGTGGTAATCTCTTAAAATCATCAGGCCACAAAGTCAAAATCTTACCGTCTTGTACATTCTACTTACCTGGGCATCCAGCGGTTTCTATCTGTGAAGCTTACAAATCACAAGGTGGGTGTGTTTTGTGTTTTTTATTTAATTAATATGCATTCTGAAGTGTCTTCATGCTCCAGAGGAGATTACACAATTGACTCTCATGACTGATTAACAAAACCGGGAAGCTCTAATGCAACCATTCATTCATTGCCCATAGAAGTGAGCCATTGGTCTTCATACCAGCTTGTTGTGTTTTGTGTCGCATGCTGTAACACTATATTTTACATAGAAAGGCCAAGAGAGAGGAGGGAAAACGGTATGGATTGCTCTCTTCATTTTTTTTATTTTTTTATTTTTAGAACCATCTTGGCTATACTGGTACTTTAAGCATTTAACCATATTTCTGTAACTCATAATCATTTAAGATGCTAAAATGAGTCTCACAGAGCCAGACATAGTCTCGTGGACTTAAAGCCTGATTTAAAATCAACTCTCAATACAGCATCAAGTAAGTATGAATTTGATCATAGTGGATAATTCAAAAGTCATCTGATACGTTCAGACCAGTCAACATGTTTGAAAACCTGAACCAGTAACAGCCCAGTGGGCAAAGATGTCATCCAGTCGAATATGGTACTGTAAAAGGTCCATACTGATGTCTAAGCGAAGGAAAAAACTTTCCATCATCTTCTGTGTAGTCTACTTAAAAAGCTGTCTGCCCTAAGCAAATGCCACAAAATAGCCTCGGGTTTACATTGACCGCCATGATTTTTTTAAGTGCTTTCAGTTTCTGCTGCTCCCCATGGTGCCTAAACATGCCTCTGCCAACCAGTAAAGTTGCAGTTAACATCCATACCTGTCCAGACTCATATAGTATATGATGTGAAGACTTTGAAGGAATTGAAGTGTATTTACAGAACATTATTATTGCAGTGAACTTGACCTTTGACCTTTTGGATATAAAATGTCATCACAGCGTCATTTTATCCTACTAGACATTTATGTGATGTTTTATCACAATTGGGAATTCTTGAGTCATGGCCAAAATGTGTTTTGTGGGGTCACAGTAACCTTGACCTTTGACCTTTGATCCACCGAATTCTAATCAGTTCCTCCTTGAGTCTAAGTTAACATTAGTGCCATGTTTGAAGAAAGTCAAGGTTTTGCTGAGATATCACATTCATGAGAATGGGACAGACAACCCGAAAACACAAGGAAAACGGTTGGTGGAGCTTGACTGAACAGTCGGACTAATGCCAGCTGACCCATAGAAGTTTATATGCTGTTTTGTGCCACACTGAGTAGAGGGATCTCTTGAAAGGAGAGAGAAATGTGCATGTCAAAAGAAAGAGAATTGCGGCAAGTCAACTCTCCTAAAGGATTTAGCAGAAGCTGCCATTAAGAAGAGGTGTCTGTTTTAAATATGAATCATCCCTCCTTCTAGTTCAAGTTGTTAACTAAATAATTCAGAAGAAAGGATGCATTATCGACTTGATGTAAATGTGATATGAGTGGAAATCGGGATGTGTGACTGAGATGATAATTGATATGATAATGGAGTTAGGCAAAGATGGAACAATAGTAACAAATAATAATGAAAAGTTAAATAAAAGATGTGAGTAAAACTCTTAGTGCAGCTGACTGACATGCTAGGGAAGCTTCACTGAGGCAGCAGTGAGGGTAAAGGGGCAGACGAGAAGTGAAACACACCAGATACCAGCTGCCTGACAGGCTTAAAGTACTAGTGCAGTTATTCACGAGTGCCACACTGGTGAGTAAATGAGAGAATATGTTGAAATATCCTCCCTTGTCGAAGGGCATCAGCTCCGAAAGGGAATGAAATAGCTGCCCTCTTAACCTCAACATCTTTTAACATCAGCAACTTTTTGATTTGCATGCGATTAGGTTCACAATGGAGGCCAGTATCATTAATGAGATCAAAAACTTGCTATCAGACACAGCTGATGTGGCCTTCAACTCTGCCATAGACATCAGCTCCTCTTTCTCTCCTTTTTTTTTTCTCTTTCTGCTCAGCATGGGAATAAAGGGATGAAACAGACGATGGTATGTGTGTTTGTGTGTGCGTGTGTGTGTGTAATGTGGGGTGGGGGGGTTGCATAAAAACTGCTGAAGTGCAGAGAGCAGCCCCATCTGGAAGACATCGGACCTAAATGAAGTTGTACAAAACCATTCCATTGATAATAAAGCTAATTTTTATGGCTCTGACAAGTATGTAATTATGTGCAGTGGTGCTTTTCAGATTTTATCACAGTCAATAAACTACCACGCTAATTTCATTCCTGTTTTGACATATTTACATGGAAATATTCGATTTGGGGGGAATTAAAGGCCTTGAAAGCCCCTGATAGATGGCTTTTAATGATCTGTGACCCCCCCGGCCTGTGGGCTCATCTGTTTGTCGGCCCGTCGATCTCGCGGGAGATGTGCTTGGTGTTCTGATCTCTTTTGACAGAGTGCCATCCAGATAGTGCCGGCCAATAAGCACTGAACACTGGCACTTTTCTTGTTGGCTGATTTGTCAAGCCCGCTGATCTGGAAAGATTAAGAGGAAATAGATGTTTAAGTGCTGCTTTTTATCTGTTATTTATACATCATTGATATCATCAACACACATTTTTACTGACCAGCCTGACAGTTTAGGACGCTTTAATATACAGTGCATAAAAAAACTCTGGTGCTGTGTGTTTTTCCAAACTTATCCCTCTCGCCCCAAACACATTCATTCACACACACACACACACACACACACTCACACACACACACACACTCACGAAGAGGTCATGGTCCAGTCGACCCATCTTCAACCTAGTGGTGCAGATAAAGTACAGCTGGCCTCAGTGGCCAGACTCATTCTGTTGAGAGAACGCCACAGGGGTCACCGGTGATGACAAGGTCCACTTATGGGAGGTGGGAATTGGTGTCAAAAAAAAAAGTGGGAACTGTTGCCCCGTCCTCTTGCAGCTGAACACGTACAGCGTCTCGCAGGAGGGGAGCCAGTGTCATAAAAAGTCCATCAAAAGCACCAGTAATTACCCAGGAAATTGACAGTGAAATTGAAAAAGTTTGTGGCCAGTAAGATAGCCCATCCCCCACCCCAAGATTCCTGTTGTGTGACAGCAGCACATTTGCTGTGGTGATGAAAATGCTGTCCCTGACATTGTTTGCTAGAATAACTTTCATTGTCACATTTTATTTCCCTAAGTTCATCAGTCACTCCATTCGAATTGATGTCCTGGTGCGAATCCAGCTGTTTGTGGAATCCAACTGTGACTTTTTGGATGTTATTACCAGTTCACACCAGCCACAATTCAGAGATCTTTCAAGAGTTAGAATTTAGAATTAATTATATCTTTTATGCAAAATAGGGAAAAAAATCCCCCCAATTTGGAATGGCCAATAATTTGCGGAGTGGGAGGAACCGCTGGATTTGGAAGCATCTTCTATGAATTCCCTTTTCAAAATGTTTTAAATGATATCCTCAGTGTTATTCAACATAGAAACACTGAAGGCTCACGGATAATGTAACAGTCCTGTGGGTTTATGTTATGACAACAAGTTTTTATTATTTCATAGTCATTTTTGGAGAATTAGGATTTGTCCATCAATTTAACATGGCAGATGGCTGTAAACACTAGATGCTGTAGAGAAGAAGCGGGATAGAGACATGAATAAGAGCTGTAGAAGAGTCAAAACACTGCGTAGTTGTAGAACAAAACATTGTTGCTGAATTCATCCAAAACTGACCCAGAATCATGCCTATCCGAGCGTGTTGAAGTGCTCTGTTATTCATGTAATTATGTCTGTAGAGAAACTGTGTGGTGGGCTTACATTGCTATACATCTTATTTGCTTTATATATCTTATTCTCTTTTGCATTATTCAGCAAATCAAACAAAAGAATATTAGAATTTATTATAGAAGATGTGAAAGTAACTGACCAACCAGGACCAGTAGAGCCATCACGATCATATACATTTTTTGTCACTTTGGCAAATGTGCTGTAGAAGTCTGTCGTTGTCTGATATTTTGATACAAGGACAATATTTATAGCCCAAAAATATAGTCCTTGTATTAAACATTATATATGTAGATTCTTCCCTTTAACTTTACAAAACTGAAACTATTCAATGATATAAATTAATATATAAGCTAAACAAATGTTAGTAATTTGGTTAACTTTGCTTATGGCAGGATTAAGTTATTTCTGAATTTGCAAATATACAGTATAATTGTATTTAAGACAGTAAAAAATGCACAGCATTCATTATAAGGTGAATTTTCTGGACGGCTCACACAGTGCCTCAAGCATTTAACTCAAACCTGATAAAGACGAGGATACACATAAATACATTATAATGCGGCTTTTCAATAGTAATAAAATTGTCACATGTTCAGGAACAGCCATGCGTGAGGAGACTGTATCGTTCCTCTGATTTTAATGCCAATCTCCATAATCAAGATGAAACCACACACTGCCAAAACTGGCATAATACAGGCGCTCGCCGATGAGTGATTGATTGAATATGAAATAATGAGGGTTTTCTGGTGCTCTACCGGTCATCTAAAATTCTGAATACAAATCAGATGGAAATTTTATGCAATGAGATGTATTAATGGGATTCTGGCAGCGTTTTAAGGTCTTAATGTACACCAATAAGCAACATAGGTTGTCTCAGGGAGATGAACAGTTGTAGCTGTTGATAGGCCATTTTAGTGCATTACTGTCAAAATAATGCATGTCTGTCTGCATATATTCCAAGGCTTGAGTGAGCTTAACTTTGGACAATTACAAGATGGCCAGTTTTTGTGTGCATGGGTTTACCTTTTAAAATAATAAATAATGGTTATTCAGGGCACCAATAAAACCGCTAAAGCTGCTCCTTCTTCCAGCATTAATTTTATCTATCTATCTATCTATCCATCTCTCTATCTATCTATTTGTGTCTGTGTTTGTTTTTGGTTTTTGGTTTTTGGTTTCTTTCAATGTGGGGGGACCTCACAGGTCAATTTCAGCTCTTGATTTCTATTTTAAATCCTTTATGCAATTAACTACTGTTTGGGTGTTATTTAATATTTACAGGGAAAATACTGCTATTTGTATTAAGGACAGCTGAGGCAAAGAGGTTGTAGACGTCACTCACTCTGCTTGGTTTATTCTATTGATGTTAAGTAATATTTACAGATTGTGGCTGGCAAAATTGCATATTAGAAGCCCAATTAACATTTTTGTTGCCCAGGGCATTATGGAGTAGATCTCAGCTGGTAGGGAGGCTACTGTCAGGTTCCTATGTTGTCATTGTGTACTGTGGTTCTCATGCATCAGAAGAAATTTAACATGGATGGAAAGGACAAATCCCCTCATCATGTGATTAGTGTCCTCATTAATATGTGTGCATTCCTTTAATTCTCATTTAAATGCCCGTCCAAGCAATTAAATTGACTCAAGTGGAATAATATTGTTGTGATTTCAAAATGGAGTGTCATCTGTTAACCCGCTTCCATCCTTTAGGGGCGTAGCCACTATACAGTAGGGTCAAAATCAAATCTTGACAGGGAATATACCATGTTATTTCAGAATTTAAGGTCATGGATCATTAACCACCAGCACAGTTCCGTTTAAATAACCTCAAGTACAAATGATGAGTTGTTACTTGATACAGAAACTACAGAATACATTTTTCTTACTTTATGAAAATTAAAAAGACGAAAAGAAGCCATTTCCCATGCTGAATTAGGTAATGCAGTGCTATCATACATAGATTAAAAATACAAAACCCAATGAAAGATGTTGCAAATTTTTCCTTGCAATGTTCCGCGATGTATTCTTGTTTGTGTTTTTTGAAAAATTGTTTGTGGTGCCGTTGAATTTTTAACGCAAATACATAAATATGAATTATACATCAACGGGGTTGAACGTCGCTCTTATATTGTTCCCATTTGTGAAACATACAGATCGTGTACATTGAAAAAGCAGAACAAATAAACAGGCCGGTGCTGGTGTGGAGAAAGTTTCACGTTTTCTTGGCTTTTATTACAGTTTGAAACACAGAACAAAAAAGTTTTGACAGTATACACACTTTGATTGTGTTGAACATTTTACATGACATTCTAACTATGCATTGTGTGTATTGCTTAAGGTATCACATACAATCCAAAGATTCAGATGCTGTTCTTCAAGGTTTTCACAACCGAACAATGTCCAGAGAATCTATCCTAAAATCTGTGTTTTAAGCTATGCACCCTAGTTTTTAGTCTCTTGACACTTATAAAATGACTGGTTTCTTGTAAAGCAATTCACGAGTGGTTGTCTTTCACATTGGAAAATTTGTCATTGGAAAACACCTGTATTGCTGTTTCCAACACTTTTTAAATTTAGGTCATTGTATAGATTGCATTAACATGACAGCACAAATTAAAAGGACAGACAGTCTCCTCTTGTTGGTGAATGGTGATCTAGGAGCATAATAATTCATTTCAAACATACTCATGTACAAGATGTGGGTGTCATGCACCATTTCCAAAATGGAGACCACAGTTGGTTGAAATGAGATCTCTAAATGTGCTTGGCTTTTGCAGCATCATTTTGTTTAATCATCTTCTTTAGTGCAGTTGGTGTATTGTGTTCATGTAAAGGGTTTCTCCAGGAGGAGCTTTTCCTGCACCACTCTTAACTTTAAAAACTGTCAAATTTTTCATTTTATAGACTTTTCTCTTTGTCTTTTTTCAGAATAATCCCTCATCCTCTTCTTGGTTATACAGTAGACACACTGCTCTCACTTGACCTGAGTAGTATTTTTTCAGCGCATCCACGCTTTATGATACTGACGTAGGCTGACTCTTAAATACTCTTTTATGCATGTTTTATGAGTGTGACAATTACGGCAATTCCACTTCTGAGGTAGTTGTGTGCCAGTGATCTCAAAGGATGTATACTCTTGCCAGACTTTACCTCAGCATAACATTAGTGGACAGTTGAACATTTTAAAAGATTTTAATGATTTCTCCCTCTCTCTATCTCTCTCTCTCTACATATATATATATATATATATATATATATATATATATTTTTTTTTTTTTTTTTTTTTTAAACAATTAATTAATTAATTGAAATCAAATCCACTCATGCAGACTCAGGGCTGGAGGAGATTTTGTTTTACATCAGTGCAGAAATCTAGAAGTTATTCATTTAAGTTTCAATTTACAGAGGTGGTTTTATCTCATAAATAAGAATTATTGGAGATCATCATCTTATACCTCATCCCATAATAAAAGTATTATGCCTGAATAGTGAGTTCATGGCTGTACAAAAATATCCCATTAACCATTTAGGAATTGCAGCCATTTTTATACATACTCCCTCATTTTCAGATGCTCAAAAGTAATTGGACAAACCTAAATAATTTTGACATAAGGATGTTTGTGTGTCTTTATGCCCTCAGCTTGGTCGTCAGTGAGTGAAAATCATGCTGAGTTGGGTTGAGGTCAGGTGACTGATCCCCTCCATTTAAAAATATAGTTTCTTTGCCTTAAGAAGCTCTTGAGTTGCTTCTGCAGTGTATATGCATCTGTACTGTGAGGCACCGTCCTATCAGATGTGCAGCACTGGTATGAATATGAGCAGATAGTATAGTCCTATACACTCCAGAATCCATCCTCTTACTTCTACCGGCAGAAATTTGCATTTCAAGATTTTTGGAAGGCAGAAATTTGCTTATACAATAATATATTTATACAATATATACAATATGATATATACAATGTATATGCTAAGTTTGGGTTGTTGGTAGATTGAATCTATATGTTCCATCGTTATTACTAAAGAACACAAATGTCTGTAATAATAAGGCCTACATTGTTTGAATGTGATCAGGTCAGTTCTTGTTTGTGCTGAGAAGCACAGGGACATAATGCTAATCTTCACCTTGTCCTGCATTATTCTCTTCCCAAAGCTGAGCTTTGATTGATGCAGTCCTTCAATCTTCATCTGTCAGCGAAGAAAGTAAACACGGGGTCAGTTGATATTCATGCACAAATGTTACCAGCCTTCGCTAGGATAAATGCAATGAAAATCAAATTATATAGGGGCACTTCATTTTAACATGCATCAATCAATCAAAATTTTTGTATATAGCTATAGATGTAAGTCATACATCAAAAAAAAAACATGAGTTAAAATAAACATTTAAAAGAATGAGAACGGTAAAGTAGATAAAATAAAGCATTGTATGATAAAAAAAATAATAAGATAAGCAATGAAAATAACAGTAAAAGTATGAGTCAAAGAAGTGAACAATAGATATAAGCCAGGCAAACAAGGTGTGTTTTAAGTTTTCTTTTAAAGATATCATCACTTTCTGCTCAGGTCATCTGCTAGGTTGTTCCACAGGTTGGGATGAGAGAATCTTAAAATTAATCTAAAACAGGTAGCAGTGTGGCAATTTTAAAACCGACATAATTTTTGGCTCTCCTTCCGGTCAGCAAACAAACAGCTGAGTTTTGGGTTAAATTTATGCTGACAATGGTCTATGGCTTTTTTTTTTTTTTTGGTAAACCGGAGAGGAGAGCAGGAAAATAGTCGAGTCTATTAGTTCTAAAATTGTGCAGTAGTTGCTCCCTTGTTGGATGGATGGAATTAATCTTAGCTACATAGTTAATTCACTCAAGTGAAGAGTAACTAGCCAGCATTATGATGGACGACCACTGTTTAGCGTTGCAAGAGCGCACAGGAGCTATTCTTCAGATGATGTCTGGGGAATAGCACTGAACTACATCCAGTCCCCTAGTAAGATTCTCTGGTTTTCTGTATCACGCTCCGGTGGATTCGGCTGCCTGTCCGGTTTGTTGCCATGATCAAAGAACCGACCTATTGAGTAAAGACTTTCTAGTAACAACGAGATCATTCTCTCCACCAATCCAAGCACAAGCAGTGACAGCAGTGATCAGATGAGAAAGTCGATTATTGGGGCGTTGTACGATATCTTTGCAGCATCTTTTGTATTTTGGAAATTACTTCATGACTTTTAGTCACCTTGGAAAAAAAGGACAGGAACTCGGTGACCAAATTTGTTGGTGATTGAGTTTACAGATCCATTACCATGAATTGCTGCTGGTACATGCCACTTGGTACAATATGGACTTTGTTTGACTAATCAGTTTTATCAAGCTGTTTATTTATTCATTTAATTATTTTTTGAGGTTTGTCATGCAATACACCCTCTGAATGACAGCTGCCAGAGATACATGTGCTTTTACACTACACTGCCATCTTTACCCTCTACATACTTATTATTGTCCATCTCAAAGGCATTAAGGAATAACATAGTGCTAGAACAGAGTTTTTATAAATGTTCTCAAACTACAAAACTGCTTCCAACTGCAATTATGTCACATTTTAGTCCAGTTACAATTTAAGCACTTAACTTTCTTCCTCTGAGTGCAAACTGAAAGTTGTTTAACAAGTTTTAGTTGAATAAAAGCATCAAAATGAAACCAAAATGAGTTGTAATAGTAAAAAGATTAACGAGATAGATCCTGCATTAACCCATGTATGATTGTTTCCTGTCAAGATAGCACTTAAATGTCCTAGTGTGAAGCAAATGATTTCTGATGGCCATCCAGGCTTTTTCCTCTTTGAAAAGCCCAGATCAAATAGGCTCACTCTTGTCAGCACCTAACTGGGAGAGCTTCCCATATGAACAAACGATTGATTGACAGGTAGACATAGGCTGGCTTTTTAATTTCCATGCCTCGCTTCAAATTAAACCTCCACCTGGAATAAAAGCATAGGCTATTCTGCATCTGAACTCCCAAATGATAGGAAATGGGAATTTTGATTAGCAAAGAATGAGGGATTTTCACTCTGCTGGATCTCCCAATAGTGCTGAGGGTTGACATTTTTTAGGGAAGATAAAATAGTGATGACAATTGTCTTTTTAGGGATTTTGTCAGCATTAGTCGAACTGATAAAGCCCCTACAGATTTGAATGAAGTGTGCCATTTAGTATAGCTGCGATCTTACAAGTGTGTATCAAAGTCTACATAATGAAGAAGCGCTAAAAACTGTAGGTATGAGAAAGAAATAATAAAGTGCTATAAAACAGCATATAGATTATAATAATTGTATTAATTTGATGTCATTGTTATAGTAATTTCTGATCCAAATTTCAAAGTTATCTGCTCTCGTTCAAACAAAAAATACATGCACATACACACAACTTTTAGATAAGTGAGGTGTGACAAAGAATAAAATGTAGGCCTCCCCAGTGTTATTCTTAAAAACACATTGGTCTAAACAGCTGTTTGCTGTGTGGGCCTCTGTATGTGTGACAAAACTGAACAGCTACCAGAGAGTAATAGTAAATGTGCAGCTACTTTTATTGTGGGTTTTTTATGAGACAACATACATTAAACCCGCTGTAGCTGCAGTAAATAAAGCGTGTTGTAAAGCTGTGAACTCGTGAAAGAGCTTGTAAACATAAACAGCCGCAATGAGGTCAACATCAAAGTAATTGTAATGCTGTATGGGCGATGAAATACAACTTAATGCTTCAGGACAAAATAGCTTTTCTGTGTACCTGAGGAGGCTGCAACCCACCGAATGCAATGTTTGATGGCTGTATGACTGTGTCAGATACTGACTGTGGTTGGATTGTGCTCCAAAACCTTCACTGGAGTTTGCTATTCTGTTCCTAACCTGAATTACAGCTCTGTCCAGATGTGTTTTTTCTTATTACAAATATTGATGTAAAACTCCATAGTTAACTGGTCGCTGCTCACAAAAGAGTCGAAACTGCTCAAAACACTGTCAAAATGTTGGGATTGCTAATGGATTACTGGTTAAGACTCAACGTTCAAAAAACATTCAATAATATCCCAAGAATTACATAAATATGGGACAGGTCTCTCTCAGTTCAACGTCCATTGCCGATGATCAGTGCCAGCACAGGAAATAGTGTGCTCTTAATGTAGCAAGGCGGAATGTGAGGGTGTGGAGTTGGGGGTGGGTAATGGGCATATGGAGCCTTTGGCTTTCATGTAGGGGACTGGAGTTTATGTCCTGTCACAGATCTGCAATAAAGATTCGCCATGAACTAAGTGTTTTAGTTTCCTAAACTACAACTTAACCGTAGTATATTTGCCACAATCTTTTCCCTGTCCCTTACCATACAGTGGCTGCAATGCATTGATATCGTAGGAAGCAAGAATTTAAAAAAAACCCAAAACAAAACACATTGGCATTAGATTTTTAAAAAATTGAAATAACAGAACGTAACAGGATTTGGCAGAATCATCCACAACTGACATTCTGTCAGCGATAGGGTTGAATTGCCTCAAGCACAATGTGCATTACCTTTTTTTTCCCCTTTATTTTGCTTTATCACATGCTAATCTGACAGACATACACAGTCTTAAATTGTCCACATGGAAGAGGTTTATCTATATACATTTCTGTACATAAATGACTAGGATGTTTACTTCAGTGACTTTAACTTTAGACAAATCTTGAAATATCGCAATTTTACAGCTTTATTGAGAACGTCTTGTGCACTCCAGTATTTTTAAGGAAGGAATTTTATTTAGTGACTTTTTTTATATAACAAGATGTTACCCAAAAGCCAGCCTTCTGCAAAGGAAGGCATATTGTAATGTGCAGCTGATGCTAATTGAGGTTTATTGATTAATGTTTCAAAGCTAGAATCCACTTATCCTTTTGAAACTGGCCTCAGAAAAAGTTACACTTCTGCAATAAGATCAAGGAATTTAAACATTTGATGTGCAGTGACTTACTTAAATGTATTCATCGAGACAGAAATGACAGCCAACTTTGAGATTCCTTTTACTGATCAAGTCTCATTATGTTTGGCAAAAGGGCCCGTGCCATTACCATGAGTAATATCATAAGTTATGAATGAGGCAAACGGCAAATGGCATAACACATCAACACTCAGGGCATCAGCGCTCATTTAGAGCTGTTTGAGTGTCACTGCACACTACATGGGCCTAGACAGCATTAGACAGAGAGCAAAATGAGCTTGACGTACACTTCTCTCCTTTCAACATGACTTCATTTTATAATGTGACGCCGGCCTTGCTGCAACCCAACTCATGTCAAACTGTTATGGATCATCCGACTTCTCCCCTCCACACACACACACACACACACACACGCATACACACACATGCACACACACACTCGCTCAGATAATCAGTGGAAAAGTTGACTCGGCCCCATCACCATCAGATGTTTTGTTTCTTTCAAGCATGTTTTAAGGATTAACACATAAAAGCAACTGAGGGCCATGGTCTGTCATGATCACTGTAGGGGGATTTGTGGATCATTATATGAGCTGCTTGCTAACATGAGGCTTTAGGGAGAAAGCTGGGCCCCCCTGCCAGGGAACTTAGTCAGGGGGCTGAAAAAGTTTTGTCATTTGATGTTTAACATTTTGTCATTAGCAGCAGTCTTTTATGATTAACAGCGTGGCCCTTTGGTTCACCCCTTTTTGCTTGCTTCATTTAACTCCTTCAGCCTCCTTATTTCTTGGGGCATATCACTTAAGACTTTCTATAGCATAAGACAGCTGAGTCTAGATTGATGCAATTATGGAAAATTTCTCCCCAGAATAACAGAATATTTATTGTGTTTTTACAGGTGAATCTAAGAGAAAATATAGTAGAACAGGACTGAACAGTGCAGTCAGAACAAATTCAGTATTTGACTTTTGTAAAGATATTCAAAAGACAAGATGTTTGCCAAAATGCGCATGGGATCATCAGAGGTGAAATCTTCGAAGCGCATTACATGATAGAAGAAATCATTTGGCCTGACAATGAGACGATTGATCCTCAACATCTGAAAGAGTGGTTTGAGGGTATTTGTCTTATCTGTAGACTTTGTGTAAAGCAATTTTTAGGTAAATTACTGGAATTATGAGGTATCCACACATAAGGTATGCAGTTCAAAAAGCTTCTTAAGTGAGTCAGGTTCAAATGAATCTAGAGAATTATGCATGACATCATTTATTGTTAATTTGTATTTATTACATTTTCCATTTGTTAACTCTAGCTACTTTAAACCAATTTCTATGGGAAACTAATATATAAATTATTTCAGGTGTTGTTTAATTTTTCAGAGTCTTGTTCAATTTCATTTAACCGTAACTTTCAGTCAAATGATTGCTTATTGACAATAATAAGGGCCTTTTTCCTTCTGTGAATAAAATATGGTAACAAAACATGTACTTGTCTTTTAGGAAGTTTGTTGAAATTTAATTCAGGCTTCCTGAAGCTTTGAGGAGCTTTATGGAGATGGCACAGTCAAAAGGAGGCAAATATGTATTAGCAGTAAGTGGTGGGGCACAGGCCTACATTTAACTTTCCGTGTCCTAATTAAAAGGGCAGGAAGGCCACTCAAATTAAATTACATTGCTCTCCACGGGGGGTGGTTCATTCACATTTTTTAAGGTGTGGGAATTTAACCGAAGGTGAAGAGATTTAGGTTGAATTTTAGCTTTTATTAGTAACAAATCTTATTTCTCTGTTTAATATTTTCACATTTGCTATGGCAGATTATAGCGACGTGCAATTTGTTGGCATTTAAAGTGCCTTTAATCCCCATAATTTTAGAGAACAAGAAAAAACACTTCCTGCATCAACAATGGGGAATATCCACATTCCTTCATTTTAGTCCCCTGATGTGAGCAGAGTAGGGTCCCTTTATTGAGATGTGGCTGCAGTATGTCCACTACTATGCCTTAAACACCGATGTAGATGGGCCATCAAAAAAACTTAATTGCACTTTCTTTCTCAGGAATCATGATCTAAAGCAGCCATTTCCATCTGTTGTTTGGCAAGGAGTCACCTGCAAAGCATGCCAATCAATGTGACTGGCAGTTCTCAAGTTTCAGAGTCTTACTCTCTGTCAGTTTTTGATTGGTTTGTCAGCTTTTATCTGGAGACCCTGTTTGGGACATTTTCTTGCCCTGAAAGGAAGTGTCTGTCAAGATGACTGACAGGCCCCAGGCCCTGCTTGGAAAGGCGATGCTTCCCACCAGCTCTCTTTGCAACTGTCCTCTGGAATAGTGTCAATTAAACCCAATCATCCACAAAATGATGCAAAGTTGATTGTCAAAAGTTCGTAGGTGATTTAAGGAAAGGTTTTATATCCGTTTTGTGCTTTCAGTCATTCAGATGGTTAGGCACACAGCTCGGTTTCTCAGAACTCATCCATAAATAACCCAACATCTTAGCAGTTTTATATTTTTTATTTTAGAAAGCAGACACTTTGTCATGGCCACGTCTGTACTCGCAGTATTTCAGTTGACAGACTGATTGAGCAGAATAAATCACTTGTTTAAGTAAGAGACTAATTACAAAAGGTAAAACTAGGTCAAGTTCCGCATTCTTCAAATACTTCCCATGAGACCTAAACGTCATTCTTGGAAATAAGGTCAAAGTGTTCAAAAGATGTAAAACCATGCGGTGCTTTTCTGTTATGAGGAAAACTGGCAGGTGACAAAAACCACTAGGGAAAGTAATATATACCGTTTCTTTGTTTTTGCTTTGTTGAATGTCGACCATGGCATTGCTTTTATAATACAGTTTTTCACTCTTACTTGCCTCAGTAGTTTTCCAATGTGTCCATGTAATCAAAAAAATGATTATATAGCCACACAAGCAGCTTTGTGAGGCTACTCCCAGGCACAGTGATGCTTTGAGCTAAATGCTGACATTGGCATCCTAAACTATTTATCAGTAAAATGAATACGCTAACACGATGATGTTAACCTTTACCAGAGTTACCATCTTAGTTCAGCATGTTAGCATGCTAATAGTTGCTACTCTGCACTAAATACAAAGGGCAGGTGAGTGGAATGCCATGACATGCAGGTGCAGCCGTTTGGTCATAAAACAAAGTACCAGACAAATTAGACTAGGGACCTGCTAAAAGCACTAGATGAAAAGTCACGGGATCACCAAAATGAGGACATCCCATCATCCCGATGGGAACATGAATGAGTTTACCAAATCTCATGGCAATCCATCCAACAGTTGCTTAACCATTTCACTCAGAACCACAACTGTCAACCTAGTAATGACACTAAATGAAAAGTCTGTACAGAGTTTTAGGACAATCTAACTAATACAGCAGTTTTTGAGGCTTTTCAGTCTGAAAGAAAGCAGTCGACCAAATGATGGATCCTCAGACAGACAGTGGCAACCTTAAAATCAGCACATTAGTGTTTAGATGATAATGGGCCACAAGTAAGATGTAACATGTAATTACCAACAGAGGGCCAGCAAAGGAAAAGAAAACCTTTCTGTATATCATTCCCAAGAAGAGACACGCTGATTGACTTGAAATGCCAATGTTATTGCTAAGGTCATACCAGTTTTTACAGTAGGTGTATATTTATTGTTCCCATGTTAATTTCTTTGCACAGACCATAAACACTTGGATCCCCTGCCCTTCCCTGTATTGCGCCTCGTCGTCTGTCCCCGTGTTGTACCAAGCTCAGCAAAGCTGTTCATTGGTGATCTAGTAGGATCATTAACATAGTGACATTATTGGACCTTGCTGTTAACATAAAGCGTCCAAGGTGAACTGGTACACAGCGTTCGATTTCAATTAATATGTTACTCAACCTGGATTTGGGAATGGAATTGGAGCATGCATCAGTGAAAGAATTTACCTTGACACCTTGAGACAGATGAGGCCGTCAGTGCATTGGATTCCATTGTTGTCTGGGCTACCGTGATTCAGAGCACAGCCTGCCACTATTTGTCTAACTTTTGAACTAGGCCTAACATTCCAGCAGACATTACATCTAAGTAGTTATTTCTAAATTTAAATGTTCTTAAATCATACCATTATGGCATACTGCTGTTGCGATTAATCATCAAGCACCATACCTAATCTTAAAAGTAATCGTAAATCAGTTTAACTTTACACACTTTACGGGATTTAAACCAGACTTACTTTATTTTCCACGTACGACCAATTTGCAGGCAGTTTTATTTGACACTAGTGCATTGACAGCCTGCCAGGTAATATAAATAGTACAGGGTACAAGGAGACAAGGAGACAAGGAGAAACTATAGCTGACTGCGTAGATGTCTCACTTAAATGGGCATTCAGATTTCAGTGGATCTGAATCCATTATCTGAAAATTAACAAGGCTAGAGCCAGTTCATGGAGTAC
The DNA here is from genome assembly GCA_016859345.1 of Istiophorus platypterus. Lineage (NCBI taxonomy): Eukaryota > Metazoa > Chordata > Actinopteri > Istiophoriformes > Istiophoridae > Istiophorus > Istiophorus platypterus. The sequence continues at coordinate 13,220,707 of CM029127.1, read as the reverse complement.
ATATTAAAACAGAATTATTGATTGACATTTAAGTATTTTACATCTGCAGTGATGGTTTGTTGAGCATTACTTATCCCACCTTGCTAAAAAAAAAAAAAAAAAACAACAATCTTAGCTTTTGTAAGTTTAGATTGTGTAGTTTCAGGATGATGTAATGGTCTAGCACAAAAACTGCTCTTCACATTTCTATTCTTAACATCTAAAAGGTCAGTTGCAAGAGTAGTAAAACAGACATTTGAGAATTTCAATTTCTAAATGAAGTGAATGGAGACATGCTGACATATGTGATCCAAAATATACAAAGCGGCTCAGTAAATGCCTTCAATATGTTATAATTAACCTTTAAACATTATCATTAGACAGTTCCAGGCCCGCTGGGCTTTACCCTATGTACTATAACCAAAACAGACTTTTGGAAAGTAACCGCAGCCTCTGCTATTAAAGGCACTCTCTATTTTGAATATTTCTGTTTTACATATAAGTATCTAAGCCTAGCTCTGTCAGTGCGTTTGCTATTCCTGAGTGCTACCTTTGAAAATCAGTACAAGCCAAGTAAGTATGTAAAAGTCTCTATAATACCATACAGAGAAACACAGAGAAGAGAGCCTGCCAGTGAGCTCCTTTTGGAAATGGGTGCATCTTCGTGTGTGTGTGTGTGTTTGTTTCTGTGTGTGTTTGTTTCTGTGTTTGTGTGTGTCTGTGTGTGTGTTTGTCTGTGGGTGTAGTCTTATCACTGTGCGTGCGTGCGTGCGTGCGTGTGTGTGTGTGTGTGTGTGTGTGTGTTCCTCGAGCAGGAGGAGAGGACGTTCTTCCATCTGACCCACAGCTCCACAGGGCTTTATCTCTGCCGGTGTTCCACATTATTGATAGCTGCAGTGATATTGACAGGCGATGTGGTGGTAGGAAAGGGAAAATAGGAGTTTGATATGACATAGTGTGCTTCTCAGCAGGTCTCATAAATAACTTTGACACGTTTTTGTATGCATGGGAAGGCCTCTGATTCAGCCTCCCATAAAAAATAAACTTCTATTATGGAATGTATTTGTCAAGTGGTGCAGTGATGGATGGACTAGTGTTTAGCCCTTGGCAGGTGGATGGGACCCGCCATAGCAAGCGGCAGCAAAGGCTTGTGGGGAGGATTTGCTAAGCAAGTGGGGGTGGGACGTGGAGGGGTGTCGGTGCAATTATTCAGCATGAAAGGGGATCATTTCAGGACCTGCTTTCTCTTTCCCATCATGTATTATTGTGACAGGATCTTTTCCTCTTGTATAGTGACAGTAGAGTAGATGAGAAAGAGGACAAAGAAGATATAAAAGAGACTGGCATTGGTCTGAATGAATTAGTCTGTAAAATGGGCATAAGTGAACACAAATGCAGCAATGTACAGATATGGTACGGTATAATCAGTCAGTTTGACTGATCAGTCAATCTGACCGATATTTCGTCTGATTTACAGTATAATCTCTGTATAATCTCTGTGTTTCTCTGTATGGTATTACAGTATAATCAGTCAATTTGACTGATTAAATCAGTCAATTTGACCGATGATACTGTAAATCTGTGTTTTCATCGACCTTCCGAAAGGGTTGCAAAACACATATGCAGGGTCATGACATAATCAATTGGATTAGAAAGAATCAAAAACATAATCTGCTGCACAAAATCATGTTTACTTTCAGATTCCTCTTTAAAAGATAATCAAAAGTATCCCTTCAGGCTTGTGAAATATTATTCATATTAAACAGTCTGGGAGTGTTGGTTAATGTATACCATTTTGGGAATTACCTTGCTGGTATTCAAAAATGTGCTTACACACAAATGAAAAGTATGCATTATTTCACAATATCACCTTTATTTGTCGTGTCCAAAATTACAACAATCACTGTTATGTAATAACAGTAATCATATGATAAAATTATTCTCCTTTGCCCCAGGTCTTCTCATTCATAATGCTCTTCATATAACACTTGTTGCAGTGACCGCATGCACACACATGTACAGTATGTGCCCAAATTTTGCATACACATCCTAACATTGTGTTTTTGTTGTCTTCAACAAGACAGTGAAAGGAGAACAACATCCCACATTACCCCTTAAGCCGTTCTTGCTTAGCGGCATTGATTCATTTTTCTGCCTCAGGGCCCCACTGGGCATGTTGGCTTTCATTTCTTGACTTCATCTTCCGTGGTTGTAAGGACATCTCAACCCACATGGAAAAGCATGCACGTAGGCACACACAAACACGGATGTAGCAAATAAGAATCTGGTTTTGCACAGCACCATGTAAATTTTTCGTCATAGGTCTCTGCGACCATGTTTAACAGCTACAGTTGCAGTACAGAGTTTCCTCATGACTCCTTGACTAAACATTTATGTAGGGGCAGGCCTATAATCCAGCTAAAGTTATTTCTGGGATATACAGCCTTGAGGTCAATAGCCCCTTTTTCATCAGTCAAGTGTGATACCATCAAGAACCACTGATTACAGAGGAATCTGGTGAGGTTACTCCTGCTGTTTTTTCACCAGGAGAAATAAAAGAAATAAAATTATTACTTTTAAAGGTTTATTTTGTGGTTCCTGTATTCAGAACTGTGTTCAGTCATCAGTGATCAGTCTGATGTGTATGTTGTTGATGTTGATGTTGGAGAGAAAATCACAACCTGCCTGTGTAAATGAGAACACATAGACTTCAGTAACATCCGGTTTTATTGTCTGAGAATTTTTGACATTTGACACTAGAACCTAGAACACGCGCATCAGGACAAACTGTGCTTTGAACACCCTATTCATATAAATGGCTCACTACTATTACCTCCACTTACATGCATAGCAATCAGATGATATAAAAATCAGCCAAATCTATGCAGTGGGACTCCTTTTTGAGCAGTCGCCCGTGAACTTGCTGAACCAGAAAGCGTGTGATGGAGAACACTTAGACCCTCTCATCCATTTCACATTTGTTCCAATCAATTATTGAAGTAGACAGCCAATTACAAATGAGAGGATTTGAGTGCCCGGCTTTCGTTTCTCCAAAGGCTTGCATTAAATGTCTCTTGGTGGTGAATAATTGGTGCGATTAATTTACTGTTGGGCGCAAGAGGTGTTTTCATCTGTCCGTCGGCAAACGACCCTCCCTTATATGATTTAAAGTATTAAGATCAGGGAGAAGGGTTGGGCTCGTCAGCAAGCTATAACAGGTTGAGATGAGGTTTTAATTGTGTTTTGATCCATGCGATTACATATAGCATTCTAGTTATTAATCTGCAATTACTCCCTTCTTTGTCCCCCTAATTGGGATGGTTGAGTAGCATTGCATGCAAATGAGGACTGTTGTAAAGGAGTTTAGTACAAAAAAATGCATCTTCCATTTGGTGCATTCAGGCCATTGTGATGAAATGGAGAGATATTTTTTTCATCTTCGTGTTTGCCATTGATTAGTCTCCGAATCGTTTAATTTGTTGGCCAGATTGACAGCAAAGTAATTCATCTGTCTGCACTGAGTGAGAGGCCATAACGGACTGACATCCCATGTTGACGCTCCAACTCAGGATAATTTCCAGCTCGCCACTCATCAAGAACACCCACACTATAATGAAAGCTTGAAAAGGGACGTGATGAAACACCAGATTTATCCTCAGTCACACTGAAGCTTTAGAGATGCAGCCCCCAAAACAGACACACACCTCTGCATTTTAGCTCCTTCCTAGGTGACTAAGAGGTGGAACATTTCTAAATGTAGAGTAAGCTATTTTTTTTTTTAAATGTCCTTGGTCTGGAACATAATCCAAATTAAAAGACTAAACAGGTAGAGGACAAAGACATCAAACTCTTAACTCCCCCCACACACCCCGCCCAACTTCAAGGGAAGCACAGGTGCACAAGGTCAGCACCCGTTTCCTCTGGAGACTCCCTTAAGGGTAAATGTGCCTATGATGGAATAGAGTGGCAACAGAACAGACGGGACGACTGCTGCAGGCCCGCGGCACTCAATCATTCTCCTGGACTCACAATAGAACTCCATATCACCAGCTCTCAAAAGACTGCCGGCAATGATGCGTCCACCTGATAACTTCAGAATTTAGACACACTTGTACTTCCTCTGTGATAAGTGGAGTTTATGAAAATAGGTAATGCATGCAATATATATATATATTTTTTTTTTTTTTTTAATCCTTTTATTATTTTTTTTATTAAGCAAATATGACAACCACAATTTCTGTTAGACTGATTTTTGAGTGAAACTCGGCCAATATATCGGCTGATCCAATCCAAGCCAGTCACCAAGGAGTGGGAGGCTGTCATTCCTCGTGTTGGGTTGAATTCCCAAAGATTTGATCCATTTCCACCAAAACCTGCAACAGCTTTGCCTGATGAATTGTGTCATACAAATGCAAGACAATGGGCCATGAAAACATTTAAATGGAAATGTGAGATTTATCACCGTGGGGATGCACCTGAATTTATGACAAAAGCTTGATATTTCTGCATCAGGTATAAAAGCCATAACAGAGAGACAAAGACTAATAGGACTCTCTCTTTAGGATTAATTAGATAAGCTCCTTTTAAATCCTTACTTTTCTTTGTAATCCTAAACAACTAGAATGATGTGCTGGATAATGCAACCCCAAAGCACTATAGAGTGTTTACTAAGTGTTATAGCAAGAGAAGAATGCGAAACCAAACATTTATTTTTGTATATGAACATCTCTGTGTATGCAAGACACAAGAAGTGTGCCACTGAGTTACCCTCATGTCATTCAGGCTCACAGGCTGAAAGATTGTGATATGTGCAACATAGGGCTTTGCATGCAGATGTGACACCATATGTCTTCATTTGATGGAGGGTTTACTCTCTGTCACAGTCCCATCATGCTAATTTGAAATTTTGGTCACAACAAGTGGACACAGACCATAAGAAAAATCAGACATCTCTTTGTATTGCAAACTATTGTTTGACCCCACCACCATCATAAGACACGTGCACACATGCTACATCGACCCTTGTCTACTTGTTTTATTCACATCCCTGAATCCAACTCACTAGTATTCAATCATTTTGATTAAAAGACTGATTTTTGTCCCGAAACTGTGCAGGAGTTGGGAGCCCCAACAGCCAATGACATTTGAGGATTCATATATTTTCATAAACTTTTAACAATGTCACTGAGACATGTCTTCAATCTTAGCCTCACAATGGCAAAGGCACTCAATCTTTCTTTAGCTCTCGACAGAACATTTGAATATGAGCATAGGATTATTAATGTGACAGTTCACAGGGGAGGCATCTCAGGGAGATTCAGAGGGAGACTGATTTTTGCATGTAGGTTTTTAAAAGAGAGATGTACCTAATATTTGTTTCATAGTTACTATTCAGATGTGCCTATGGTATATTTTTTACCTGAATTCTCATAATGACAGCTTGATCAGTAATACATATTTTACATACTTGTGGTAATTAACATTTTAAGTTGTTACAGACTGCACAGTTTGGATAAGCTTCTACATTTACAATGTGCAAAGGAAGGAAGGAAAGGAAAATCAAGGGCACAAGACACAGAATAATCAGAGGGGAGAGTAAGTGCTCTGTAATGAATATAACCACCAAACGTGAACAATAGCATTGCTTTTCAAAAATGTTATATTTAATTTTCTGTTGGACTACGTTAAGTATCTGTATTTCATGGGGCACATGCCTACAATGAGAAAAAAATTTCCCATGAAAAACTATTTGACTCTTAGATATGCTGGTCACTCGCGGGCTAAAATACAGATTTTCAGTGATTTGAAGTCAGGTCATCAGTCCCAGCGGAGCCGCCCATGCCTGATTGTTTGAGCTTGTGGGAGTGGCTGTCAGACCAGGTGTGTCAAAACTTTGGTACTGATTATTGCGGTTTCTGCACTTCAAGTCTTTTATGTGTTATCATCAGATGCGATTCCTAATCCAAGAAAAACAAGCACATCATCTGCCCCACCACGACCCTCAACTCCCTCAGCGCAGCTGCTCAGCCATTGTGTTCTACTTTGTATGTTATTATGGCATTCAGCAACTTTTTGTGTTCCTCCTCATCTGTTTGTTTCCTCCCGGACAGTCACATCTTCCTACCCTCCTGCCTCCTATCTCCTTCCTCCCTCCTCTCTTTCTTCTTGTGTATCACAGCTTTCTTGTCATAAGAATGAATTGAATTTGTCCCCTTCAGTGCAAACAACAATAGACAGAGTAGGGACCTTCAGGAAAACAAATCGCCACCTCCTGTCCCTATTGGGGATTGGAAGTATGTGTTTCTGTGCACGTGTGCACGTGTTTTGCTGATGAGGCTGAGGGGGCAGATGAGGAACAGGCCTATGCCAAAGAGGTACCCAGGGTCATTTATTAACATGTCATCCTCCCAGTGTCTGTTGAACCAGCAAGAGATCCAGACAAATGATGTTAATAATAATAAGTAGCCCTGTGGTGAGACTAAGAGGTCTGCACTCCTGTCTGTGTTGGGCACCTGATGCTTATTATTAAAATAAAAGGTGATAAGTTAATGTCTGCAGTACTGTATGAAGTAAAGCAGAGGCCTTTGTATTTGCTTAAAATAGATGCTTCTTTTTTCTCCTCCTTTTATGTATATTATTTCCTCTGTACCTTAGGGCATTTGTACCAGGACAGTCTGTAGGTCAATTCCCAGCAGCTTTAGTGCTAAAAAAAAAAAAAAAAAAAGTTCTCCTTGCTCTACATACATTAGTTGTGTCAAAAAAAGCTAAAATTAAAGGTTCATACAACGTCAAACCAAAGGATGGTGACAAGAGCCTAAAATGGCAATGATCCATGACCAGACACTCCATCAACTCGGGAGAGGTGACTAACCCATCACATTGAGTATGATGATTCCTCGTTCAAGGACACTCCTCAAATCCTCATTGTATACGATGAAATGAGCGTTGCTCAGGTATCCAGAATCTCATGTGGGTCCATGATTTGTCCAGCCATTGTCGTGGTTGCAAACACCATGCTACTTAATCAGTCCAGTTTTACTTTTTAGCTGTTGAGGGCACTTTTCAATGTGCTGATGCTTTACTTAACAATCGGGTGAAGATCGTAACCCTGGGTTTGGCCCAGGTTTGTATAGTAGTTTATAAAATGTATAGTTTACTGTTTGAAAGTGTGATGAATAACTGTCCCTTAAAAAGTTATGGTGGACTACAAAACAAACATTTGTACTTGTACATATCCAAAAAAACGCGCCATCATAAAAGTCCAAAACATCGCATTGCTTTTCTACTTGAGTGCAATATATGTATGGAAAGTAAAATACTATATGCAATGTCCTCTATTTCTCAGGCGCTATAGTTACAACTCAGCCTCAGAGAAAATGTCTGTTGCTAGATTTAAATTTTTTACCATTGACCTACAACAGAATGAGACCAAAAAAAGGTGAAGAGAAAAAGCTGATGAATCAAAGCGAAAAGGTGAATCTCCCTGAATGTAAAGCTTGTTGGAATTAATGAAATGGCAGAAAATGTGAGCAGGTTTCAGTAGTATTCAAAGCCACTACTCGTAACATTCACTGGAGTCAGTCGTTTTCATGCAGCATTCATAACTGTATCGTACAATAGCATTTTGTAAAAGGGGCAAGCTCAAATTTAATTCTCACATAATAGCCCCATTGACAACATAGTAATTCAACCTTAGTACACGACCAGTGTAGGTCTGTTGCAGGCATTCAGACCACAAGAATATTCCTTTTGTAACCACATTTAATTAATTGCAAAGGAAAGGGAGACACAAAGACAAAATGGCTCGGCTTTAATTGGCTTGACCGAACATTTTCATTACAGAGAGTATATCTCTCTCAGACAGTTTCAAAGACCAAACTTGTTCTGCTCAGGAATTATTGTGCTCTATAGGAGTACAGCTGATTTGTGGTCATTTTATGCATAAGAAGGAGAAAAGACATGAATGCAGAAGTACAAAATCTTTCACTGCAATGACTTGAGGTTTTGTGAGGTAACTTAAGTCTATTAATTTTGCAGTTTTATGCTATAGATTTTTTTTAATTATTTTTTTTTAAGCAAAGAAGATTTCCAGCCTCGTAAAATATGATTTAATTTTGTCATTCCTGTGTGTTGTGGCCTTTCTATATGTGAGTATTAAATTAGAGTCCTGTAGAAACCACAAAGGTAAAATGATTCATGTTTAATTTGTATGCTGTTTAGACACGCACGGCTAATATAAGTTAACTTCTGCTTCCTACGTATATCAACATGTTTCTCCAGTGTCAACTGCGATCACTCTGTCGCTTCATAGGCAGGCTGAATATGAAGGAAGGTGTAGCTGCCTTAATGTGGTGTTTTGTCTCTGTGCACATATTCTAATCCTTTATCAGATATCTGCTTAATTTATTAGGTGAAGGAGCCTGGTGAATCTGCATCTCTCAAGGCATCCTGAGTGAAATTAGCATCCCATTAGCTGCTGCATTTTACAGCTGTCATTCAGATTTACCTGTGGTTATGAGCAAATATGATGCACTGCTATTGTAAGCCTTATCCCAGTGCAATAAACTGTATGTTCATGCAAATTCAGAGCCGTTCAATGGTGATTATGATAAGTGCGGTAATCTCCTTATCTCATCACACTCTCTTTGGTTACTGAAATGTGCTATGAAATGCATCAATACACTTAGAAATTGAGCAAAACTGCAACTAATGCCACAGTCTTTCTCCCTTATGTTTCCCTTGCAACATTATGCTGATGGTGTGGAACTACACCAACAACATCAATCACAAAGTTGGAATCTGCCTAAAGTGCAGTTATCAGTGCAGTTATTTTATCGCAGATGCAGAAGAAACGTGAGCCTCCTTTCACACTTGTTTTACCAGCTGGCTGCCTTATTTTTCTATGCAGCCGCAATGGTTACAAGTATTTGCAGGGTCCTGTGCCGCTTTTTCGCTGGGGGGATGAAATCCTTTGTCAGGAGCTGGTCACACTTGCATTGCCCAACAGAGGCAAAAACAGCCAGGACAGTCTTTAGGTGAATTCCCGGCAGTGTTAATGCCAAAAAAGTCCACCTTGCTATATACATATTAGTTGTGTCAAAAAGCTCCAGTTAAAGGTGCTTACAACATCAAACCAAAGGCTGGAGTTAGTGACAAGAGCCTAAAATGGCAATGATCCATGGGCAGACACGGGAGAGGTGACTAACCCATCACATTGAGGGTGATGTTTCCTCGTTCAAGGACACTCCTCAAATCCTCATTGTATATGATGAAATATGCATGGCAGTCACAAACGGAAAAATGATCAGCATCAACATTTTACAGCATTTCGGTCGCAAACTTCATATTTGATATTGTGCAAATCAATGCTAATTGCACAGTGAAGTAATTCAGACCTGCTGTTGTAATAGAGGATGGTGATACATTTTGTTATTTGCAAGTAAGGTGCTCTGTAACCTCTATGACCTTGCAATAAATCACACCTTTCCCTCAATATATGACCAGGTATCTATTATATCATCTGTGCAAGGACATTGGCTACAATAGCAGTAGAGTGGCAGACGCAATAAATATTATTTAAGGACTCAACATGTCACCTGTAAATACCCATAAATGCCATTACCTCACTTCATAGCATGTAGCCATAAACAAGTGATAAATTGAGTCTTCCAGTGCATCAGTACAACAGGTTTCTAAGAGCCCATTGATTTTGGATTTGAGAGTGTGTGTTAACGTTGAGCACTTACAGCAACTTGCTGACAGTACAGCAAACACTCCCACAAAAGCTATTAGCGCCTTGTTAATGCTTTCAACACCTTTTCACATAAGCCAAGGTCAAATATTCTTCTCAGTTCTGTCACGTGTCACAAACAGTCTGAGATTATATAAACGGAAACATACTGAGATGGAAAAAAGGGAAAAGTTTTGTGGTTAATTATGACACATAATTCAATTTTGATTAATAATTAATGTCTCCTTTCCTAACTAAATATCTATAATTAATCAACAAGTCATAGCAAGAGAGTAGGGTAATTGGTTTGAAAACACAAACCTGAATACTTAATTCATACATGAGGTTGACATCGCTAATTGCGGGAGTAATCAAAGCTCCACCCTTTGGGATTTGATGAAGAGATCGGTAAATGGGGGTTAGCGTGATCCTTCATAGCATTATCATGACAGCTCCATTTATAACCAGATGAATATCACCAATGACAAAAACAGTAAATGGCAAAAGCCTTGCTGCATTAGGCTGTCTCCTTGATAAACTCCACTGATTGAATCACTCGAGCAGTTTCACCTGAGACTAACTTGAAGCTGTTTTACTCAAGTCTCTTAAGCAGCGTGCCATCAGTGTAATGTCTCTGTCAACATGCGAGCAGCCACGTGTTGTTCTATTATAAAATGATTAAAAAGATGGCTTCAAGATTCAAAGCAACATTCATGTGGGAGCAAAGAGAGAAAGATAGAGATGGTTTGCTTGTGCAACCCATGTATTGAAAGAGAGACAATTTAAAGGCTGGTGATATTCTACATTTTAATTATTATCCTTGTGAATTTTAAGTCTAAAAAATTATTTAAAAGACATAAATAAGCCACTCTGTTCCACTGGGTGACATGTTCCATCATTACAGCGAACGTACTAGCAAACTACATTGTTTACTAATCCACGGCTAAAATATATTTGCAAAAAATTTTGTATTCACTTCTGTTTTAGTAACATACGCTAAAAACTACATTTCTTGTCTTTTTATTATTATTATTATTATTATTATTATTATTATTATTATTATTATTATTATTGTTTTAAATTTTTAAAAATCAAACTTGATATATTTGACCCAGTCTTAAAGAGATGCATCTTCAGTAGGAATGAGGAGGCCTGGGCTTCAGTGCCACAGGTTTTAAAGTTGTAAAGTATAGAGATAGACTAATGCATGGTTGATTTTAATATCTTAACATTCCACTGGTAATAAATTACAAAATGTAAAAGTAAAAAAATTAAAGAGGGAGTCTTTGAAAGAGACAGGTCCTTTTTTTGACATTTATACATATATACACACTTGATTATAAGCTTTACTTGTGTTGGACTGTTTTGTATCACATGTGCCTTCTGTGTCCAACTCGGGTCTCCACATTTTCAGGACTGTCTCAAAGTTACCCCGCTGAATAGCCTCACAACCTACTCAGACAAGATTAGCTTTCAGCACAGCGTGTGTGCAAAGTAACTGTTAACACATGACTTATGTTAATGGCTGATTTGCACGGAGTAAACGTCTCCCCCAAATTTCAGAGATGGGAGTGTCATACTCGATTTATGCATTGTCATCGCACTGAAAGTTTACCATCCATTACACATAGCTTCCGATACAGACACGCTTGAGTAGTAACATGGCTCCAGAAAGAGTCTCAACTGTGTCAACCAGAATTGAGACTTCGGATATGATCTCAGTTTGAGGTGAAAGCTCATATCAAGTGCGGATTCACTTGAGGGATTTCAAGTTACATATTTTGCAAAGTAATTTGCCGAAGTTTGCCAACAATCAGGAACGTCACTTTGGATAAGACCGTTTGTGGCAGAGTTTATTTTTACAGGCATTTTGAGGAGGAAAAGAAGCGTGAGTTTGTTTGTCTTCTTAAAATGGCAGTCTGGAAGATTTCGCCACCTGTAGTTACTGGCGGTAAGAGCCACTACTTTAATACCACAGGTCACAGAAACCTGGGGGGCACCTGGACAAACTGTTATCGTTTATAATTCTTTTTTTTTTTAAAAAATGGCCTTTTTCCATCACTCTGAGACCGTGATCGGATTTTACGTTGCACCCAGCAGGAGTCTGCGAACATCAGGGCAAGGGGCAAATTACTCCTCAATTTGCACTAAAAACACCCTTGTCACTGTCATTCTTGACACATTTTTGATGATGGCATCGGTAAGTGACAAGCTCAATGAAAAACATTACATTTCCTTTGACTACTTCATAATAAAAGTTAAGTCATGCCCTGCCACTCAAATGCTTTTAATGTGAAGCCGCAACAGTAGCAAATGTTTGGTTTACTTAAGCAGTAACTTAATACAGTATTTTTGCTGGGAATGTCACAACAGACACCAGGTTTGTCATACTGCAAATATATAAATATTACAATACTCTTATCAGTGGGCCGTAGGCTCTGTCACCATTGCATTACCTCATTTAGGGTGAGAGATAGTGACTTAATAGACACTTATTTCAAGGAAAATTCTTAGAGATTACCATTTTAAAGCCACATGCACCACACTTTTTCTCTCAAGCTACATACCTTTTCATCAATACTTTGTCTGAGGATATAACTTATTTTCTGTTTGAAGTGGCCCTGTTTACTCATTTTCTCTTTGTGTCAATTTCTTCTTTGATTGGACAACTATTTTTGTTACCACACAAGATTTATTACCAGTGTACACATGAGAGTGAACTTGGTTGAAATTTCAATACTTTATGACATGACATGGGCACATTGTGGAGTGGCTGCAGCCTTGTAGCTTCTTCCCTGCTGATGGGGAAGGTATCCATACGTGTGCAAGTTGGAGGTATATACACAGTATATAAGTATATAGGAAGAGCAAAAACCTTGAAAAAGTCAGAAGAAGAAAGACTGTGGGAATATGCATGGGAGTTAGGGATTTCCTGGGGGGTGATTCATTGATCTCCACTGACCTGAATTCAAAGTTGTGGAGTTTTATCTGCTCAACATTGTCACCTTCAATACCTGGTAAAGTAAACAGACATTACCAGTCTTAATATAATACAGCAGTGACAGTGGTTGGAAATACAGATCAGACAATAGCTATCTTAAAAATGTACCAATATTCCCAACTGTTGTTCTAGTTTTCTGCCTTAATAATATCTGTCTTTTAATGTCTTTTTTAATCAGAGTACTGTAAATGCCTCACAGCTCATTTTGAGTTATTCACTCTCGAAGAGGCATATGATCTTTCGCTTTTTCATCCATATCCATTTCAATACTTCAGTAGTTTCTTTTCAGAGTTCATAGTCATTTCTGCCAAGAATGCCATTGCTAATCACACACATGATGCACAACCTGAATACAAACACTCGGGACCTGACATGTGTATGCTGGCACATAAGCAGCACACACCAGATGCTTGGCTTACGTAGTTGGAAAAGCAAGACAAAGGTTCGATTTCTCCTTAATTTGTATGTGTTTGTATTTTCCAAAAGTATGTTCGCCTTCTATTGTTACAGCACCAAATGCTTTTAGGACGAACACTTGGGTTTTGGGGAATGTAAAATTATCTTGGATAATGAGTTTGGCTGGGGTTTCTGGGTTGTAGACTTTCCAAGATCCAATGTAGAGAAAGATACTGTCACTAACATTATCTTAAACTTTGATGTGGTAGCGTCCAGAATCGGTTTCAACACGGTGGGAAATACTATTCACAATCATGAACTTGGCCTTTTGTTACGTTGCCTATAACCACACAAAATACTGTGATGTACTGTATTAAATGCTCCTTGGTTTTGGAAGTGACAGTGGATTAGGTCAGTACCGTGGGTAGTTTGCACCTTATGTTGGAGCACATGAACAATGTTTAATCAATTTTCAAAACCTTTTCTCATGTCTTTTTGTCTTTTGATGAGGCTAGGAATAGACACCGCAATCCAAACTCTTTAGATTCGCACGGAGCTCTGACTAGAGCTCCATGTGGAGATATTCAGAGCTGTCCAGACCTGCTGTGTTAAGTTGCCATAGCTAGGCTATGATTGGAAAATCACTGTTTGAGAGAGAGAGGTTTAGCAAATGTTCAACTGATACTCATAGCACACATTAGACACATCATAGCGACAGAAGTAATTTGCGGTAGCTGGGATGTGCCAATCTAAGAACTAAATGTGATAAAATTGCTGCTTTACTGGAGAGCTGATTTGCACCGCTGAGAAACGGGAGAGTTGTGTATCCAGAGGAGTTGACGCCAGTTTATGGCCTCACATAGAAAAAAAACTGTTTCGCGAGTGTTTTGATGCCAGTGGTTTGTCGACCAGGAACTGATACTACATTCAACCCATTTCTCTTATGGCATGTTTCCTGTCACCACTCCCTATAGTCTGAAACAAAAAGCAACTGCTAAAACCCAGTGTTAAAAAATGTCGTGACTTTTCTCTTCTCTCATCGTCTCCATAAGAGTCTAAATGGTTTCCCATCATGCTATCCATCATCTCTGTGTTTGAGCACAGTCTGAGCACCATATGGGGGTTAGGGTACTAATTTCAATAATTGATTGTGAGTGTCGTGTGACAGGTCCCCTGATGTGAACAAGTGTGACGTGAGCACCCCAAGGCCTGTTCACCAGCAGCCAGTGATTGATCCGTCTGATCGATAGCCCGGCTGGTCCACATAGAGGGCGTCTCGGAGAGGGCTCACGTTCGGTGCTAATCGTCGGCGTACTGAGTGGGGGTTTCCTGCGACTGTTGTTACTCTCCGTGCTTAACACTTGGGCGCCTCATGAAGGTCTGCTAAGGTTCTTGATTTTCTTCTTTATAAGTCAGGCTCGTCATGGAGGAAAAATTCCCGTGAAGGACAAAACATTTGACAGGATGTTACGCCGTTTGCCAATTGGTTTTGTTAACGCAATTTTACTCCTCCTTACACACCAGCCCGCTCTCTGCCATGCTGTTTACAATCTGTAATTGCCATCAAAGCTGTGTAAGAGAGTTGATGAGGGCACAGCAAAAGAGGATGGTATTACAATGGAATGTAACATGGCCGTAGAGTAACCATTCATTTCCCTCTCTACCCCTTTTTCCCCTCACAAACTGCCTAGTTGACCGTTTCCCCACCTCTGCCAACTTCCGTAGCACCAGATTACAAACAAAAAAATAAGCCTTCATCAAAGCCGAGGCTTGTGCTCGCCAAGTTGGCAGGCTCCGGCGACGGGCATCGTTCGGATGTGTCCGCTCTGATATTTCCCCTCTATCTCCCATGACCTGATAATGTGAACCCTCTAATGAAGCTATTGTGCGCCTGTCCAAAGCCATTGTCTTCCAGACGGAACTTTCTTTTCTCTTTCCGACACACGCTACCCTCCGTGATGAGCGCACCTGTAATGGCCACATCTCTTTGTCTTCTGTCCCCGTCCCCTTTCTTCCTTTTTTTTTCTTTCTTATCATTGTTCTCAGATTTGGTTCTCAGTTTTCCACTATCTACATTGGCAATTTATGTTTCTCTCCCTCTGCTCTCTCTTGGTTTATCTTTGTGAAAACAAGTGTGTAAGCTGAGATGTTTGTTGATCTGTGTGCGTGTACATTTAATTAGACATATTGAACCAATACCTATGCGCACTTGTGATCCTGATAAGATGCAACTGGTGCATATGTCGGTTGATTCAGTTACAAGAAATTGCAGTACAGAAACCAGACTTGGTTTGAGGTCATTTAGAAACATAGTTAGTATTACATAGTTTGTCCATCACGGTTTGTACATCACTGCCAAGATCTGTGCCAGTGCGTATCAAGATTGTTTGTTAATGTTAAGTGCCTACGGTAAGAAAAAAAGGACTATCCACTAAAAATGGGGGACTATTAAAAAACATCAAATATGGTATTATTGAATTGCTATTACATGTATTCATCCGAGTATATATGGGTTTTTTTTTTCTTACCCTAACCAATCAATTGCAAGTGACATATCTGTCCTGCTGACATGAAACAGAGGCTTCGGTAGCGGTTGATAGGAGCAATAAAAAGTTAATGTTTTTTAGGGCATTATAAGAAATGGGTGAATGTTACTAATTATCACAGCAACACAACAATCTATACAGCTGGGTTGATATTGTACAGTCTGTGGCTATCTGAATTTTATTCTATAATTATTCTGTCCCACATAATTATTCCTGGCCAAATCTGATTGGGATTTATCCCCAAGATCGTATAAAAAATGGTGATAATCACAACCCTAATCCTAAATTCAACTAAATGCTTCCAGCTCTATAGTACTACAACGAAAGTTTTGGAGAATTCATTTGGATGAAATGGCTATTGTGCTCTAACCCCATGAAGATACTGACTACACTGACAGTGCCAATTGCTCTTTAAATTATCAGTGGCATTAATGAGCAGTGGAATATTCTCAAGTTCATTGCACACTGTGATGACACCAGCTCATCCTTTTTGTCCCCAGAGTGCATCAGGATCAGACATAATATTTGAATTTCCTACTTGAATAAACCAACCAGATGTCAAACACCAAAGCTGATCTGAGTCTGCGTCTGAGTCTGTGATGCTGTTATTGTATATCTTTTTTTTTTTTGTTAGAATGGCTTATTGTGCTCTGAACTCATTGTGGAAAGAAAACATATGTGAAACCGATTTACATTCATGTCTAACACACCTGTCACGGACTGAACCGACTGCTCACACTGGCGTTTAAATGTCATATTCCACCGCGTTCCCCCTGATGAAGCCGGAGATGTTATTTCTTTGCCCGTAAAAAAAATAGGAGCATGGTTGAGTGTGTGACTGCCTTCTTTCATTTTTCATTTGCTTATGTAAACAGTGTTGTGTTGGAGGAATATCACTTTCCTTGGAAGCGAGAGTAATTTTTTTTCTTTCATGCCAAGATTTCCTGAAACTCATACTGAGAGTGACACACTCACGGTGCGCTCGCAGACAGTAAGAGCCGAGCAGCCAAGACACCTTTGATGAAACAAGCTAAAGAGTCTTTGATGTTGTGCGAGTTTATGAGGCTGATTCCGGCTGCTTTGTGCTCTTCAAGGCTGTCCTCCTACGGCCTCTCCCACCAAATTAGAAATGGCATCTGTACACCTCCCTTATTCTTAAACAATCAGCACTTACTGTTTTCCTCTTGTTTGTCTACCACATAATATATTTGTTCCATTATGTACAGCTCACTATGGGGGTTGAAGAGAACTGAGTGGTGGCAAAGAGGGAAGCACATTGATGTGTGTTGCAGAAAAAGGCTGACTGCAAAGTCCTAGATAACCAATTTGTTGAATTAGACTAATTATTACTGAATTGATTAAGTGCACACATTTAAATGGAACCAATGACATGAAAACTGGCTAACAATTTGTCTTTGCACCAGTGTTTACTTCATACCTTAAAACCCTAACCCATCCACTATATATATTACTCATAAATCTTTAATTATCACATTTAAGTGCTCATGTCGAAATTAATAGCGGTCTTTACTGCATACTTCACTGGTATAACAGCCTGCATATTTGTTTGTCTTGAGCGCTGGTATGTATTTATAAAGCTTTAAGCAGCGATACAAGTTTTTCAGCTACTTAGTCTATATTGTTGTTTACTGCTGTAAAACTACACAGTAGCACAACACAGTGCACACAAGTGTTGGAGCAGTTTATATTTTTCAGGTGTGTCTGCTTATGATGAAGCCACTACAGAAGCTTCATACTATCAGGAAACAGCTGTCCAGCTCTAATCTTTTTATGAGCGATATGCTGTTTTTAATGAAAGCCCTCGCAGCTCCCCACAATCAGCTAGCCATATCAGAGCTTATATTTCATCCTGCTATTGTGATGTCATCACCGGGCGCAGGCATAATACATAATTCCCTGTGTTATGACAAACTGTGGCCCCGGGCCAGAGAGGTATATGAACGCTTTTGGGCCCATGTCAAGTCCATGCCATTTGTGCTGGAATAATCGCTCTCGGCTTGTTGGTGGATCATATGAAATAGGGGCTGGCATCGAACAACAAATAGGTCAGGGCTATTTGAATAAAAAGTGAAGAACTCAAATGAATGGCTTCACAGCTGCTCAGATGCCTGTATTCTCTCTCACTGCCCCTCTTTCAGCAAGATACCCATATACACATTCACACTTATACACAAATATACAGCACATTTATTTTTTGAAATATAAAATCGTGGTAATTTCAGGTATGACCGTTATTTTATTTTTTGGCTGATAAGGATATCGATATTTGAGAGTTTTAAATAATCATATATTTATACAAATATTCTTTTAATACAAGACCATAACATCAACAGACCTTTTTTTGGTGAGGATATGTGCGACTTAATAAACTCAATAAAAGCAACAGTTTCTAAACTACCTCAATCACAGCTTTCCCATTTCTGTACTGCCTTTTCTTTTTATAAACCGGCCAATCATATACGTTGATACTGTTGTATCCGCATTGAGCTGATATAGACCAAAAATATCAGCCTGGCCGCTATTATTTCAGAATTTTAAGAAAAACTGCAGGGAATTGAATGCTTCTCTTAATCTTCAATTTGTTGCATAAAATCTGTCTTTATGCAGTAATCCCTTGTCCAATTGACCAATGTTAGCAAGAGGTCATGTTACGGCTTGACCAACTCACGGTGGATTGAGATTGTAGAATCTTGATAACTGACTAAATCATCTGAAATAATTAGATTTCCCTGTGGCAAATCCTACACTACATGTATGCAGTGTTTGAAAAATTGAGCATAAAGACAAGCAGATGGTGGCTGCAGACACACAGGCTCCTTGTTGCTGTTTGCAGTGAGCAGGTCCCAACCTCCTCTCTCTCTCTCTATTTCTCTCTCAGCCCCAAAAATCTTTATCTGCTACATGATGCATGAAAGCACACAGTCTTCTCATACAACTTTACATGACCCCTGACCCAATCTGCACAGATGCAATATGACCTGGCTGCCACCATCCATTTTGGCCTGTGGAGCAGATTCAATGAATTTTTATTATGCTGCATGTGTATGTCACCTGGTTTGGCTTTTTCTTTTGATCCTCATCGCCACCAATATGTCTTGGAAATACATCACTTGGCGCTCTAAAATGAGGACGTTGAGCTATTGTGAAAAAGTGCTTTAGTTTTCTGTTCAGTCATTGGAATTGATATTCTAAAATCTGAAGTAAAATCTGCACAGTAGCCACTGCATATTGGGTTTACTGTTTATTTGTTTATTGTCTTTTTTTTTTACTTTAGATGACAGTTCCAACAGGATTGTGACAGGCAGACTTCCAGCCCTGCTTCTTGGCTTAACTGACGACTGTAGATGGATATTTGAATACCCATCTTTTGTGAATTTTGGCTATCTCCGTTAAAAATCTGGCATTGTCTTTTGAAAAAAAAAAAAGCTTACATGTGTTCAAATTGGTTCTATCCAACAATTTTGCCTATTTTGCTGTTATTCGGAGGCTCGGCGTTGGTGGCAGAGTTAGACTGATAACTCGCTATTTTGAGGAACGCTTTATTTCATTGAATATCTGGGGCTTTAATACATCTCAGGTTTGCAACAATTCGCTCTCCTCTGCATCAGCATGCAGACTGCTAACTCCAAATGGTGATTTCATGGGATTGTGCTGGCATGATGGTTTCTAGGATATGTGGATGGACTGTCAGTCAGTCTACACCGTGGAGAGAGTGCTTGTGTGTTCGCCTGCTTTATTCAGTGTCTTTTTTTTTTTTTTTTCCCTTAGGAGCATCTCAAATTGGCGGTGCCAGGCAACAACTATATGTTCCCCAGAGGGAGCCCAAATATCCAGGGAATCAGGCGTCATTTAGCCTGTAAGAGCCTTTTTCTTTCTCTGTCACTCTGTGTTTCCTTTTATTTCCCCCTCTCTTCTCCTGTTTTTCTATCTTCTCTTCCGCTCAACTTTAGAAACATTCAATCTCATTTGTTTCACTCTGGTTTCACATTAGGTGGTCTCATTCATTCTCTCTCCAACGTCCTCACCTCCCAGCCCTTCATATTGATCAGCTTTTTAATTTTTAGTGTCTTATTAGACCCTGATATATTACTAAATATAGTGCAGGGCTAAAGCTGATGATTATTTTTAATAGTGATAAATACTTTATACAGACTAATTTTGATTTGTTGTTCAGTCTATGAAATGTAGGAAATTTGTGAATTACTCTTAACAACAGTCCAAAATCCAGTGTTACTTAAGCTTAGGTTACAATTCAATTAATTTTGTTGACTTTAAATTGATTTCCTATGTGTATTTTTTTTCATCACCCTTTTCACTTGAAAGTGTTTCTCTTCATACCTTCTCTTTGTCTACTGTCTTTTAAACTGCATACTTAAAGGTAAATTTATTTACTGTATGTTTGACAAATAATTGTATTAACACCATTCCTATAACTCAAATCCCATCTCTGTAGTTCCAATTTTCTTATCATTTTCAGTATCCAATAGAAAATCTACTTAATAATAATCAATCATCGATATTGATGATGTTGATGATGATAAATCAATAGAGTCTCCTAATAAACACAGTTAGATTCTGCATTCTGTATGTTGTCTAAACATACTAACTAGAAGTAAAGGAAGTATCATTTGTTTAGAGAAATTAAATACAAAGTTGGCTCTTTCAAGCTTTTAATTTCTTAGGGCTGTGATTTGACAAGTTTTAATAGGTCAACCGGACTTAAGTAGTGAGTTTTGGTAAATAATTCCGATAGCATATTTCAACCTTTTTGTGCATCCCCAACACATTGAATACATCTTATGATGAAGGCACGGATATAGAAATCATGTGCAGTGTATGATCTCAGCATTACAATCAAGCGATCTCTTTTGCAGGAGACTGATGTTTTTCATTTCAAGATCGTCCTGGAACATGGGTTCCCTTTACAATTCACAGCCATTGTGTTTTTGGCGTGTAGACCATTTATATCCTCGCCTGTGGGCTCCAAACAGATACACTGTTTAACCATCATAGATGACAGGGATAAAGAAAGGATCAGGACATAGTACTGTAACATGGAGCTTAGTGTGTATGCATGAATGTCCTTGAAAGCGTAAATGTATGCAGTGACAGTGTTTATATGACTGTAGGTATGAGACTGACTGCAAAGAGTAACTGAGATAAGAAATACAAGGCTTTGTTTAACGGCACAATCACAAGGCAAAGTGCTACATAGTGTGCAAGGTCGGTAAAGATTTAAGCAAGCACACTTACTGTTTGTGCTTATATACATACAGAGTGTAGTTTGCAAAAAGGCTGAATGAAGTGAAATATAAAAAGAGTTGTTTAGATATGTAAACTGCTGATTAATCATTAGAGTCTTGACCAATCACATCCCTTATATCCTGTTTAAATTGCGTGTGTGTGTCTGTTTGTGTGTGTGTGTGTGAGAGAGACAGAGAGATGCATATGAAAATGGATCAACAAATGGGAAGTGATTATTTCCAGTGTGATCTCATTACACACAGTAGACAGTCGCGTGTAGTGGTGTTGTTTTTTTGTGCAGGGTAGGTGCATATATGTATACAAGTGGTTTACTAACACTGAAACTAAACTATCAAAATTCTTCATTTGTCATAATTTAAAAAATGCCCACTTTACATCCGTCTACATCTTGTTTTAATTTTGATATCAGTGCTTATGTAATATATTCATACATGTCCTTCATATCAGTGTCTGTGAGAGAGAAAAGCAACAGCTGTCAGGATGTGATGACTCAATTTCTTGACAAGCCTGGCACTGAGCAGCCATTTGGAAACTGAAGGAGAGACTAGCTGATGAGGAACTGCCACTGCCTATTAATGGGTATGGAGAGGAGGGCTCTAACAGGAGTTGTGTATTTCAAAAACTAAGTGCTTGATTGTCATTACACTTGCTGTGCGCACACGTGTTCCCTAGAGGAGAAACTTATTGATTGCGGTAAACCTATATCCCTCTACCATTATACTAAACTTGGGCTGCCTCTATACGGTTTACTGTAACCATAATACCGTCCACCCACTATGATGTCAGCTGTGAGATATTCAGCCAGCTCTGGTGCTTATTAGACTGTTAAAGGTCTGCACTCTGCAGAGTGCTTTGCTGTCTAACTAGACCAGAAATCTTTTCAGAATGACGTGCATATAGATTTTAAATGTTGCTGTTTAAAAATTGTGCATTCATATTGAATGGAGGCTGTGGCCGGCTTGGACTTAGCAACTTCAGTGGTTTCCTGTAGCAAGTTGCAGGAGAATAACATTAAACATTCAAAGAAACTTCTGACTCTCTCTTGTCTGAAACTGTCTGAAACATAATCCACTTCTCAGTGATTTTAATATTTTCCAAACAGTTATAAATTCCTGAAAATATAGGTAAAGCCTGTTTCTGTCCAAGTCGTCAAAAGAGACCCATTCAAGCTTATGAGCAGGCAATTAGTTTCTGGGACTATTTGGTCAAAAAGTCCCATGTTTTACCACACCCCATTATACAGGAACAATAAAGTAATCCAAGCAAAAACAAATCTGGCCCAATTTCTGTTGAGGCTTTTTGGCTGAGACATAACATGAATTATGAAACCTGAATTTTCAATATTTAGCAAGTAGGCTATAAAAATCAGTAACAGATGGAATTTCTTCTAATCCAAAAGTCTGTAATCAAGCTATTCCTTATTGACAGAGGGAGGAAAACTATGTTTTTGGTTTGTGTTGTATATTAAACATCTGTATTGTTTGGTGCTTGGCATTCTCCTTAGCATCCAAGAAAATACATTTACAGTCGATGTTGTCATAGGTTGAAATTGTTTTCTATTCTACTGTTGTGGTGGAAATACTGTATCTCTGCTTTATTGTTGGTAGATTGTTGAACAAAAAGAAAACATTGCGTAACCTAATGTACAGTGTGTGAATTTACTGTATGTGGCAGACTCCAAAGAGATCTGATTCAAGGTCGTTTAATGGACAAGGTAGTGTCCTCCATAGCTTATCTTCACTCAATCCCTGTATCATAACCGACAGAGAGAAAATAGCTGCGTGCTATGTACAGTACAACATACACACACACTAATCTAGTCCCTATGAGATATAGATAACCCCAGAAACCACAGGTAACACACAAACAAATCACAAGAAGTTCACTTTATCAGCAGGCAAAGGAGACCTGGCAACCTGTCTCCTCTGTATTGTTAATCGTTCTTACTCTCTCTCCCTGGCCTCCATCTGTCTTTCCCCCTTTTCTTCCTCCCATGATCTCTTTCCCCCCCTCTCTCTCTCTCTCTCTCCTTCCCTCCCACTTTCTCTCTCCCTCTCTCACTCTTTCCTTGAAGCCCACAATTTAATAACCTCAAGTGCTGTCAGAGGAGGCATTGAAAAATGGCTTCTATAAAACATAACGGCCTTAATCAGAGTGCGCTGAGGATTCTCCCTGCTGCCGCTGATTGCCCCCCCCCCCAATCCCCGCCTCTAATGAATTAATGTTGAAATATGCAGGGGCTCAGTAGTCATTAGATGTGCGCCACGAGACGTGATTTAAGATGGCTGCCTTTATGTGTCTGCCAGGCAAGATGGAGCAGGACTGGCCTGGCTGGACAGTGATTGTCTTGACTGACTGAGTCATGAGCGGTTTAAGACCCGTCCATGGTGAGGGTGAGAGGTTACCACAGAAATATTCCCGGCAGACTAATGCTGCTCCTTGGTATGTGAAGTTTTCACAAATTTAGTCATATTCTCCTTGTTTGAATATGGCCTGTACCAAGTGGGCAGAAATATATGGGCTGATAAGTTCAGGATGTTTATGTCCTTTATACAGGGCCACAGTATGGCACACTTTAGTTGTGGGGTGGCATTTTGTGATCATATGCGTCTCTACCATGAAGGTATCTACAGAAACTTCAATAGGCATTTTTCACAGCAGACATACTTCACAGACATAGATACTTCAGCTGGACACTTCCTGTCTGTGCTTCCCATTAACAGCTGTCTCCTGAAAGAACAACAAACACTGTAAAGACTTTTATTGTGAAGGAGCAACTGGAATTGTTTTGACGGAGTCAACAATCCTCAGCCAACAAAGTCACCAAGGCTAGAGATGAACTGCTATATACTTAGAAGCAAAAAAGAAATTCACATAGTTTAAATGAAGAGAAACACACACTTTTACTGGTCTCTGACCATGATTGCTCACTGACCAGTACAACATGGCACAAGTATCCCAGTTAAGGGTTAGAACTAATGATGGATTTTTTACTATTGATCCATCTCTACATTTTTCTTTGAGGAAACGTTTAATCACTTAGACTGTAAAATTTCACAAATATGGACATACATAGTAGAGAAGAGCAACAAAAGCTCACATTTCTGGAGCTCCAACAGGCAAATATTATTCACATTTTTGCTTGTTAAATGACTAATTATGATTAATCAATTACAATAATTGTTGCAGATTACTTTGCCATCAGTCAACTAATTTATATATTAATGAATTTATTACTCAATTAATCAACCCAGCACTAAACACAGTCATTTAGATCCTTTATTGGCTCATTTTATATTTTTAAAATGTGTTTCTTGTCATACATCCAAGAGTAAATCCTTTCTTTTATCTCTTACCCTCCCCCAAAACCAGGATTAGTCTCATGGCATTTTTCATATTAAACAACGGTGTTTTCCAAAGGAGTCTCGTATTAGATATTGTTCCATGGTCTTTCAAACTGCTTTTCCAAGTGTGCTAATAATAATACATTAATATTGTAATGTGTTCTGATTGAGAAAACCTAACATGTTAAGAGTCATACATCTCAGCAGTGAGCTAAACAGAATTCATGAAATCCATGCTACCTCTTCAAAACAAGCCTTACCATCAAACATCCTTTAGACATGTATTAAAAAAAAGGAACATCAAAGTGAAGATGCTATAACTTTTCTGAACATTTTTTTTGACAATGTTTCATTACTGCCGGGCAGGTCTATAATCTATTTCCTTTGAGACTTCCGTCTTAAGTTGAGATCACACAATTGTGAGAGTTCTCATTCTGACGGCGGGGCGGAAATTAATTAATAAATAAACACTGCATTTACATTCATCAACATGCGGTAAGAATAGCTCTAATTATCACAGGTGAATTAACACTTTCATTTTTGTGTCAAAAAATTAATTGTATCCCTTAACAGCTATTCCCAGGGGATTGTTAAAGAAGAGAATAGGGAAGGTAAAAAGAGGAAAAAAAACACAACAGTGTGGACCACCAGGAGTGCTAATTGCTGCTTTCAAAGCCTTGCATCAGTGTTACCATCTTTCCACTGGAGTGTACAGTGTCCCACAGAGAGATGCCGTAGGTAGAACCTTGTTACAAATACACAGATGTCAAGTCTTGATCTACAGGACCTGGCAGGGAAGTTCCCTTCATCTTCCCTTAACCAGGCAAGCTGACCGAGAACAGGCTGTATTTAGAGCATCATCAGCGTGAGGTAACATTTAAGAGAGACGAGACTTCGCCGCCTAAACTGCGAGGGGCATTTTTCAGGTTATTCCTTGCCAGGTGTAAAACTTGACTTCGAACACAGTTGTTAGTGTACAGACACCCGTGTACAGGTAGACCTATCAGTGATAGAATAGCGTTCCTGAGTGTGGTCAAAACCACTCACGTAGTTATAATAAGCTGACATACCACATGGAAAATATTGATTTTATGATCCAGTCCTCCTGTAAAAGGCTAAAACATCCATGTTGCTCACAAGCTCTGTATGGGGAAACAGAAGAGAGGAGCAGAGTCAAATAATGTAAAACTGCTCAGAGATCAACATCATTAAAATCTTCCGAAATGGTCTTTTTTAGAATATTAACGTTGAAGTTGGGCTTTAACTAATGATTAATTTGATTATCATTTAAATCTGTTGTTTTTGTTTTTGTTTTGTTTTGTTTTGTTTTGTTTTGTTTTGTTTTGTTTTGTTTTGTTTTGTTTTGTTTTGTTTTGTTTTGTTTTGTTTTGTTTTGTTTTGTTTTGTTTTGTTTTGTTTTGTTTTGTTTTGTTTTGTTTTGGCTTGTTTTGGTTTGTTTTGGCTTGTTTTGGTTTGGTTTGGTTTAGTTTGTTTTGTTTAGTTTTGATTAGTTTAGTTTTGTTTTGTTTTTTTTTGGGGGGGGGTGTTCAGTTGCCAGAAAACTGTGAAAAACCCAAAGTTGCCAGAGCCCAAGGTGACATCTTCATAATGCTGGTAATGTTTGACCAACAGTCCAGACCCAAAGAATATCCAGTTTATTATCACATAAGGCAGAGAAAGGTAGCTAATCCTCGCATTTGAGAAGCTGACTGACATTGCTAATTAATTTTTCTCTCGATCCGCAAATTGATTAATTAAGTTGTCTCAGCTCTACTTTCAAGTGATGCGGTTGATTCTTAATCTAAGAATAAATCTTTCAGAAGAAAAAAAAAAAGATGAAGACTAACTGACGAAATGGGCAGACTCGCTCACCTCAAAGCAAATGTACTCCTGAGTGACAGAGTGGCTGAGTGGGTATGCCCGGTCTGAGTGTCTTCAACTCTTTTCCCATGTTGCGTCTTAATGTCTGAGTGAATATCCTTGTACCTGTACTGTGACTGAATGACAGAATGAGTGAGGGTGAACCTAGGGATCGTTTCATGCATGCATACTTTGTGTGTTTGCGTGCGCGTGCGTGTCTGGTCAACCCACCGGTGAATACCACTACATTAGCCAGGCCATTAGCACATTTAGCTGTCTGTAATGCCCGAGTGTTAGTGACACGCTGGGGTCTCCCCTCCACTTAGGCACTACATTTAATAGACAGGACTGACATGCCAGGTGACAGTAATGCCACTGTGTGGCAGTAAGCAGTGCCACTGCTCTGGAGATGACATAAGATAATGTTGGTTGGTCTTCCATTACAAAAAAAAAAAAAAAATCAGCTTAATAACTTTCAAGATTGTAACTACAATAACATTTGAGCAATAATAGCACATAAGTGCGGGATATGGTGAACTATTTAACACTGATAAGTTGCAGTTGTAGACTCAAGGCAAGTTACAGAACTGGAATTTACAGTTCGATAAGTCACCGCAGGAAAAGTACAGGAGTAGATACTAAAATTAATGATGGCTAAATTCCATTTAGCTGCTTCAGTTCCAGGGTCTTGGTATTATGCTGCCTCAGTTGCAGTGCTTACGGCCCGACGTGGAACGAAGACTTGATTAACAAAAATTTTATGCACAGTGTGCTTTTCCTGAAACGAGAAATCGAAATGTCTGCTGTGTAAAAGGTCTACAGAACAGAGCCATTGTTTATGTTATCAAAATGAAAAAGGCCTATAAACAGTCATAACCTGAACATTAATGGGTGCGTTTGTATGTTTGCTGGCTTTACCTTTCACTTTTTATTGCTTTTTGCTTTGTGTTGAAATTTTGCAGATGATCTTTAGTGGATTATTGCCTTAGGCCAAGATTTTCCCTGGTAGTTGTAAGGTCAGTAACTGATGCTGACAGATTCCAAATACTAGAGCTGTGGTCAAGTAAAGAAAATATTGACCGACTGAAATTGTACCTACTCTCCAACCAATCAGTTGGTGGTGAGAAAATAGAATCTCCGTGTTATCCCTTCATGACTAAATCTGCCATAGTGCACGGTACATGGTATCCTTATTATCCCTGATTATGAATAAACATAAAAAGCTAGTATTTGCAGTATTAAATCAATTTAACCTAATTGTTTAAAAAAAAATGCAGCCAAACCGACGACTTCTTTGACATGGTGTCAATAAGTCTGCAACTGACACCATGTAGACATTCATTAAGTTAACGGAAGTGGGTGAGTTCAAAGTTGTGACAACGGGGGCCTTTTCAACAACAATCAACACCAGAATCTGCAGCTACCTCAGCTTCACGGAGTTTAATAGTGAGTTTCAAGTCATTGTTTAACCATGCAGCCCACAGCTTTACTTTTGGTCACCCTCATCGCTCTCAAAACGTTGTTTTCAGCTGCAGCAAGCAGCTGTTTTCTGCAGAGAAAAGCTCTAAAGAGCCATTGTACACTTCTTGCTCAGCATCAAACAGCAGACAGACACAGTTAGAGACTAGCTGGTGAACCTAGTTGAATATGTAGCAGCTGAAGAGCCAGGTATTTCCCTCAGAAAACCAAAAGCAGAGATAAACAAGAATTAACATCGGTACAAATGTGTGCTAATGTTGCTCTATAAGTGCTGGATATGTAAATATGCAAATTTATTTCGCTAACATGTTTGTCATATCAGCTTAACAGGTGATGATGTGTCAATATTTAGTTCACAACCTGTTTTCTTTTGCCCCCAAATAGGCAGAAAATCAGTTATGGCGGGATTAAGGAAAGCTATTTGAGGTGCAGGCACATATCCTTTATGTGTAAATATTACTACTGGAGAAGCACATATGCAGTTGAAGTGACTAATACGGTAATTACACTAGTTATTCTGTATCTACAAGATGAGGTATACGGTGAGAAAATACGTTTTTCTCACACCTCTGGTGTCTGACCACAGGCTGTCAGTGTCAGTGTCACATTAATCCATAAGCGTAAATCCAAATGTGGATGATGTGAAGTGCTCCTCGATCCTTGCTCAATATACTGCACACTGCCAGTTCACCATAAATGAGGCCATTTGATGAGCTAAGTTTGGACACAAGAGTCTAATGGCGGCATTAAAGAGGAGACCTGGGAGAATAGATGGCTGGACATCAGTCACTTTAATCACCTGTTTCATTATTCAGTGGATGGGTGCCACCTGGTCATACATGAAGGGTGTCAATGGGATCCAGGGTCTGGAGAGGGAGTGAGACATCCTAAACGGGAGCCATGGAGTCCACTCCACAGAAGCCTCTTTATTTTTAGTAGAGGCAGAAACACATTTGTCTGGCTCAGCGAATGTGTATGCGCTTTTTGAAAGATAGGAAATAAAAGAAATTGATTGTATCTGTGTTGGTCTGATTCATCTTTGGAAATGAGGTCATTTTTCGAATTGCATTTACAGGAGATTGCATCGTTATGATGAAAATCCGAAGAAACTGTGCTCACAGGGGTTGGAAGGTGCAGCGGTATAACAATCTGTTACCTCAAGTTCTGCTTTACTTCATGTGTTTGGCTTGACTGAATGATCGGGGGCAGCCTGATGCAAAGTGGAAGGTGCAAGGAGTCCTAGTTAGATCTGATGCTGTTTCTTTTTTTGTAAAACAAGACTATCTTGCACATCACCTACACATCACCTTTTTTTGTATATTGTTGAGCAAACTATGACATGGATGAAACATCAAAATTTGTTTGAGATAATTGACCCTTGTAAATATGAGATTTGGTCGACGTTAACATTAAATCTCAGGCCTTTCGGATGATCCACGCCCTTGCATCTCAATGCATCCCCACTGTCCACTTTTCACAGGCACACACCACAGAGGAGATAAGAGTGAGAATAAGCTGTCAGTGGGCCGAGTTCGCAAGTCCCCTCTATATTCTTCACATTACTACAGAGGGAACAATGTGTCTGCGGTGGCAGGTGGCCATAGTTCATAATGTGCTGATGCTGACCAAGTGTCAGTTTGATCCATGAGATCGGTGAGTGCGACGGGGCTGTGGCTCCTGAATCCTTAAGCAAGCAACTGTGTGGTACTCCTATGGGGATGGCCGGACACATGATACAGATGAGACCGGCAACTATCTGCCTAATGGCAGACATACAAGGCTGAGAGAGGGGGGAAAGAGAGATGAAGAGGGAGAAAGACAATAGGCAGGACAGATGAAGGGTTGGCTATTACGTTTGAAAAAGGCACAAAGGCAGATACAGAAATTTTTATTCCGTGTTATTTGTCATCACAGGCCAGCTACCCTAAAACTAATGTACTGTATCTGTCCCACTAACCGTAAATGCAAATGTTTGCAGGCCATTCTCTTTACAGACAGCCATAACAGTTGATGTTGTGTGTTTGAATGGACTGCTGAGGCTGAAGTTTTGCCTCATAAATGTTTTTTTGTCGTTAGAAAGTAAACAAAGTCCTCAACACTGTCAGTATCATACTTCTGTATGGACATGAAGAGTGCTACAGTGCAAAGCAGAGTGGCTCTACTTCTATCAGATTCATTATTTTCTTAGTGAATACCACGTCACTTCTGACTGCGTTATTGCACTACAAGGTTTCGAAACGGAAAAAAGAAGTCTGTGTTATAATTTCATTCACTTTTAGTTCATTCTCATGGCCTAGGGGTTTCTCGTCAGTATAGAGAAAAAGTGTATTTGAAAGTGTCATACATGTTTTAAGTCTGATGTAATGATTTTAACTTATAGGACTAAACTATTGTTGATAAGATTGTATTGACAATATACAACGACAGTATCAGCAACAGGCAAGATTGAAAACGAGTGATTCTTACCAACTGACCCAAGGTAGTTCAACACATCACTTAGTATGAATCTAAGTCATTGGGTGTGACACAAGATTAAAGATTTTCATTCATTGAAATAGATTCTCAGTTTGCAGTGCATATGATCCTTGATCATTTTGCAGATTCTGAAGAGAATAGATAAAATTAAGTTTAAGAATGTTCAAAGTGTCTATAATTGATATTTTTAAGTAAAATTTCCAGATACGTTCCCAGTGGAAAATTCACCAAAAAAATATTATTAAAGATTTAAGCTTAACATTAATATTAAGGTAATTTATATTGTGATATATATCATGATGAGATTTTATGCCATTTCACCTAGCCCTGAGCCAAAGATCGCTTTTTTTAACTATTAGTTTAGCTTTATTCATATCTATTGTTGCTATGGATACCTGCTATTTAATATACTGCACTTCATGCAGTGATTTAAAACAATAGTTTAATTGTTGACAGTTTGAGGTGTCCTGATATTTTACTGGGAACTTTTGAGTCAGAAACAAATATTTCCTGTACCCATGGTATAAGATACAATGCAATTTTGTGCTAATAGTTCAGGCTGTATGTCTATATATGTAAACATTATGTTGCATACTGTAGAAGTGAATTTGTATAGACTCCTATTAGACCACAGCAGCCCAGGTGGAAAGAGATGTACTTTTAGTCTGCAGCGATGACATGAATAAAGTCAACTTTGGAGGGACATAGTTAGGACACAGTTGTTTACATGCACACTCCTTGAGGCAGGTTTTGCGGTGAGCGATGAGCTGAGTGAGCGTGATCAAAGCAACAAAGCACAGCAGAAGAGACACGCACATCCACACATCTTCAGCAAAAAAGTGTAACTCACACGCACATCGACAGAGCTGCTTTATCAGTCCCAAGATCTGACTCAACAGCATTTACATATTCAACAAACTGTCACATCCACAAATGCACGCTGCAGCCCAAGGCATTCGTTTGAAATAAATTAATTTATCGAGTGATGAATGAAATATTTACAGGGTGACAATACATTCGTGTCACCTAAACAATGCACATGATGTGCCGTAACATGTCCACACAGCACGTGTGTGGATTTAATAAAAAGTTTGCCTGAATGAAGCTTTTTTTTTTGTGTGACGTTCAATGCAAAATTCCGTAGCTCGAGTATTTTTAGTTAATCAATGAAGGGACGGTCATATGGTCACGTGATGATCTCGTTGTAGACAACAGAGAAGGGACACCAAATGAAGAAAAAGAGATGAAATGCCAAAGGTGTTTCTCCTGCAGTCAAGAAAATGATGAGTTATGAATGCTTGCAGGTATATGTGTTTCATAATACGGCTCTATTGTTTTCTTTTCCTTGTTTGCATTCAACCGAGTGTCGTGAGCATGCCCCCCACTACATCCCTGACCTCAGCTCATCGTCTCTCATTGTCGTTCCTTTTGCCCTCCCTCCTCTTTCATTTCCAACTACTACCCTCCCTCTCACTCTGTCTTTTGGTCTTCCTCTGCGATTTATTGCACAGGGCAGGCAGACAGCAGAGAAACCTCCCTGTATGGAACGATCTGTCATCTCAACATTATCAGCCAAACACACCGCCTTCCATATTGTGCTACAAGGGCTTGGGCAAATTGCTATTTTTATGGGACATGATAAAGGAAATGCTACCTTATGTTCACATTTTTTACTGCCCGATGTTAGAACGGGACACGCCGTGATTCACTATATTGGAAACTAGTTTGTGTAGTGTGTAATGTGCGAGTGTGTTTGTCGCCCGGTGGGTAGTTTGAAAGAAAGAAAGAAGATGAACAAGAATATTCCTGTAAAATTGTCAGCCATTAGACAGTTCTACAGAGGTTTGATTCAACAGATCCTCAAATCGTGTCAGTCACTGCAGCAATGAGGCACAGGAGTCTTGCATGGTTGGTTTTAATTAGAGCAAAAATCAAGAGTGATAGATTAATCTCAGTTACAAATGGCAACACTATTGTATGTGGAATATGTTTCATCTCAGTTTCGAAAGGAACACGCATATGTACATTATTTCTAATCTACTTGGGTCAACTGCTGGTTCGCATAAATCAGGAAGTCCAAAAGTCAGAAACAGTAAAAGGGCAAAATCAAATGAGAAATAAAGAAAGCGTGGAAAAAAAAACAAAAAACAAATTTAAAGGTAAAAGGCAAACCCATTACCATGTTCCGTGGGCAAGACAAGTGCATGTTGACTTCATCATTCGGTATTTCCTCCTCTCCTCTCCTCTCCTCTCCTCTCTCTTCTCCTCTCCTGTCTTTTCTTCTCCTTCAATCCTTCTCTCCCTGAGCCCTCGGCATGCCTGACAGCCAGCGCTGCACCAAACTGACAGGCCCTCAAACCGTGGCCAAGAAAGCGAGCATTAATTAAGTCATTGCCGGACTGTAATTTCCTTGAGAAGTAAAAAAATTTCCTCACACGCGAAAAGGTTACCAAGACCTTTTCTGTGTCAAAATTACCATGCGTCATGAATATTAATGCGCTTAATGAAGACAACCTTTGGTTCATCAAGAATGTTCCAGTAGCAGGTGCCAAGCTGATAAACTCACTCGGTGAAAGCTGTGGGTTGTTTTTTTTTTTTGGTTACTTTTTCTCTATCTCTGTCTTCTTTCTCCTTTTTTCTCAGTTTTGTGTCAGATCCTTAGAGATTCACTTATTTAAACCAGCATCTTCCTATCAGAATTTACTGGCTCACATGAAAACACACACACACACACACATCTGGACACCTTGTCTTCACATTCATTTGATGCTTGGGTTTGTCTCTCAGACCTGCTGACTTTGGTCATCGCGTTTTCCAGAGGAAATGTTTTGTTTTAAATGTTTTATCTCTCAATCTGTGTGAGAGAATAAAAACTGCCTTCATACATTTGGGGTTTGTTTGGTTTTTTTAATTTGGAGTATTTTTACTGTTTGGTTCAGGCAAATCTTTTGTGGCTTTCTTATTTCCATGTCTAGCCGGGAGCTAAATTGGCTGGTGAGGCTAGGGAAGGTTAGAAAAAGAAAACTGTTGGCTTTCAATCCACATTGACCAGAATTTTTGCTTTTTTGTTTTTGTGTTTTGTTTTATTCATTTATTTATTTTACAACTGTGTGTGGGTGTGTGTGTGTATCTAAACCTGACAACTGATGGGCCTATGACCACATGTATTCGATGAAAATAAAGAGACCGGCATTCAGTGGCCAAAAACCAGTAGGGAACTAGTTAGCTAGTTAGCTATTCAGCCCACTGGCTAAGTATATATGTCTAGTATAGTATATGACTGTCCAGCTCTTTAAATCAACACCTGTCACAAATTCAGTGCAGCCTGATGCACATGTTTTCCTTCACGATCCCCTGGTCTCCCCAGTTAATTGCTGGTTCTAACGTCAGCAGGCTGTTTTAATGTGAGTGCCGGCTTTTAGCTTGTGGACCAACATTTGTCGCGGTTCGTCGCTGCCGTGGTCCCTGACTATCTGACTCCGTGACTCGGTGACCGCGCATCCGTTGACTTTGACTCGGTTTCAGCAGCACGGATCTGCTTTGTCTATGGCCGACAAATTCTCAGCGCCGTTGAGGACGAATAGCGATGCACACTTCACAGCCTCGCATATGCAGACGTACAGCGCATTAGAGCCGGGGACATCCACCAGTGAATGGGCATGCACTTATTATACTGGCTGTCTACGATGGTCTGCGCTCATTTTATCAGCGAGTGGCCACAGTAGCTGCATCAGCACTCTAACATTAATTGTCAGTTTTATTTATTTATTTATTAAATACAACTGATTTGTAAATAATGATGGCTAAGCTGCGTTTTACTCGCGGAGAACAAGCCACCGAGTGTCATGGTCGGAGCCTTTGATCTGTGGTCTCTGTGGATGAGCTGCCCCTACACTCCTCCTCCTCTCCTCCGCCTCCTCCACGTCCTGCACTGCCACTGCCTATTATTTCCGTTGTGTAATTGAGATGCAGAAACATTGACAGAACTCATTTACTGCGATGGAGAAGTGTGTAATGTGGAAGGGAACACAGATTATTACATCAGCCTACACGCACGCACATACACACACACACACACACACACACATTCATAAAGGCAGACAGTCACACACATCTTAGTAAAAGAAAATGTATGGTGCTTATTATCAGAATCAGACATCAGTATGGCTGTGAGGGACTGGCTATTGAAATAGGATTGCTCTGTTGGCCGGCACTTTCATTATACCAATAAATCAAACACCCAAATGAGAAAATAAACAAAAACTAATAACCAAAAAGGCTATTTCACTCTAAACACTAACAAACTTCTTTAATCTTCTGTTTGTCTCCCCCCGACATCATCCTTCCTATTTCTGCCGCATCAGGATGACAAAAAAAAGGTGGTTCATCCTCTTGAGACAAAGGACCTCACTCACACGCATGTGGACACACTCTCGAAACACACACTCACACACATACACGAGAGCACCGGGGTCCGCTGTCATACACCTCTCATTAATTCCTACCTGTCAGCCGGCTCCCCCTACCGTATCGGCCCCCCGAAAGGTGACAGCTTTCCAATGACTGACAAAGGCTCTTTAGGTGATACAGAGGATCCCTAGCAACCGCTGGCTTCTGTAAAGTGCCCCTCAAATGTCACTTTTGCTGCGCCAAGACGTGAGCACACACACCCACACACAGTATTTTTAAAACAGAGGCCCGCTCTGAAATCTTCAACCATCTTTGACATCCGGAGGCTATGGATGTCACAGAGGCCTCAGCTCTTAAAGCTTTTAACATCCGAGAGAGATGCCGTGGTTTGACAGTGCTATTGGTGGATGCTATTGTTGCGTGTCATTTTCCCCACAGAGTGCATTGGATTTGCTGTTTTTGTTTTTTTTTCCCCCCCATGGTGAAAGACAGATAAGGATAAGCAAGAAACAGAACCAAACTTTCCTTCTTTGTCCATTCAGCTGCGTTGAGTGGCAGCAGCAAGCAATATTGTTGTTGGCTTGTACTCGATGAGAAGGGGTCAAGTGCACAGAAATGTTGGCTTCTCGTATTGACATCTTTCAGCTGCCGGGGCTGATTCCATAGTGCAACCTCATCTGTTTCCAGTGTTGTGTGTGGTGTAGAGCAGGTAATAGTCGGCAGAGACGTGTGGTTAAATTTCACACCTGAGGCAGTAAGAGGAGGACAAGCATGACTTTTTCTCACTTGTGCTTATTTACTCAGTACTAGTGCTGGTTCTATTACAGACTAGGTAGTGGTGTCACTGCACAGTTGGAGAAAGAATGTATACATATTAAAAAGGGGTCTTCTTTGACGTCCAAAACAG
The DNA here is from genome assembly GCA_016859345.1 of Istiophorus platypterus. NCBI lineage: Eukaryota > Metazoa > Chordata > Actinopteri > Istiophoriformes > Istiophoridae > Istiophorus > Istiophorus platypterus. The sequence continues at coordinate 13,185,294 of CM029127.1, read as the reverse complement.
TGTTAAACAGTAGTGGTTTTTGTTTGCAGCTATGAACCAGGATTGTAACATGATCTTTGTCCATGTAGTAGTCACTTGTAATATTTCATATATCTGATATTTGACGCTGGAAGTTGGAGCACTTGCAGTAATTGGATGGATATCCCAGCTGACCCATCAGTACAAAGGATGTGTGGCTCTTTGATAAATGGTTGAAAGTGCTAGGCTGAGCATATTTAAATGTGAGGAGAAAAGTCAACTATAAGGTGGATTTCGCTAACAAGCATCCATTCATGAAGCTTAAAATTCTAGCATGAGAGCTGCTAGATCAAGCATAATATTACAGCTATGGGAAACCTTCTAACACAGTTAGCAGCTAAAATCAGTTCCCTTTTGAATTCCGGATTATTTTCCAATGAATTCTGCAAGTACAGCATGGTGTTTAGTTCCAACGGCCAACAGCAAAACATTGTGAATTCGCTACAGCTTCTCAGACACAAAGATAAAGTCATTTTTTAAATTGTGGCCATAACATAAAACTACAGTATAATATTGTTGCATCATCCAGGAGCCTCCAGTGTTTCTAGGTTTGGCAACAGAGAGTATTTAACTAAAACAAAACCAGCTGATCAATGTGAAAGCTTTAAACAAGCATGGCTCTGAGACTCTTTGAGCCACTGTCATGATGTTACACTTGCACTTGGCAATATGCTTAATGTCCACCCAAAACTCAGAACCCTACCTTTGAATTTAGACGATAATTCGTTCAGCAAAAATGAAACAAGAATTTTGTAATGGTGTAGAATGTATTAGTTACCGCAAACCCTCAGCTCTACGCTGGTCGCTGCAGTTTAAAATTGAAAAAGACAGACAAAGAGAAAGTTAGTGAGGGAGAGAGACAGAGCTTATCAAATTAACAGGTCTTACACACTGTGACTCAAATGAAAATCACAACAGGATATCACTGCTCAGAGAACAAAAGCCTTTGGTCTCTGGGTACGCTGTACACTTTCAGCAAAACTCAACTGGATGGTTTTGAAGATGGAAAAGTGCTCCTGTCTAACTCCGAGGGTAGAGCGTGATGCTTACTGACTTTACTGGGTCTGCTCATGATTAAAATGTGGAAACTTGTGATGGAGCAGGTCAGTAGTAGTGTTGGATGTGTTGGTAAGTTCAGAGCTCATTCTCTTTTTAAGAGGCTGGAAATCATGTAGTGGTTTAGGTTGTTGGAAATAACTATTAGGGCTAGATACTTTAGTTAAATTCAGTCGATCAAAGCACATTATTTAGCTATATATTTTTCTTGTTGTTGGAGCTTTACTGATTATCCTTATAATATAACCCACTTACTTGGCTAATATGGGGAGTAACATATGTACATACGATAGTGGCACTAAACTGATAAAGATCAACATGTCAGTTTGTAATAATCACAATCAAAATGACCTTGATAGATGTTGAACTGGATTTTAGAGCTTGTAAAACAACTCAAATGAATCTTGAGCTTGACAATATCATTCCAGATGTGAAAATATCTTTGTGAGAAAAAGCAGAAACAGACAGGTGATGATGATATTTTTTTAAACAGTGCCCAAGAAACCAAATATCCCAAGAAATGGAGCAAAAGGATTTCACATTCTTATGCATGCAGAGGGTGTCATGCAAGTTTAAATTTTCTCTTTGAGTAAACGAGATGAGAAATTAGAATAACCGCCTCTTCCAACCGGTCAAGTTGAACTTAGATCCATGTCAGTCCAGGCTCATATAATATATTTGTGGTGAAGACTTTGAAGGAATTTAATTAAAGGCATTAAGTGTATTCAGCCATAATTATTGTTTGAATTCTGGAGTTATGGCCGAAGATGTGCTTTGTGAGGTCGCAGTGACCTTGACCTTTAGGCCTTTGATCAACAGATTCCAATCAGTTCATCCTTGAGTCCAAGTGGATGTTTGTGCCGAATTTGAAGAAATTCACTCAAGGTGTTCCTGAGATATCGCGTTCGCGAGAACGGGTCGGACAACCCGAAAACATAATGCCTCCGGCCATGGCTGTCGCGAGAGTGTGACTAGGGCTCAGAACTAATGGTCATCTCCTCTGTGCACTTAGATTGTATGTCCTATATTTGAAAGCAAATAGAGGAAAAGTACAGGTAAATGGCTGATAAGTTTACTATGTCTTTTTTTTTCTCTCCTGACTAGTTTTTACATAGTGACCTTCAGATTAATCATTCTTGCATTTTATAAAAGATTCTCATGTTGCTTACAATAAACTCTTGATCAGAGAGCAACTATTTATCTAAAACCTTTTTTTGTTTAATAGAAATGAGGGAAAGTATCAACTTTTAATACTGTTGTGCACTAATACTGTTGCCTCGCACTGGTTCATATTATAATGCACATGTTGGCCTACCCCTATTACCTTTAAGAGGTCATTCATAACAGCTGACTGGTTGATAGTCAGAGATAGAAACATTTGCATCATTTGCTTCTGGTAATTTTCTGGAGATTTCATTATAAGATGGTTTATCTCTTTGTGTATGTCATTTTAACTGTTCCTAAAGTAATTGTCGACATAGGAGACAATAAATTTGAACTTTGAACCCAGTTGCAAGATGATAATAGAGATTCCCACGTCTTTACATTCTCCAACACCACAGCACCTTTTAAGAATGAAGAAAAAATTTTAAAATATATGGCTCAGGGTTCCCTGCAGAAATTAATTATGTAACCTATTGTAGCATACCTCAAAGTTCACGGTGCATGAAAAACTTAATATGCATGGCCTTCACCTTTACAGGCTCATAAAATTGTGGAGTTGTGCTTAATTTTTTTTATATAATGTGACAGAGATAATTTATTAAGACCAGCATATGTTAATAACACTCTACATGAGTGTGACTTTAAAAAGTTGGGTTTGATGTCCACTCACACAACCACCAAAAGGTCAATAATATTTTTTAATACCTAACTCTAAAGATATTCATGTTCTTAGTCCCCACCTTTAAATGGTAATTTGTTGATAGCAGTGGTACTAAGACTGCTGTATTTAAAAAAAAGAGGCCCTGTGTGTTTGTAAAATACATTGTCATAATCAAGGTATTTCTGCAACTGCAGTGCATGATTTAGTGGGGTGGCCTATGTGAGTAAAAAATATACAGAATGTACATGCATCCATTTTTGTGACAGCAGTACAATGTATAGAATTACAGCTTAACTAAAGTCATATATTTTTGACACTTCTGTAACAGAAGCTCTTTTGATATCTCTTAAAACTGTTGATTTTTCAAGGGAGACTTCCAATAAGTCTCTGCTGATGCAGTTTGTAAGGCGTTCACTTCATTGGTTCGTTTTTGGTGTTGTGTTATTTTAGGCAAGACGCTTTTTGTTGTATCTAAAAATGTTGACAAATAATTAACCACAAACCTTAAAAACAACACTAAAAACCCTAACTGTTAAAGTAGTACTTCTTGTCCTCATCGAGAGTGACCCAGAGGCGAGTTACGTTTGATTGAAATAAGTATATTTATATTTCGGTGTTTTATTTTTGGTCTGTATATTTGTTCGGTTTAGGGCAAATTATCTCACCACTCACTTCCCAATCTGACCCATAACTCCACTGTGCTGACTGTGTGAAAAAAACAAACTCGAGTGAATATGGAAGAAAGGTGAAATGGTCACTTTTAAAACCCAACGCACTCCTTATGCACATGTATCAGCCTGACTGATGAAGTCAGGGATGTGCATGTTCTCGGACTGCGGCAGGTCTGGCAGCCCTGCCTACTACTTGATTAGGCCACTCTGACAACCCAGCAGCCTGGTAAGGTCAAGCCCTACAGAGTGTCAGCGAGGTGGGATGATGATGTATCTCTCTGATGCCTCTGTTTTTCACCTTTTGACTTTGTTGTTTTTCTCCTTTGCGCCAGTGTCAACTTCTTGCCCATCTGCCGGGGACGTGTCTCCCATCCGAACTGGACAGTCAAACTGTTAACCCTCTGTGTACCAGGACCAATCTCTGTAAGAGCATGTTGACACTTCTGATTTCACATTTGTGGTTAATCTTTTTGTCATTCCGTAAAATATATGCTGAAAACAGAATTTTCTGAATTCTCTTTTATATAGTGACAAAGACTCTGTTTATTCTATTTAACTAACTAGTGGTGGGGCTGTGCTTCTTTGGTAATGATTTCTACGATTTTTAAAGGCTGTTTAGTCCAGAGACTGTTCATCTGATAAAAAATTGTTTCACTAGTTTTGAAAAAATTGTGTTGCAATGGAATTTAAATGTGACAGCTCACATCTAGTATGCTGTACTCATGAAAAAAGCTTATAATGAAATCACTCACATTAGGTTTTCATGCTGTAGTAATGAAATGTTTTGGAGCAGTCTGTAAAAATTTCAGAGGCAGACATTTGTTAGACATGAGACAAATTATTTGTATTGTGCCAAATATCAAATAATTAAATTTATAGAAACTCACTCAGTCACTGTGACTGACTGAGTTTACAGAGTGAACTCCAAGACAGTTGCTTATTCAAAGAAATTGAGCTCAAAGAAATGATAACTAGCACAGTATTTGTTTGAATGTGGTCAGACCCAACCTACGTGGTTAAGTCCTAAATCATGTCATAGAATTGACATTGTTCTGTTCATTCATATTGTCTCCAGTGCTCTAGAAAGTGACAAGCTAAGTTCCTTTGAATTTCCTTTCATAGTAGTGTTGACTTTTACTGTAGACATGCACTGTAGACATTTACATTTTAAAACGCTAAAAACACCCTTGCAGTTATCTGCCTTCCCTCATGTTACTACTCGGATTGTTTGGTGTCATGATTATCATTCAACATGATCCAGTAGTTTCCCACTGTACGTTCTGCAATAAAGAAGAGAATGAAAGTTTACTGATAGAGCAACGGGGCATTGAATGGATCAGAGTGACCGTTGCCGATCAATTATTCAGTTATTTTCTATTCTGGAGTTGAAATGAAAAAAAGACAGCCTTACTGCACATCATATGACCTATAAGCATCATTCAGAGATGGAGGTGTCACACGCTTGTTTATTTATTCGTCCGAAAAGGGGTCACTATATTTACATACATGCATACATTGTCATTTTAGAATCAAACCGAGCACAGACAAGGAAAAAGCTTAATATACATTTATTTTTATATCTGCACGGCGTTAACAAGTTAAAAACACACACTCTAAGTTCACACATGTCTTTATTACCTTCCATACGCTGCATTTTTATCACATAAAAACAAAGAGATACTCTCCTCTCAGGGATGCCTGCAAGTGGCTTCTAGGTGACGACAGCCGCTGTGATCCGGATATCTTGCCCTAAGCCAGTGGTCCTGTGTGCTGCTTCTGTAGACATGTCTCTTGTTGTTAGCGTGTAATAGTGGATATTTCAGCTGATAATGCTGCAGACATTGCTGGAGAAGCCAAGGTCAGGGAAGTGGCTATTCTTAGCATGACCTCCATCATATTTTCCATTTTGTTTGAAAACAAATGCGTATAAAATGACTCAAATCACAAAACGAGAACTAAAACTGCATGATGAAACTCAAACTGGTAAATCTGTGTATATGTCAGATAATGTGACTCAGGACAAAACAATAAGAGGCTTTTCTGCCAGAATTTCTCTCCTCTCCCTCTTGTTGTTGGTGTGTCTCTTCGTCAGCGTCTGTATGAACAACAGGGAGGGAGGGAATAAGGTGGTGTTGTGTGTGCGTGTGTGTGTGCGTGTGTGTGCGTGTGTGTGCGTGTTTGTGCGTGCGTGTGTGTGTTTGTGTGTGTGTGTGTGTGTGTGTGTGTGCGAGAGAGAGGAAGGGGGGGGTTGCATGTGTCTGTGCTCAGGTGGCAGATACCCTAGGTAAATCATTTCAGATCCATTTATTCAGAAGCCTGTTTGCAGACGACACTTGCACAACGCTGCCAAAGAAGTGTCATAGTGTCAGCGACTTCGTTTGCAGGTCTGACCACTCAGCTGGCATGTATGTGAATACATTACATATATACACACACACACACACACACACACACACACACACACAGTGTATACCATGTTTACATATAATATATATGGTGCCTTTATTTGTGTGTAGTAATATTCTATGTTTGTCTCTTGATGTTAGGTAGCTGAATCAAATGTGTCTTATTCAGGGGGAGAAATAACAGCAAGGGGAAGCTTTGCTTTCCTCTGA